>JAVSCE010013224.1:0-302615 GCA_032199065.1 Smutsia gigantea | reverse complement strand
TCCATATCCTCATCAACACTTGTTATTTCTTGTAATAGACATTCTAACAGGTGAAGTGATAGTTAATTCTGGTTTTAATTTGCATTTCCCTGATGATTAATGATGTAGAGCATCTTTTTATCTACCGGTGTCTGACCATCTGTATGTCTTCTTTGGAAGAAGGTCTATTTACACCTTTTGCCCATTTTTTAATGTAATTTTTTTTGTACTGTTGAATTACATATTTTGGATATTAGCCCCTTATAAGATATATGATTTGCAAATATTTTCTCCCATTCAGTAGGTTGTTTTTCCATTTTGTTGATGGTTTCCTTTGCTGTGCAGAAGACTTTTATTTTGTTCTAACCTTACATACTTATTTTTGCTTTTGTTGCTCTTGCTTTTGGGGTCAGGTTAAAAAAATCATTACCAAGACATATCTCAAGGAGCTTATTACTGCCTATGTTTTGTTCCAGGAATTTTACAGCTTCAGGTCTTATATTCAAGTTTTTAATTGATTTTGAGTTAAATTTTGTGTATGGTATAAGATAGCTGACCAGTTTCATTCCCTCCCACGTGGTTGTCCAAATACCCTGACACCATTTATTGAAGAGGCTGTCCTTTCCCCATTATATATTTCTGGCTCCTTTGTCATAAATTAATTGATGATATATGCATGGGCTTACTTCTGGACTCTATATTCCGTTTCGTTGATCTATGTGTCTGTTTATGCCAATACCATACTGGTTTATTTATTTATTTTAATTTTTTATTAAGGTATTATTGATATACACTCTTATGAATGTTTCACATGAAAAAACAATGTGGTTACTACATTTACCCATATTATCAAGTCCCCACCCCGTACCCCCAATGCAGTCACTGTCCTCAGTGTAGTAAGATGCCACAGAGTCACTGTTTGCCTTCTCTGTGCTACACTGTCTTCCCCATGATCCCCCCACACCATGTGTACTAAACAAAATACACCTCAGTCCCCTTCTCCCTCCCTCCTCACCCACCCTCCCCGACCCCTCCCCTTTGTAACCACTAGTTCCTTCTTGGAGTCTCTGAGTCTCCTGCTATTTTGTTCCTTCAGTTTTGCTTCATTGTTATACTCCACATATAGGGGAAAGCATTTGGTGTTTGTCTTTCTCTGCCTGGCTTATTTCACTGAGCATAATATCCTCTAGCTCCATCCATGTTGTTGCAAATGGTAGGACTTGTTTCTTTCTTATGGCTGAATAGTATTCCATTGTGTATATGTACCACTTCTTCTTTATCCATTCATCTACTGATAGACACTTAGGTTGCTTCCATATCTTGGCTATTGTAAAAAGTGCTGCGCTAAACATAGGGGTGCATATATCTTTTTGAATCTGAGAAATTGTATTCATTGGGTAAATTCCAAGGAGTGGGATTCCTGGGTCAAATGGTATTTGTATTTTAAGTTTTTTGAGGAACCTCCATATTGCTTTCCACAATGGTTGAACTAGCTTATATTCCCACCAGCAGTGTAGGAGGGTTCCCCTTTCTCCGCATCCTCACCAGCATTTGTTGTTCTTAGTCTTTTGGATGCTGGCCATCCTTACTGGTGTGAGGTGATATCTCATTGTGGTTTTAATTTGCATTTCCCTGATGATTAGTGATGTGGAGCATCTTTTCATGTGTCTGTTGGCCATCTGACTTTCTTCTTTGCAGAATGGTCTCTTCATATCCTCTGCCCATTTTTTAATCAGGTTATTTGCTTTTTGGGTGTTGAGGCGTGTAAGTGCTTTATATATTTTGGATGTTAACCCCTTGTCGGATATGTCTTTTACAAATATATTCTCCCATACGGTAGGATGCCTTTTTGTTCTGTTGATGGTGTCCTTTGCCATGCAGAAACTTTTTAGTTTGATGAAGTCCCATGAGTTCATTTTTGATTTTGTTTCCCTTGCTCGAGGAGATGTGTTTGGGAAGGAGTCACTCATGCTTATATTCAGGAGATTTTTGCCTATGTTGTCTTCTAAGAGTTTTATGGTTTCATGACTTACATTCAGGCCCTCGATCCATTTCAAGTTTACTTTTGTGTATGGGGTTAAACAATAATCCAGTTTCATTCTCTTGCATGTAGCTGTCCAGTTTAGCCAACACCAGCTGTTGAAGAGGCTGTCATTTCCCCATTGTATGTCTACGGCTCCTTTATCATATATTAATTGACCATATATGGTTGGGTTTGTATCAGGGCATTCTATTCTGTTCCATTGGTCTATGGTCTGGTCTTGTGCCAGTACCAAATTGTCTTGATTACTGTGGCTTTGTAGTAGAGCTTGAAGTTGTGGAGCATAATCGCCCAGCTTTATTCTTCCTTCTCAGGATTGCTTTGGCTATTCGGGGTCTTTTTTGGTTCCATATGAATTTTAGAATGATTTTCTCTAGTTCGTTGAAGATTGCTGTTGGTAGTTTGATAGGAATTGCATTGAATTTGTAGATTGCTTTAGGCAGATGGCCATTTTGACAATATTAATTCTTCCTATCCATGAGCATGGATGTGTTTCCATTTATTGGTATCTTCTTTAATTTCTCTCATGAGTGTCTTGTAGTTTTCAGAGTATAGGTTTTTCCCTTCCTTGATTAGCTTTATTCCAAGGTATTTTATTCTTTTTGATGCAACTGTGAATGGGATTGTTTTCCTGATTTCTCTCTTTGCTTGTTCATTGTTAGTGAATAGGAATTCCACAGATTTCTGTGTATTAATTTTGTATCCCGCAACTTTGCTGAATTCAGATATTAGATCTAGTAGTTTTGGAATGGAGTCTTTAGGGTTTTTTATGTACAATATCATGTCATCTGCGAACAGGGACAGTTTAACTTCTTCCTTGCCAATCTGGATGCCTTTTATTTCTTTGTGTTGTCTGATTGCCGTGGCTAGGACCTCCAGGACTATGTTGAATAGAAGTGGGGAGAGTGGGCATCCTTGTCTTGTTCCCTATCTTAAAGGAAAAGCTTTCAGTTTCTTGCTGTTAAGTATAATGTTGGCTGTGGGTTTGTCATATATGGCCTTTATGATGTTGAGGTACTTGCCCTCTATACCCATTTTATTGAGAGTTTTTATCATCAATGGATGTTGAATTTTGTCAAATGCTTTTTCAGCATCTATGGAGATGATGATGTGGTTTTTGTTCTTCTTTTTGTTGATGTGGTGGATGATGTTGATGGATTTTTGAATGTTGTACCATCCTTGCATCCCTGGAATAAATCCTACTTGATCATGATGGATGATCTTTTTGATGTATTTTTGAATTCGGTTTGCTAATATTTTGTTGAGTAATTTTGCATCTATGTTCATCAGGGATATTGGTCTGTCATTTTCTTTTTTTGTGATGTCTTTGCCTGGTTTTGGTATTAGAGTGATGCTGGCCTTATAAAATGAGTTTGGAAGTATTCCCTCTTCTTCTACTCTTTGGAAAACTTTAAGGAGGATGGGTGTTAGGTCTTCACTAATGTTTGATAAAATTCAGCAGTGAAGCCATCTGGTCCAGGCTTTTGTTCTTAGGTAGGTTTTTGATTAACAGTTCAATTTCATTGCTGGCAATTGGTCTGTTCAGATTTTCTGTTTCTTTCTGGGTCAGCCTTGGAAGGTTGTATTTTTCTAGAAAATTGTCCATTTCTTCTAGGTTATCCAGTTTGTTAGCATATAATTTTTCATAGTATTCTCTAATAATTCTTTGTATTTCTGTGGTGTTTGTTGTGATTTTTCCTTCTCATTTCTGATTCTTTTTATGTGAGTAGACTCTTTTTTTCTTGGTAAGTCTGGCTAGGGGTTTATCTATTTTGTTTATTTTCTCGGAGAACCAGCTCCTGCTTTCATTGATTCCTTCTATTGTATTATTCTTCTCTATTTTATTTATTTCTGCTCTAATCTTTATTATGTCCCTCCTTCTACTGACTTTGGGCCTCATTGTTCTTCTTTTTCTAGTTTCATTAATTGTGAATTTAGACTGCTCATGTGGGATTGTTCTTCTTTCCTGAGGTTGGCCTGTATTGCAATATACTTCCCTCTTAATACGGCCTTTGCTGTGTCCCACAGATTTTTCAGTGTTAAATTATTGTTGTCTTTTGTTTCCATATATTGCTTGATCTCTGTTTTTATTTGGTCATTGATCCATTGGTTATTTAGGAGCATGTTGTGAGGCTCCATGTGTTTGTGGGATTTTTCATTTTCTTTGTGTAATTTATTTCTAGTTTCATACCTTTATGGTCTGAGAAACTGGTTGGTACAATTTCAATCTTTTTGAATTTGCTGAAGCTCTTTTTGTGGCCTAGTATATGATCTATTCTTGAAAATGTTCCATGTGCACTTGAGAAGAATGTGTATTCTGCTGCTTTTGGGTGTAGAGTTCTGTAGATGTCTGTTAGGTCCATCTGTTCTACTGTGTTGTTCAGTGCCTCTGTCTCCTTACTTATTTTCTGTCTGGTCGATCTGTCCTTCAGAGTGAATGGAGTGTTCAAGTCTCTAGAATGAATGCAATACCATACTTTTTTATGTACTATAACTTCATAATGTAGTTTGAAATAGGTTGTGATACATCCAGGTTTGTTCTTCTGAATGTTGCTTTGACCATCTGAGATCTTTCAAGGTTCCATAAAAATTTTAGGATTATTCTGTTTTTGTGAAAATAATGGTTTTAGAATTTTGATAGGGATTGCACTGAATCTGTAGATTGCTCTGAGTAGTATGGACATGTTAATATTAATTCTTTTGATCCATGAACATGGGATATCTTTCCATTTATTTATGTCTTCTTTCATTTCTTTCCTTAATATCTTGTAGCATTTAATATATGGGTCTTTCACTTCCTTGGTTAAATTTATTCGTGGGTATTTTATTCTTTTTGATGCAAGTGTAAATGGGATTATTTTCTTAATTCCTGCCTCTGATTGTTTGTTATCAGTATATAAAACAACAGATTTTGTCCATTGATTTTGTATTCTTCATCTTTACTGAATTTGTTTATTTTAATGTTTTTTTTAATGGGATCTTGAGGTTTTTCTACATATAACATCATGTCACTTGCAAAGAGTGGCAGTTTCACTTCTTTCTTCCCAATATGGAATTCCTTTTATTTTTTTTCTTGCCTAAGTACTCTGCTTAGGATTTCAAATACTATTTGAATAAAAGTGATGAGAGTGAGCATCCTTGTCTTTTTCCTGATCTTAGAGTAAAAGTTTCACCTTTCCACCATTGAGTATGATATTGGCTATGGACTTGTCATATATGCCCTTTATTACATTGAAGTATGTTCCCTCTATATCCACTTTGTTGAGGGTTTTTAGGGTCAATGGATGTTGCATTTTGTCAAATGCTTTTTCTGCATCTATTGAGATGATCACATGATTTTTCCGTTCATTTTGTTAATGTGGGTTATCACACTGACAGATTTGCAGATGTTGAATTGTCCTTGCATTCCTGGAATAAATCCCACTTAATCATGGTTTATGATCCTTTTAATGTATTGTTCATTTGGTTTACTAATATTTTGTTGAGGATTTTTACATCTGTGTTCATCAGGGATATTGGCCTGTTCTTTTCTTTCCTCTTCTTTTTTAATGTCTTTGTTTTTGCTATCAGGGTAATTCTGGCCTCATAAAATGAGTTTGATTCCCTTCTCTTCTGTTTTTTGGAAGAGTTTGATAAGGTTGGTATTAATTCTTCTTTAAATGGTAGAATTAAATGATGAAGCCATTGGGTCTTGGACGTTCATTTGTTGGAAAGTTTTTCATTACCAATTCAATTTCATTATTGGAACTGGCTTACTCAGCTTTTCTATTTTTTCCTGATTCAGTCTTGATAGGCTGTGTGTTTCCAGGAATTTATCCATTTCTTACAGGTTGTCCAAAGTGTTAGTGCATAATTGTTAATGATAGTCTCTTATGATCCTTTGTGTTTCTTTGGGAATAGATGTAACTTCTCTTTATTTCTGATTTTATTTATTTGTACCTTCACTCTTTGTTTCTTGGTGACTCTAGCTAAAGGTAAGTCAATTTTGTTTAAGTTTTCAAAGAACCAACTGTTAATTTCATTGATATTTACTTTTGTCTTTTTAATTTCTATGCCATTTATTTCTGCTATTTCCTTCCTTCTACTAACTTTGGGCTTTGTTTGTTCTTCTTTTTCTAGTTCTTTAAGTTGTAAAGTTAGATTGTTTATCTGAGACTTATCTTGTCTCTTCAGATAAAAATTTAACATTATGAACTTCCCATTAGGAACTGATTTGTGGCATCCAATAAATTTTGTATGTTATATTTCCACTTTCATTTGTGTCAAGGTATTTTTTGAATCCCTCTTGATTTCCTCTTTGACCCATTGGTTGATCAGCAGCTTGTGACTTAATCTCCACATATTTGTGAATTTTCATTTTCTTAATGTAATTGATTTCTAGTTTCATACCATGTGGTTGGGAAAGATGCTTGATAGGATTTCAGTCCTTTTAAATTTATTAAGGCCTGTTTTGTGGCTTAACATATGATCTATTTTGGAAAATGATAAAAATGTATATTCTGCTGTTTGGGGATAGAATGATCTGTAAATATTTTAAGTCCATCTGTTCCAATGTATTATTTAAGGCGAATGCTTCCTTACCGGATTTCTGACTGAATGATCTATCCAATGATGTAAGCCAGGTGTTAAAATCCCCTACTACTATTATATTGCTGTCAGTTTCTCCCTTTAAGCATGCTAATATTTGCTTTAGATACTTAGGTGTGCCTATGTTGGGTGCATACATATTTACAAATGTTCTGTCTTTTTGTTAGATCGTCCTCTCTGTAGTTATGTAATGTCTTCCTTGTTTCTCATTGCAGTCTTTATTTTAAAGCTTATTTTTTCTGATATATTACACCAGCTCTCTTTTGATTTCCACATACATGGGATATCTTTCCATCCCTTCACTTTCAGCCTGTTTGCGTCCTAACATCTAAAGCGGGTCTCTTATAGGCAACATATAGATGGATATCCTTTTGTATTTTCTTTATAAGTTTATTTTGATATCATTAATCTACAATTAAATGAGTAATATTATGGTGATTACACTACCCCCTTCATCAGGTCCCCCCCAACCCCATTACAGTCACTGTCCCTCAGCGTAGTGAGATGCCATAGAGTCACTACTTGTCCTCGCTGAGTTGTACACCTCTCCCTGTGCACCCCCCTACATTATGTCTGCTAGTCGTAATGCCCCTTTTTCCCCCTTGCCCCTCCCTTCCCACCCATCCTCCCCAGTCCCTTTCCCTTTGGTAACTATTAGTCCGTTCTTGGGTTCTGTGAGTCTCCTGCTGTTTTGTTCCTTCAGTTTTTTTTTCCCTTAGTTCTTATACTCCACATATGAGTGAAATCATTTGGTACTTGTCTTTTTCAGCTTGGCTTATTTCACTGAGCATAATACCCTCTAGCTCCATCCATGTTGTTGCAAATGGTAGGATTTGTTTTCTTCTAATGGCTGTATAATATTTCATTGTGTATATGTACGACCTTTTCTTTATCCATTCATCTACTGATGGACACTTAGGTTGCTTCCATTTCTTGGCTATTGTAAATAGTGCTGCGATAAACATAGGGGTGCATCTGTCTTTTTCAAACTGGGCTGCTGCATTCTTAGGGTAAATTCCTAGGAGTGGAATTCCTGGGTCAAATGGTATTTCTATTTTGAGTTTTTTGAGGAATCTCCATACTGATTTCCACAATGTTTGAACTAATTTGCAGTCCCACCAGCAGTGTAGGAGGGTTCCCTTTCCTCCACATCCTCGCCAACATTTGTTGTTTGTGTTTTGGGTGTTGGCCATCCTCACTGGTGTGAGGTGATATCTCATTGTGGTTTTAATCTGCATTTCTCTGATGATTAGCCATGTGGAGCATCTTTTCATGTGCCTGTTGGCCATCTGAATTTCTTCTTTGGAGAAGTGTCTATTCATGTCCTCTGCCCATTTCTTAATTGGATTATTTGCTTTCTGTTTGTTAAGGTGCATGAGTTCTTTATATATTTTGGATGTCAACCCTTTATCAGATACGTTTTTTATGAATATATTCTCCCATACTGTAGGATGTCTTTTTGTTCTACTGATGGTGTCCTTTGCTGTACAGAAGCTTTTCAGCTTGATATAGTCCCACTTGTTCATTTTTGCTTTTGTTTCCCTTGCCCGGGGAGATATGTTCATGAAGAAGTCGCTCATGTTTATGTCCAAGAGATTTTTGCCTATGTTTTTTTCTAAGAGTTTTATGGTTTCATAATTTACATTCAGGTCTTTGATCCACCTTGAGTTTACCTTTGTGTATGGGGCTAGACAGTAGTCCAGTTTCATTCTCTTACATGTAGCTTTCCAGTTTTTCCAACACCAGCTGCTGAAGAGGCCGTCATCTCCCCATTGTATATCCAAGGCTCCCTTATCAAATATTAATTGACTGTATGTGTTTGGGTTGATGTTTGGATTTTCTATTCTATTCCACTGATCTGTGGGTCTGTTTTTGTGCCAATACCAAATTGTCTTGATTACTGTGGCTTTGTATTAGAGCTTGAAGTCAGGGAGCGTAATTCCCCCTGTTTTATTCCTCCTTCTCAGGATTGCTTTGGCTATTCGGAGTCTTTTGTGCTTCCATATGAATTTTAGAATTATTTGTTCGAGTTCATTGAAGAAAGCTGTTGGTAGTTTGATAGGGATTGCGTTGAATCTGTAGATTACATTGGGTAGTATAGCCATTTTGACAATATTTATTCTTCCTAGCCAAGAGCATGGGATGCATTTCCATTTGTTAGTGTCCTCTTTAATTTCTCTTAGGAATGTCTTGTAGTTTTCAGGGTACAGGTCTTTCACTTCCTTCGTTAGGGTTATTCCTAGGTATTTTATTCTTTTTGATGTAATTGTGAATGGTATTGTTTTTCTGATTTCTCTTTCTGTTAGTTCATCATTAGTGTATGGGAAAGCAACAGATTTCTGTGTGTTAATTTTGTATCCTGCAACTTTGCTGAATTCAGATATTAGTTCTAGTAGTTTTGGAGTGGAGTCTTTAGGGTTTTTTATGTACAATATCATGTCATCTGCAAATAGTGAACAATTTGACTTCTTCTTTACCAATCTGGATGCCTCGTATATCTTTGTTTTGTCTGATTGCCGTGGCGAGGACCTCCAGTACTATGTTGAATAACAGTGGAGAGAGTGGGCATCCCTGTCTTGTTCCCTATCTTAGATGAAAAGCTTTCAGCTTCTCGCCGTTAAGTATGATGTTAGCTGAGGGTTTGTCATATTTGGCCTTTATGACGTTGAGGTACTTGCCGTCTATACCCATTTTGTTGAGAGTTTTAATCATGAATGGATGCTGAATTTTGTCAAATGCTTTTTCAGCATCTATGGAGAGGATCATGTGGTTTTTGTTCTTCTTTTTATTGATGTGGTGGATGATGTTGATGGATTTTCGAATGTTGTACCATCCTTGCATCCCTGGGATGAATCCCACTTGATCATTGTGTATGATCCTCTTGATGTATTTTTGAATTCGGTTTGCTAATATTTTGTTGAGTATTTTTGCATCCACGTTCATCAGGGATATTGGTCTATAGTTTTCTTTTTTGGTGAAGTCTTTGCCTGGTTTTGGTGTTAGAGTGATGCTGGCTTCATAGAATGAGTTTGGAAGTATTCCCTCCTCTTCTATTTTCTGGAAAACTTTAAGGAGAATCGGTGTTATTTCTTCTCTATATGTCTGGTAGAACTCAGAGGTGAATCCATCTGGTCCGGGGGTTTTGTTCTTGGGTAGTTTTTTGATTACCGATTCAATTTCGTTGCTGGTGATTGGTCTGTTTAGTTTTTCTGTTTCTTGCTTGGTCAGTCTTGGAAGGTTGTATTTTTCTAAGAAGTTGTCCATTTCTTCTAGGTTTTCCAGCTTGTTAGCATATAGATTCTCATAATATTCTCTTATGATTCTTTGTATTTCTGTGGGGTCCGTCGTGATTTTTCCTTTCTCATTTCTGATTGTGTTTATGTGTGTAGATTCTCTTTTTCTCTTAATGAGTCTGGCTAGGGGTTTATCTATTTTGTTTATTTTTTCAAAGAACCAGCTCTTGGTTTCATTGATTTTTTTCTATTGTTTTATTCTTCTCAATTTTATTTATTTCTTCTCTGATCTTTATTATGTCCCTCCTTCTGGTGACTTTGGGTCTCATTTGTTGTTCTTTTTCCAATTTCAGTAATTGTGTCTTTAGACTATTCATTTGGGAATGTTCTTCTTTCTTTAGATAGGCCTGGATTGCAATATACTTTCCTCTTAGAACTGCCTTTGCTGCGTCCCACAGAAGTTGTGGCTTTGTGTTGTTGTTGTCATTTGTCTCCATATACTCTTTGATTTCTGTTTTGATTTGGTCATTGACCCATTGTTTAATTAGGAGAATGTTGTTAAGTCTCCATGTATTTGTGAGCCTTTTTGTTTTCTTTCTAAAGTTTAATTCTAGTTTAATACCTTTATGATCCGAGAAGTTGGTTGGTAGAATTTCAATATTTTCAATTTTACTGAGGTTCTTTTTGTGGCGTAGTATGTGGTCTATTCTGGAAAATGTTCCATGTGCACTTTAGAAAAATGTGTATCCTGCTGCTTTTGGGTGCAGAGTTCTGTAAATGTCTGTTAGGTCCATCTGTTCTAGTGTGTTGTTCAGTGCCTCTGTGTCTTTACTTATTTTCTGTCTGGTTGATCTGTCCCTTGGAGTGAGTGGTGTGTTGAAGTCACCTAAGATGATGCATTGCTGTCTATTTCCTCCTTTAATTCTGTTAGTATTTGTTTCACAAATGCCGGCGCCCCTGTGTTGGGTGCATATATATTTAAAATGGTTTTATCTTCTTGTTGGATTGACCCCTTTATTATTATGTAATGTCCTTCTTTATCTCTTGCTACTTTCTTCGTTTTGAAGTCTATTTTGTCTGATACAAATACTGCAACACCTGCTTTTTTCTCCTTGTTATTTGCATGAAACATCTTTTTCCATCCCTTCATTTTTAATCTGGGGATATCTTTGCGTTTGAGGTGAGTTTCTTGTAGGCAGCATATAGATGGGTCTTGCTTTTTTATCCATTCTGTTACTCTGTATCTTTTGATTGGTGCATTCAGTCCTATTACGTTTAGGGTGATTATCGAAAGATATGTACTTATTGCCATTGCTGGCTTTAGATTCGTGGTTACCAAAGGTTCAAGAGTTGCTTCTTTACTATCTAACAATCTAACTTAACTTTCCTGTTAAGTTATCGTAAACACAGTCTGATGTTTCTTTATTTCTCTCCCTTCTTATTCTTCCTCCTCCATTCTTTATATACTAGGTGTTTTATTCTTTGCCTTTAGTTAGTTTTGGATGGTCTGCTTTCTTTGCTATGATTTTATTTTCTCTGGTGACATCTTTTTAGCCTTATGAGAGCTTCCCTCTAGAGCAGTTCCTTTAAGATGTCCTGTAGAGGTGGTTTATGGGAGGCAAATTCTCTCAGCTTTTGCTTGTCTGGAAATTGTTAATCCCTCCATCATATTTAAATGATAATCGTGCTGGATACAGTATTCTTGGTTCGAGGCCCTTCTGTTTCATTGCGTTAAATATATCATGCCATTCTCTTCTAGCCTGTAAGGTTTCTGTTGAGAAGTCTGATGTTAGTCTGATGGGTTTTCCTTTGAAGGTGATCTTTTTCTTTCTCTAGCTGCCTTTAATGCTCTGTCCTTATCTTTGATCTTTGCCATTTTAATTATTATGTGTCTTGTTGTTGTCTTCCTGGGGTCCCTTGTGTTAGGAGATCTGTGGGCTTCCATGGACTGTGAGACTATTTCCTTCCCCAGCATGGGGAAGTTTTCAGCAATTATTTCTTCAAAGACACTTTCTATCCCTTTTTCTCTCTCTTTTTCCTCTGGTACTCCTATAATGCGAATATTGTTCCTTTTGGATTGGTCACACAGTTCTCTTAATATTCTTTCATTCCTAGAGATCCTTTTATCTCTCTCTGCCTCAGCTGCTCTGTATTCCTGTTCTCTGATTTCTATTGCATTAAGAGTCTCTTGCCTCTCATCCAGTCTGCTGCTGAGCCCGTCAATTGCTTGTCTCATTTCTGCATTATCTTTCCTGACTTCCCTCACTTCCTCCCTTAGCTCTTGCATATTTCTCTGTAGATACATCAGCATGGTTATGACTTTTATTCTGAATTCTTTTTCAGGGAGATGCTACATTTCCATCCCTTCAGATTCCTTCTCAGAGGGGCTCTGAATCTTCATGATTTTTGTCTGTATCATATTCTTCTGTGTTGTCATGTTGACAGGAGTGGTTGCTGGTAGGTGCCACGTATGTCAGCTGGGCTCTTTAAGGTTTAAAAAGAAAAGAGAAAAAAAAAGAAAAAAAAAGCACCTCCAAAAAAAACAAGCAAGCAAAAAAAAAAAAAAAGGAAGAGAAGAAAGAAAGAAGAAAGAAAGAAATGAAAGAAAAGAAAGGTGAAAAAAGAAAAAAAAGGGCAAGAAATAAAACAGACGAGCAAAAAAAAAAAAGCCCACCTTGAGTGGATTCTCTACGAGTGCTGTAGGTGTCGCTGTTGCTCCACTAATTCGCAGCCACAGCTGCACTGCTTTTTTTGTAGGTAGGAAGGAATGGGATGCTATTGTTTTCTGTATAAAGATCCAGCATGGTTGCTCCCTTCTTTCTGTCACTAGCGAAGGGGACCGAAGTTCCCCAGGACTTCCAGCCTGCAGGGCTGAGCCCGCCGGGGCGATGATGTTCCCTCGCTGGGCCCCCCGCCCCTCCAAGACCGCTACAAATGGCGCGCGCTTTTCTCTTGTCCCTGGGCGCTGGCTGCACGGTCCTGGCGCCTTCCCGGCTCAAAACCTGCTCCTTCTGCCTCTCCAATGTCTGATGCACCACGCGATGTGTGTCAGCACTCCCGGCACTCCAGGCGCAGACCACTGGGGCTGGTTATTTCACGGACCTGCTCTTCCACTCCCTCCCGGCTCCGAATCCTCTCCTCCCACCGGCACGCTGGGCTGGGTGAGTGTTCGGGTGCCGCTGGGTCGCAGCTCTGTATCTTACCCGCCTCGCAGGGTGCTGAGTCCTCTCAGGTGTGGCTGCACGCTGTGCACTCTCCTGTGTGCTCCGATTTCTCTTTTAGGAATAGTTGTATTTGCTGTGTTTTCATAGATTTATATAGTTTTGGGAGGAGATTTCTGTCGCCCTGCTCACACCACCATCGTCCCGGAAGTCCTCCTCCTTTTGTATTTTTAATGCTTTCAGCCATTCTATGTCTTTTGCTTGTAGCATTTAATCTATGTACATTTAAAGTATTTATTGATAAGTAGGTGCTTATTGCCATTTTGTTAATTGTTTTCTGGCTGTTTCTGTAGTTCCTTTCTGTTCCATTCTTCTTTTTCTCTCTTCCTTTGTGTTTTGATAATTTTCTTTAGTGGTATGCTTATATTCCTTTCTCTTTTGTGTGGTTACTATAGGTTTGTGCTTAGTGGTTACCATGCAGCTTATATTTTACAAGTTATGTCTCTAATAGTCTATTGTAAATTGATAACGACTTAACATGGAACAATTATAAAACTGCATATTACTTCCCCCAAAGTTTTTTGTTTATGATGTCACTCTGCATCTTTCTATCTTGTGTATTACTTAATTGCAGTAATCATAGTTATTTTTACTACTTTTGTCTTTTAACTTTCATACTAGCTTTATAAGTGGTTAATACAGTGTTTTACTGTATGTTCCTTTCTGGTGAGATTCATTCTTCCATTATGTGTTCTTACTAATTAACACCCTTTCTTTTCTGCTTAAAGAAGTTTCTTTAACATTTCTTATAAGGCTGGTTTATTGGTGATGAATTCCTTTAGTTTTATTTGCCTAGACAACTCTTCTGTCTCCTTCACTTCTGAATGACAACTTTGCCAGGTAGAGTACTCTTAGTTAGAAATTCTTTTTTCTTTTGGTATTTTGAGTATATTATACCACACACTTGGGCTTGCAACATTTCTGCTCAAAAATCTGCTGCTGATCTTATGAGGGTTCCCTTGTACATAACAAGTTGTTTTTCTCTTGCTTCACTTAATAATCTCTATTTTTAGCTTTTATCATTTTAATTATAATGTGTCTTGTTGGGGTATCTTTGAGGTCCTCATTTTGAATACTCCGGCCTTCCTGGATCTGGATATTCATGTTCTTCCCCCAGTTAGGGGAGTTTTCAGCCATTATTTCTTCAAATAAGATTTCTGGCCCTTTATCTGTTTCTCCCTCGGGAGCCCTATGATGCAAACGTCTGTCCATTTGATGTTGTCCTGTAAGTCCCGCAGGTATCTTCACTTTTTTCCATTCTTTTTCTTTTTGCTGCTCTGACTGGGTGAGGTCTGCCACCTTGTCTTTGAGCTGACGGGTCCTTGCTTCACCTCATCTCCTGCTGAGCCCCTGTAGCGTATCGTTCACTTCTGTTACTGTGTTCTTCAGCTCTGGGGCCTCTGTTTGGTGCTTTCTTACTTATCCATCTCTTGTTGATGTTCTCAGTGGCTCATCCATTCTTCTCCCTAGTTCCGTGAGCATCTTTATAACCATTACTTTGAAATTTTTATCAAATAAATGACTTATCTCTGTTTTGTGAAGTTTTTTTCTAAGGTTTTATTTTGTCTTTTATTTGGAGCATATTCTAATGTTTCTTCATTTTGCTTGACTCTCTCTGTTGATTTCCATACAATAGATGGAACAACCACTTCTCCCAGTCTTGAAGGGGTGGCCTCATGTAGGAGATGAATGTTGTCATTTAACCCCCCTCCTTTCTTGGTGGTATCTCAAATTTTGTGCTTTTCCAAGTAGCCCATTATATTTCAAATAGTTCCAGGTACTGGAAGTTGTGCCGAGATCTGCCAGTGTCCCAAAGTGGAGGCTCTCAACACCCAGATTCAGACTGACTGGAGGCCAGACCTTTATATATCAGATTTTTAAAGTATGCAAATATACAGAGTCCTGTGGTACTGCAAGCACACGCCCTGCTGGCCACAGAGTCAGGAGACCTGGAGGCATTCTCTGGCAGCAGCTGCAGAAATCAGGGCTCCTGAGGAAGTGCACACTCCCTTCTGGGCGCTCCCGGTGAGCTAGAGCGAGGCAGAGGGACAGTGCCGTATGGTGTGCACAGCCTGTGTTCTGGAGAGCAGCTCCCTGGGCCCCCAAGCCTGAAGCCTGCTCCTTGGGCTGAAGCTCCCTGACAAGCAGAGTGGCCGGGAAGTGTGCCTCAGTCCGCTGTCTGTGCAGCGCGCCTGAGGCTGTGGTCTGCCCAGGGCTGTCCGTCTGGTCACCACAGTCCTGCAAGCCCCTGGCCACCAGAGAAAGGTTCTGAAGGGGTCTCCTGGGGGGCTGCTACATGCAAAAAATCAGGGTACTCCATACGTGTGAAGCCCCCCTCATGAGACATTGGCCTCTTGAGCATGGCGGAGGGTGAGTGCCAAGATAACACCTGCCCTCTGAGGTCTCTAGAAAGAACTGCGGTGTTTAATGCATGTTTCGTTAGAAGCCTGCCCCTCAGGCCACAGTCATGGTGACTAACTAATGGTCTTCCTCTAAGGAAAGACCAAGTTCCTGGGTCTGCTGCCTCTTGCCATGCCCTGGGGGTGGCAGCTTGAAGTCGTGCCAAAAAATCTATTTTCCATTGGTTACAGTCCAGAGGGACCCACAAGTGTCAGCCCCGGCCACCAGAGCCAGGCTACATGGCCGGGTCCCTGGTGTAAGCCACGGAAGCTGTGGTGCCAGGCAGGGTCGAGCTGCTTTATCACCGTCTCATGGGCTAGGAAGGCAGGTGACCGGGTGGCTCCCCTAGGAGGCGGCCTCAGAAATCAGGCACCAGGTGTGTGTCTTGGGAGACAATGGTGTGCCGGAGCACCTCGGGGGGGGCAGAGACTGCCCGCCAGCCTCCATCTCCAGAGAGGGTCCTCACAGGCTCCCAGAGGGGGTGCTAAGGCAAATCCAGCCCCTCAGGCCGATGCTTTAATATAAGCAGGTGCACCTCCTTCGCTCTACGTCTGGGCACAATGGGCTGCCCCGAGCTGGGCCCCCGGGGCAAGTCCGAGTTTGTGGGCCCTTTAAGATCAGGCTGCCGTCCTGCGGGTCTCGGGATGTGGACCCTGCTGGTTTTCAAAGTCAAATGTTTGGGGTCCTGTCTCTCAGATGTATGTCTTAAGAGTTGGGAAGGCCAATGTGGGGTCTGAACCCTCCACTCCTCAGGACAGGTGCTGGGTATTGAGCTCTGTCTTGGCTCTGGGATGCCATGTTGAGTGGGGCTTATGGTGAGACCGTACCAGCCTCTCCTACTGCTTCCATGTCGCTTTCTTCCCATTGGCCCAGAGGCAGGCATCACTCGGCCAGCCTTCAGGGATTA
This sequence comes from Smutsia gigantea, assembly GCA_032199065.1. Classification (NCBI taxonomy): domain Eukaryota; kingdom Metazoa; phylum Chordata; class Mammalia; order Pholidota; family Manidae; genus Smutsia; species Smutsia gigantea. The sequence goes on along the minus strand of JAVSCE010013224.1, from coordinate 286,247 downwards.
TTAGAGAGGCAGTTCTCTCGGCGGCTGTAGACTCAGTATATCCATGTGAGGAGGTGAGTTCAGGATCTTCCTACCTCACCATCTTGAACCAGAACTGGGAGGTAGTTTCCTGACTCCTCAAATATTTTAGAATGTGTGTAGGGTTAGCATTTCTTCCTAAGAAATATTATGCAAATCATCATATCATTCAAAATAGAAATTGTTAAGGACTATAGCTTTGCTTTATAAAACGGCTTCACAGCAAACTTTGCATTTATTTCATATTAACTGAAGGGTATATTTATCCCCAGTTTGTTCCCACTTGAGGTTCTGATGGAAGATAGTTTTACCTCTTTGCGTGCCCAAATAAATCCTTTGCCTAATAACGCGGGGTAATAGTCAGCGTGATTGACCACTTCATAGGTCATCTACCAGCCTGAACTGTGGCCACAGTATGTGAGCTGCTTATTTCTGAGTATGAATAATCAAATGATCTTAATCAGTCTCAGTGCAAAGCAGGCTTAACCTAAGGCACCTCATATAAAATTTGAAACTATTCATTAAATGCCTGATTAAATAGACACTATAATGTACAGTTAGATTTCTTTTTTTTTCTTTTCAACTTAGAAAATATAAAGAACTAAGTCCAGTATCTTTCACAAAAGAAACCCTACATATTCAGGGATTCTGAGCTTTAGCACTGGTATCATTTTTGTTTCTTTTTTCAGCAAAATGAACATACCTGAGTTAATCATGACCCTGGAGCCATGATGTGTTGTCATTGCAGGTCCATTTGTAGCCTTCATTCCTTCATTCATTTCATTAGTTATATTTTATAATTTAATAACCATTTACAAATTTAAAAACCTAGAAAGTCTTTGACAATAAACTATATATGAGCAAATCATTTATCTTGGCTAATCCATTCCCTTGCTTTCTGTGAACTTGAGGTTAACATCATTCTGAATCCTATTTCATTATTTACTATATTAATGTTTACATAGTTTATCCCATCTATATACATTCATAAAATAATCTTTTTATCATTTTTAATTCTGTAAAAACTGGTTTCATGTCATATATAATCTTCGAGATGGATTCATTCTTTCCCCCCATACCAGTGCAGTTCTTTTGTTTAACTGATGGATGATATTCCATTGCAGATGACCCAGTTTATTCACCCACTTTCTAACTTATGACCATTTGGAATTTTGCTGTTTATTACAAGCACTAATGCTACAAACATTCTTGAATTAATGTACGTTCCCTTTTGCACATCTACAGTGGTTTCTTTTGGTCATAGAGTTAAAACTTATAATTATTACATCATAGGATAATCAGGATACTCATTTATGTTTGCCATGAATATTTGTCAGTCTTTAGTTTTCAGGATTTAAAACTAAAAAAAGAAAAGAAAAAGAATAGAAAGATAGTTTCTTAAATGGTGTTTAAAAAAATCCACATTTGCTTGAAAATTTCAGTAATAAATGAATGTAGAAAACACTTATCTGTAGGCCTTTTTGTGCTTTGGGAAGCTCATTTTATAATGATCTTTGTTTCTTTGTCGTCACTGAGAAATAAATCATCTTGATGATAAATCAGATGTCATGCTGACGTTTGGCAGGTGTATGATGCTGTAGGCAGAGGGACAAGGGCCAGTTATATCTAGGAATATTTAAAATGTTTACTCCATTACAAAGAACATCTTTCAGGGAAGCAGACCTCTGTATTCATTACTATATCACTTCTTGCCTTATTAAATTAAAAAAATTATTTTTTAGTATTTCGGAGTTTTAATATTTTCTACAACGTGATGCATTAAATGCCTTTGTATTTTCTCTTCCCACTCAATTACCTTCAGAATTGCTAGTATGCTAGTCATTTTGTTTGCAAAGATCGAGTTGGTGAAACTTAAATCATGTTGAATCTTCTGGTAGCAGGGGTCAAATCTAGTTCCTGACATGTAATTGCCTGTTGGGAAGAATACCATCTGCATAAACATTGACTCTACAATATATGCATTTTGACATTCTAATGGATTTTCCACATTCCCTCTGAGGAGCAGCTTGACCTGATGATAGCCGTTCAACCCGTTATTAAATTCTGCCCTCACTCATCAGTTACTGCTAAGCTTCTATTGCCCCATTTGGAGGAGAAAATACAGAAAAAATATTTTCTATGTAATCCCTTCGAATTAACATGAACATTTCCTGTGAATTTCCCTCTGTACTGTCAGCAGAAGTGCCCAGGAACAAAAAGGGCCTATCTGTTCTTGGAGTGATTAAAGGTCTGAGACAGCTGCAGGCGACAGGGAGTGTTGAAAGTGAAGCAAAAAACTAACCCTTCATTTCACCCTCCTCATCTGCATATCCAGAGGCTCTCTCCCACTTTGGGGGCCTCCTTCTTCATTCCCGTGAGCCGGTGCGGAGAGGGGAGGCCCTACTGTAGTTTCAGTTGAGTAAGAGCAACCAGCACTGGGCTGTGGTGGCCACCTGGTCCCCCTTTTTTGCCCCTAAAAGCACCTCATAGGAGATAATACATGAAATCTCACCGTTTTCAGTCATTCATTTATTCAACAGCCAGAATTTCATGAGCCCAACAGAATTTCTGTCCTTCTTTCCATCCTGAGCAACGCACATAACTTTTTCCAGGACATCTTTTCTCTAAACGGCAGTTTCTTTCAGTAATACAGGGAAAGGAACCCGGGGCGCTCTTCCCCAGTAGCTGTGCAGCTCCCGCAGAGCTGTGCCTTAGGGGGCTGGGTACACCCGCACCCACGGGGGCTGTCCAGGGCGGGAGACACTGAAGTTTCTGCTGACCGTCTGTCCCTTACTGATGAACTGGGACACAAAACCTCACGCATAAGGAGAACTGGAAGTGGAATGCATTTCACATGAAAGCTGTGTTGTACGTGGGGCTAAGGGTTTTCGTCAGACACAGGACGCAGGTTATTCCGGGATGAGCCTTATGTGCTCCTGTGGTTTGATCTGAATTACTCACCGTCGGTAAAATTCTTCCCGAATGTTACCAGTAACATTTGAAGGAAAACACTTCAAAATTTTAGCTCATTCTCTACCTAAACATTGGAAACAAGAGAGCTACATAAAAGCATACACCTGCATCCACTTCTCCATTTGCAGATCTGCACTTGGTCCTGGGCTCTGAAGTGAAGGAAAGGGGAGTTGCCTGGACTGGACGGGGTCGTGGGCGCTTCAGCCTTGTACTCACTCCCCCACCCACGTAGACCCCAATGCAAAATACGCTCCAAAGCTCCTCGCTATCGTGAGAGAGGGAGCGAGGGACCCTGCAGTTCATTTGTGAGTTAACACAGTAAGGAAGGCAGTCACCATTGATCGCTTAGTATGCACCAGAAACAAAACACTGACCCTACTAAACGTCAGGGGCTGAGTTTACAAAGACCCTTCCAAAGTATTCCACCAGTAGTGCCGGATATCAGGTCCACTTCTGTTACACAAAATGTTCTAGCTCAGCCCATCCACTCGGGATGTGCCCCGGGCTTGCCGATCAATTTTCTGGATCTGTTTTGTCGTCTGTAAAATGGAGGTGATAAACTAGATGGTCCTTTCACGCTAAACAAAGACAGTTATAAATACACAAACAAGTAAGTACGAATGATATTCAGTCACGTGAATGGTGCATTCCTGTCCCAAGTTCTTGTATGTTCTTAGATTACAAGGCCCCTGGAGAGGAGGCAGTGCCCCAAAGTCTGTCCCCAGGAGGCCGGCTGCCAGTAAAATGTCAGCGTTTGGAATGACAAGGTCCAACGGGCACGCAGACATGAAGTCCAGGCCAGGCAACTCAGATTGGAGGTGGTGGGTGCATGACAGCTGTATTTTAAGGACAGTGGCCCTGTGGCAAGGTGACTGTAAAGGTACAGCACCCGGGCGCTCCATCATGGCTGCAGGCATCAGCTAGTGGCCGGGGCATCACGGGGTGCTGAGGGAGCTGGAGGAGGAAGGCCTGGAAGTATGGTCCAGCCGCGCAGTAGACGGCACACGTGGGAACCAACATGGGCGGCAGGACCACGTCCAGTGGGCTTGTTAGTTAGGCACCGGCAGTTCCAAGTGAAGAAATTGTTTCTGGCTAACAGACTGAAAAGCAATGTCCATAAAGGACCCTTGTCAGCTCACAGATGGAGGGGAAAGCCTGAGGATCAGGCTTGGCAGAGACAGGAAGCCGGGGGCCTTGGGAGCCCGGCAGGACCCGGCAGGCTCACCAGCGTGCTGCCCGTGGCCCTGAGACTCGCACGGGATTCGCGGTGGGTGGCGCCCCTTCCTCCCTGGTCGCTGGTCGGAGCCTCTGCGCCCCTTGTGCGTGGGAGCGCATGGGGAGAGATTCAGGCAGGGAGTTATTTCTCAGTATTGCTCAGCTAGGAGCCCCTTAGAACTGATGTGGAGACTTGGAAGAGAGGGCGGTAGGAACAGATAAAATGTGTTTAATGTTGTCTCTTGTCGCTCCTTTGTGATTCCGGCCAAGTCACTTAACATCTCTGTGCACGTTTTCTCATCTGTAAAATTGGACTAATAGAAACGGTATTACTGTCAATTTTGTAGGATTGTTATGGGGCCTGAGTGAAAAAATACATGCAAAGTGCACAGAAGAGCCTGGAATAAGCACCGCGGCTGCTCTCCGAACCACCGTGCCTGCTCGGGGCTCACCCTGTGTGTGCATTCCTCTCTCATTACCCGTCATTCGCATGAACGACCCTGGGGTGATCCTCGGGGCTGGAAGGCCTCCAGGGAGTTAGGAGGAGGGGAGCTGCCGTGCGGGTGCTGCCCAGGGCCTGGCACCGCCATGGGAACAGGCCTTACTCTACCGGAGACAGGGTCTCTGCCTGCGCCCTGGAACTGGCCGACAGACGCCAAGGGGCTCCACCTCGTCCCGAGGAAACAGGAGAGGGAATCACTTGTCCTGAATTGCAAGATGTCTTGGTCCCCCAAGGCCGTGGCCCGCACCTGCCTGGTCTCCCCCGGGCTCAGGGCTGCGTCCGGAGGGCGAGAACGGCCCCCCGCGGGGACTGAGGCGCTGCCTGACCGGCCGAGCACGGGAGAGTCCTCGCAGCTCTTTCCCAGAGGGTAAACGCCAAGGGCCTCAAGTTTTGGGGAGGAGGCATCATTGAGACATTTTCAATTAAATATTTGTGTTTCTCTCCCGTGATGTAAAGAGTTGCAGATGTTTTCTTTTACTTCATAAGATGGTTTAGAAATATCAAATACTGTCCACAGGCCCATACTGTTAAGTTCTCATCCTGACACAGAGCCTTTTTTTTTTTGCTCTGGGTAAAAACATCTGATTTTCGAGCTAGTGGAGATGCTATGCTTCACATGCATTACCTATTTCCATGGCTAAGACCGGAATGAACTCTAACCCACGTTAGGGTGTCTGACCCTGACCCTCGCACCTCAAGGACCTGCCTGAGTCCCCCTCGCGCCGACCCAGCCAGCAGACAGACGCCGGGGCGGGCAGGACCGCTTTCATTCAGCCCAACGCCACCGACTCAATTCCCTGGAGTCTTACTGCACTTCTCTTCTTTCAAACACGAAGGAATGTTTCAATCCTCCAACTTGATATACTAGGACGTAAATATTGCAGCACTGTAATTACCACAAGTACATGAGTCGTACATCCAAAATGGACTTTAAAGGAGAAGTGCACAGTAGGGCGTTAACCTCGGGGTAATGGGTACCTGTACGCTCAGTTTATATTGTCCGTTCAGGGCACAGCGGCTGTGGGGACCAGCGCCGAGTGTGCACCGACGACACTGCTGCTTGCTGCCTGTTTGAATCCCAACTCTATTTTCTCTGGCCCTGTGACCAGGGGAAAACTACTCACATGCTCTGTTCTTGCTTCTTCACCTCATGGGATGATGATACAGTAACTATAAGGGTGTTAGGAGTGTTAAGCAAAATAATAAATTTAAGGAACTTCGTGGAGTGCCTAGCATAGACCAGGGACTCAATATTCTGGGGATTAGCATCCCCCCCCCAAAAGTGACAGCATACAGGCCCATGGACTATATGATATGCGTGGGAGAGATTCTGTTCAGAAGAAAAGCACCTTATGAGCAAAGACCATTTTAGCCTCAGCAATTATTATATTTTAAGTTTTTGTATGGGAATAATAGCACATTCACTTGGAGCGGGAGACAGTCTCACATTTCTATTGTTTTTCTAGCTCTGTGTTTTGTTCCCTGACTGGTGTGGCTGCCGTCCTGCTCAGTGTCTGGTGCCCCTTCCTAGACCTGAGCACGTTGCAGGAAGAGGCGCCAGGCCGGCTGTGGCGAGCCCCACTTCCTGGCCACAGCTGCCACGGGAGGGGACACGCTGAATTATAAAGGCCTGTGGCTGCCCCTCTGGGGGTGCCCTGGGCTGGAGCTCTCTGAGGGGAAGGTCACTGCAGGCTCCCAGGCCTGCCCCTGCCCTGAGGCACCTGCAGGGCGGCCACTGTGGGGCCCCTTCATGACCACCAAGCAAAACAGTACACAGGAGAGCTTTCTTTCAGACTTTAGAATCAGTTTTAAGAGATTTTATCTCTTTTTACAAAATGAAAGTTGAATTTGAATACATGTTGTAGAGATGAGCAGAGAAACGTCCTTCTTGCAGCTGGCGGGCGGGTGCGGCGAACGTCCCTGAAGTGATCAGTCATTCCTGAAACGACTTGGTAGACGGTCATTCAGACTAGAGGTGATGGCGCTCTGCCCCTCGCCGGGCCAGGCGCTGGCCGTAGGCGGCTCTGGAGCCGGTGGTAACCGGGCACAGGTTCAGTATCGCGGAAAGAAATTAAGCACAAGAGTTGAGAACAGGCAGACACTCATTCATTATTTATTTATGCCTCACCATGTTCCAGAAGGATTTAAAGGAGACAGGGTGTCATCTCCAGGGTTGAGAAATAGAATAACATATTTAAAACTAAGCTATATTTACCATTATTTGTAAAAACAGATTTCTGGGAATGAGATACACATTCTGATAGTATTTGGGGCACCCACTGTGTGTGTGTGTGTAAAGTACCACCCTGTCCGCCTCCCTCCACAAGTTCATCACTGTAATCCAGGACTAATGCAGAAAGCTGCAGTTAATTTATATCTCTTAAATTGAGATTATAATAATTTTAAAAAATACCTCCAATAGGGAGTAATTATTATAGTGAAAGAACTAAAAGCTAAGTGTGAAGATGCAAATTGTTTAAAGTGCTACTAAGGTTAACTGATACGTTTATAAATTGGCTACTCATTTAAAGTGAATCATGAGCGATGAAGTTCCCCCCAAATCCTCCTTTGGAATTTTAAGGCACAGAGAGAGAAAGCTGAAAAATTCAGCTAAGTAATTTGGGATGATTGAATTGCTACTTTCTGAATGATTTTATGTGTATTAACCCCTAATGCTCTTAGCCGCGGTTATCAAATATTGGTGGGCACCAACCTTTCCGACCCTGACGTAGGTCTGGGGGTCCCAGGATCTGCATTTCTAGTGGGTCCCGGGGTGCTGCCGACGTGATGCCCCGAGGACCACATCTGAGAACCCCTGGTTCACAAGGTCAGAGGCAAGCCAGGCTCATGTTTTCTTCTGTGACTCCTGACGCCCCAGTGGCTTGCCTACGGAATTGCTACAACTACTGACTGAAATACGACAGAAAGTCACCAACTGGCTAAGCAGCTACAACAAAAATTAGATTAAGCTTTCAGAAGAAAACATTACAAATCCAGGGTGTAATCTATGAATTATAAATTGAACTATTTCAGTCCTAAATGCTAGAGTCCTACTTCCTTTTTGCAAGACTTGCTTCCTATTAATAATAGATTCCTAAAACTACTTAGACAGCTTTCATATTAAATGAAAAACAGAGGCTGAGGTCATTTCCTGCATGTTGGTCATATTGTGTAATACTTTGTGGAAAAGCAGCCCACTCATTGACCAGGTACATTTAGTGTTGTCCAATTTTATAATTTAAAAAGAATGAATCAACTTTTGATAACAGTAAAAGTCTTGGATCTTCTTTTTTTATTATTAGGTAAATGTTAGCACTCTTTCCTTCAGCAAATACGAACTTTTGATGTTGTTGCTTCATTATAGTAACTGCTGAAAGTTGTTTTATAAATCTGATAAAAGATAAAACTGAGTACGCTTATTTTTCATATATGCAAATAACTGGTTCACACACAAATTTGGTGCTTAATATTTGATGAATATATGAAGCCAACTTATTATAAGCCAAAGCCATCACTATTTTTAAAAACTCTATAAATGTACTTAAAATCTGGAAACAGGAATGGCTCTTATCCTTGCTCTCTAGGGCTCTACTGCCCTTGTCTGTAGGACACTGACAGATGGGACGGAAAGGCACTGCAGCTTGTGAAAGACTTGCATAAAAGACCACCAACGTCAATGTACAGACCCAAGGACAAAATGAGATCCGTGTCCTCTCCCCACGGGCCAAGCACTGTGTCCTGGTGGAGGAGGAGCTTTGTCCTCTTTACAACACTGTGTGAGGACGAAGTGTAACTCACCCGAGGAATAAAACGCTGCAGTGCAGGAAGGGCAGCCGTGGAGCTGCCACACCGTAGGGTTTGTGCTGAGGGCTCACAGGCCACGGTGACAGTCACAGGCATGTGCGGGGGACGCACACCGACAGTGACACGCGGTGGTCACTGTGGGTCGGGTGAACTTGGGCAAGTTGCTTAGCATCCCTTTGCCGGAGTTCTTCATCTCTAAGGTGGAGATCCTGTTACTTATCAACCTAACGGGGGTTATTGGGAGAATCAAATGAGTTAATATATGTAAAATGCTTGGATCCGTGCCTGACATCTACTTTTATTTATAAATAAATATATAATAAATACTAGAGGAGTGTTAGCACCTACATTTTTATTACTTCCTCCATCTTTAGGATTGTTCTGTGGTCCTCTATTTCCCATCCTAGCCTATATCCAGTTTCAGCACTGCCTAATTTTTACTGTCTCCATTATTTTTATCCCCAAAATCTTAATTGTAATGTTACACATTAATCAAACCTTAATTGCTACAATATTCTTAAGTATTGTTAATTCTAGCTTAAATTATTCATTTATTCATTCATTCCCTTTCACCACTTCACTGAAACACACAGATACAAATGCCGCATTTTATCTTTTTTGCCAGCAGGAGACTTTGTCCTCCAAACTAAAATCTATGCACAGTTAGTGCAGCTATAAACAGAAACACAAGATAGGAGTTGGGTATCATGTAACTGACTGAAGTTAAATGTTTACCTAAAAACAATACCAAGTGCAAAGAAAATGTATTTCCATTTTGTACAGTAACAATGACCCCAACACCTTTCTGTTCTTCTATAGTAAATACATTTCACAGGCAAATTTTCAGACCTCAAAGCTTTCAAGAGCACTGTGATTGAGATCTCGGTGTAAAAAGCTCCTTAGGATGGTGAGTCGCTGGCTGCAATGGAGAAGGGCCATCGCTGGTACCCGTCCACTTGCCAACCCTGTCCAGTCCCGCGGAAGAGCATATGGGGGACATCAGGGATTGTGCCTAGTGTCATCAGCTAACGTGACTTACACAAGTCTCAGGAATCAAGTATTAGAAAACGTCCTCCTCATTTGGGATTTGGAATATCTTTGTGTTTAACTATTACATGTGGGGAGTAAATTATCTGCCCCAGTGTCCACCCTCTCCTGAACCCACGCCCTCTGCTACGCAGCTTTCCAAGTTCTCCCACTCAGGATCGAGGGCAGTTCCCTGGACTTGCCCTCTCTATGCACTTGGCCGACACACACGGGCAGCTGCCAGCTGTCGCTTCCCAGCCCAACTCCTCCCACTGCCGCGGAAGAGCTCCGGAGTAGAACTGCTTCCCCTCGACCAGGCTCCCGGAATGAGGGCCTGCAGGGGCAAAGCCCAGCGCACAAGGAGCCTGGCCCGGCAGGACCCGCGAACTGAGCGGAGCCTTCGTCCCAGCCGTGCCGGCGCAGAGGCACCGATCCCAGGTGCTCACAGACACCCGAGAGACGCGCCACCGCGTGCCACTGAGGCTCTGTGGCCGTTCGTCACGTAACAATAGCTGCCTGATGTGTACGCTGAAATTCAGTACTGTAAAAAAGCCTTTATCGTTTTAGAAAGCTAGTAATTACTCCAAAAATAACTGGCAAATGATACTATTTCACTGTCTTTTTAAATACCAGTGACACTTAGGAATGGTAATTAATTTCTGAAACAGTGTCACACATAATGAAGTGAATTGGTATTCATGCTTTAAATTACACTATAGGGAAGTCCAGACAGAATGTGGGCTCACTGAGCTAGTTGGTTATGATTTTGATCGAAATAAAGTGAATGAAACCATATAACTGGAAACTTCAACCAATACTTTTATTAAGTATAAAGTGTATTTCTGGACAGATGTTAGAGCTTGTAAAAATATCCTTAATGACTTACTTACTACACATGACTTAACACATTTTAACAATAACATTATATATAATCAACGCAATCAAAACAAACATTCGTTGAGAAACAAACACTTTAAGCTAATCAGCGCTTTCAAAGGAACCGGACAAATATGCTCTTTATACGGAGTTAAAGGCTGCTGGTTCCCGAATGTTAAAGACTTTCCTCTTCTGCAGGAGCCCCTCTAGGCTGGCACACCATGACAAGTGAGACCACGTAAGACAAAAAAGCTTTAAAAGTCTCGTTTATGACCACTTAGATACTGTGTTGATGAGCAAGAGAGCTTTGAAGACCTTGTTACCGTCTAGTATCCCTTACATGTAAGTCTTTTAAAATGTAAATTTCTTTTATGAGATATACAATCAATGGCCCATTTCAGAGAACAGTAGAGTTCGACTGCATTGAGGGGAGAGTGCAAGTCTCAGGAGAGCACACACAGCTGGCGCGATAGACCGACAACCCACAGCCTTTTAGACACAATTTAAAACTATTGAACTGAGATAATGATTATATTTAGAGATCTATTTAAAATGCTCACTTAAAATCATTCTTGAAAATCTTTTAAGCAAGATCTTCATATATTCAACTTTAGTATGCTTCTGACATTTGACAAATTGCTAAGGAAGTGGGTTATTTTCGACATTTTTTATCTTTATTGAGTTCAGGAGAACGCCCAGTCTCCATAAATAAAGAGTAAATAGAGGAAATGCATCGGAAAGTTGGAAGACAGTTTCCTCGTGCTTCTGCAGAAACGTCTTGACCTCTTGGTCGTCGCACCCGATCCCTGAAGGGTTACCTTCCTCGGTTTCCTTTTGAAGAAGCTGCTCCAGAATCCAGAATAGGGAGAAAATATTTTCATAGCGTGTCACGTCGTAACCGGCTTGCACCTACAAATAGACAAGAAACTCCTTTTTAGAAACACTGGCTGTAGTTCAGCTCAGAAAAAGCCAAAGAAAGAGATTAAATTTTCAGACTAAAAATAAGTACCTGACTTCTTTATAATACCTTCCCTCTCCCTGTTCCTTTAACTGGAATGGGGGGAGAGAGCAGAGGAGAATTTTTCCTTTTTTCAGAAACGTCACACTACTGGAGAATGGCTCTGACTGACGAGCCCCAAACCCTTTCCCAGCATGACTGCTCGGATCCGTGACTTGGAGGACTACAGGGCACTCGGCAGGGAGTGTCACACACGCCACGCCCTGCATGTTGATTCCACCATCCACCAAAGACCCCGGTGCTGATGACAGAACAGGGATCTCTGTGGGTGGGGTTTTAGGGACCGTCTCAGCATACAGCTCAGCACCAGATCAGTTTAGGGGTATGATGTGTAAGTGACCAGGCGTGACCTCACCCTGAGTCTGCACAGACTGAGGGGAGGAGGGCCGGGCGGTGTGCAGTCCGTTACGTGGTCACGAGTTAAATGTGGGTGCCTCATGTAAGTTCCTTGGCCCAGAGGTGTCCCCTGTACAGTGGGCAGTGGGAAGTGCACCCCGAGGGGCACAGAGATCAGCATAAAGACAGAAGCTGGATCTCTCACTTGCTGATTAAGAAATGTGTTGGAAACACTCATCCAGTCTCTCCACTGTAATACACAGATGAAGAGATTAAAGTCCACCCACAAAGTGGTCCAATAAACAGTATTCTCTTAAAGTATACCCAAAATGCCCCAAAGCCAAGATTCCATTTCACACCAAGTAAAAAAGAAGCAAATATGCAAATAACTGATACTTTCTTTATTTTTCTTGAAGCATAATTCACATAAAGCATCATATTAGTTTCAGGAGCACAGTGTGATGACTTGATTTCATTTAGATTGCTAAATGATGACCAAGTAAGTCCAGTTCACATCTGTCACCACACCTAGTGACAAAGATGTTGTTCTTGTGGTGGGAACGGTCAAGAACCACCTCCCACAGCTACTTTCAAACAAGCAGAACAGTACCGCAAACTACAGTCGCCGTGCTGTACATTACACCCCATGACTTACTCATTTTATAGCTGAAAATTTGTACCCTCTGACCCCCTCACCCATTTCATACACCCTCCTACCCCCCCACCTCAGAAAACCGCAAATATGTTCTCTATAACCACTGGCTAGTTTTTTTTAAAGACTCTACATATAAGTGAGATCATACTACTTATTTTTCTATTTTGTTTCACTTACCATAATCGCCCTCAATGCTGTCTATCCATGACTATCCATTTTGTCACAAGTGGTGGGATTTCATTCTCTTTTGTGGCTGATAAGAGTCCCTTGCACATATATATCATATTTTCTTTATCCATTCATCCATCAGGAGACATGTAAGTTTCCACATCTTGGCTATTAAATAATGCTGCAATGAACATGGGGTGCATGTATCTTTCTGAATTAGTGTTTTGTTCTCTTGCATAAATACCCAGAAGTGGAATTACTGAGTCATAAGATATTTCTATTTTTAATTTTTTTGGTAACCCCCATAGTTTTCCACAGTGGCTGCACCAATTTACATTACCACCAACAGTGTAGGGGGTTCCCTTTTCTCCATGTCCTCACCAAGAGTTATTTCTTGTCTTTTGGATGGTGTCCATTCTAACTGGTGTGAGGTGATATCTCATATGGTTTGGTTTGCATTTCCCTGATGATTAGTGATGCGGAACACCTTGTCATGTGCCTGTTGGCCATCTGTGTCTTCTTTAGAAAAATGTCTGTCTGGGGCTGCTAAGGTGGGATGGACCTGGACAGACATCCACCTATTTTTTTTTCAGTTCAATTGTTTGTGGGGTTTTTTGCTACTGAGTTTTGTAAGTTCTTTACAGATTTTGGATATTAACCCCTTATTAGTTATATGATTTGCTAATATCTTCTCCCATTCAGCAGGCTGCCCTCTCATTTTGCCGATGGTGTCCTTCACTGTGCAGAAGCTTTTTAGTCGTCCTGCTTGTCTACTTTTGCTTTTGGTGCATTTGCTTTGGTGTTAAACCTAAGAAAACAATTGCCAAGAGGGGTGTCAAGGCACTCCTGCCTCTGCTTTCTTCTGGGAGTTCTATGGTTTCTGGACTTACATGACAGTCTTTAATCCATTTTGAGTTAATTTTGGTGTGTGATGTAAGAGGGTGTTCCAGTTTCATTCCCTGCCATGACGCTGTCCATTTTCCCAACACCATTTATTGAAGAGACTTGTTCCCCACTGTATAGGCTCACCTTGCAGACACTGCAGGTTCGGTTCCAGACCACGATAAAGGGAATGTCACAGTAAAGTTGTCACATGAGTTTTTGTCTTCCCAGCGCATATAAACTGTACACTTCTACTCTACTGTAGTCTAAGTGTGCATTATGTCTAAAAACACAATGGACACTCCATTAAAAATACTTTATTGATAAATATGTTCACCATCTTCCGAGCTTTCAGGTCATAATGTTTTTGCTGGGGGAGGGTCTCACCTCAGTGTGGACGGCTGCTAACTGACCAGGGTGGGGGCTGCTCAGGGTGGGGTGACTGACAATTTCTTCAAACAAGACAACAATGAAGTTTGCTGCATCGAATGACTCTTCTTTCACAGATGATTTTTCTGCAGCATGTGATGCTGTTTGACAGCATTTTACCCACAGTTGAACTTCTTTGAAAATTGGAGTCAATCCTCTCAAACCTGCTGCTGCTTTGTCACCTGAGCTTATGTAATAATCTAAACCCTCTGCTGCATTTCAGCACTTCCCAGCATCCTCACCAGGAGCAGATTCCATCTTGAGAAGCCACTTTCTTTGCTCGTCCATAAGGAGCAGCTCCTCATCAGTTTAATGATGAGATGCAGCGATTTAGTCCCATCCTCAGGCTGCACTTCTAACTCTAGTTCTCTTGCTGTTTCCACCACGTCTGCAGGGACTTCCTCCACTGAAGTCTGGAAGCCCTCAAAGTCATACAGGAGGGTTGGAATCAACTTCTTCCAAACTCCTGTTAATGTTGGTATCCCATGAATCATGACTGTTCTTAACGGCATCTAGAATGGCGAATCCTTTCCAGGTTTTCAATTAACTTTGCTCAGATCTATCAGAGGACCACTGTCTGTGGCAGCTGTAGCCTTTACAAAATGTATTTCTTAAAGAATGAGACTTGAAAGTTGACATGACTCCCTGGTCCATGGGCTGCAGAATGGATTCTGTGTCAGCAGGCATGAAAATGACATTCATCTCACTGTCCATCCCCATCATGGCTTTTGGTGACCAGGTCGTTGTCAGTGAGCAGTCATTCTGAAAGGAATCTTTTTTTCTGAGCAGTAGGGCTCAACAGTGGGCCTAAAATATTCAGTAAACCCAGTTGTACACAGATGTGCTGGCATCCAGGCTGTGTTGTCCCACCAAGAGGGCACAGGCAGAGTAAATTTGGGACAATTGTTAACGGCCCTGGGATCTGGGGATTTGTCAAGGGCATTGGCTTCAACTTAAAGTCCCCAGCTGCATGAGCCCCCAACAGGAGGGTCAGCCTGTCCTGTGAAGCTCTGAAGCCAGGCACTGACTCCTCTCCAGCTCTGAAAGCCTTAGATGGCACCTCCCAATAGAAGGTGTTTGGTCTACACTGCAAATCTGTTGTCAGTGCAGCCACCTTCCTGAATTATCTCAGCTGGGTCTTCTGGGCAACTTGCTGCAGCCTCTCCATCAGCACCTGCTGCCTCACCAGCAGTTTTCTGTTACGGAGCCGCTTCTTTCCTTGGTTCTCATGAACCAACCTCTGCCAGGGTCCAACTTTTCTCCTGCAGCTTCCTCATCTCTCAGCAATCACGGAATTGGAGAGAGTCGGCATTGCTCTGGACTAGCATTTGGCTTACAGGATGTTGAGGCTGGTTTGAACTTCCATCCAGACCACTGCAACTTTCTCCACATTAGCAATAGGTTGTTTTGGTTGTTATCATTCATGTGTTCACTGGAGCAGCATTTTCAATTTCCTTCAAGAACTTGTCCTTTGCATTCTCAGCCTGGCTGCCTGTTTGGTGTAAGAGGCCCACCCAGCTTTCATCCTATCTCAGCTTTCAACATGCCTTCCTCACTGAGCTTAAATGTTTCTAGCTTTTGATTTAAAGTGAGAGACCTGCAGCTCTTCCTTTCCCTTGAACACTTAAGAGTCCATTGTTGGGTTATTAACTAGCCTAAATTCAATACTTCCATGTCTGAGGGAATAGGGAGGCCTAAGGAGAGGGGGAGAGATATGGAAACGGCCATTCTGTGGAACAATCAAAACACATATAATGTTTATCAGTTGTTTGCATCTTCTATGGGATGGTTTGAGGTGCCCCAAACCATACAACAGTAACATTAAATGCCAGTGATCCTGGATCACTGGAACAAGTATAATAGTGAAAAAGTCTGAAATATTGCAAGAATTACCAAAATGTGACACAGAGACACAAAGTTAGCAAATGCTGTTGGAAAAATCAAACTGATAAGACTTGTTCTATGTAGGGTTGTTACAAACATTCACTTTGTGAAAATCATAGTATCTGCAAAGCACAATAAAATGCAGCCGAAGAGGTGTGCCTGTACATCCCTGGCTCCTTTGGCGTGATTGGCTGGCCCTGTGTGTGTGGCTTATTCCTTGGCTTTAAATCTGTTCTATTGTTCTATGCACCTGTTTTTAATGCCAATACCATGCTGTTTTGATCACCATAGCTTTGCAATATAGTTTGAAAGCAGAAAATGGGATTTCTCCAGCTCTGTCCTTCTTTCTCAAGATTGTTTCGGCCACTCAGGGTCTTTTGTGGTTCCATGCAGATTTTAGGATTGTTTGTTCTAGCTGATACATTCTTTACAAACACTTACAAAAAATACCTCTCCAAACAGCCTACAGCTCACACTCTTACCAAATTGGGCTACACATTCTTAGGTGACTATACTGAATATCAATGTGTTCATTCTCTTGCTCTATCAACATCTAATTACCATGACTCTTCAGTTCCCATCACAGACGCCATGTGTCCAATGAGCCTTTCTCAATCCCCCCAACTTTACAGATTTGAACTACTTGCCTATCAGGCTCTAAACATGTTGAGAGAAGCATGTGTGTTCCTGTCACTGACGTCTCTGTATTCCTGGAACAATGTCTTTCTTGCCCATTGTGAATCTCAGCATATATTTGCTGTTTTGCATTGAACAGGAATTGTAATTTAGAAGGTACTATAGGCACATTGATTATTATCTGAAGGGGTATCATAGTGACATTTTCCAATATTAAAATTACTTTTCAAGTACTTTTATTACAAACTGAAAAAAAAAAATCACAGTGTTTAACGTCATCATGTGAGCAATACTTAAAGTTTTAACCCTGCTCACTACTAACCATAAATAGTACAAGTTCCTGTATTAGTCAACAGATAATTCTTCTTTAGAACTATTGTTATAAACATATATGCCTACTTAGATATTAACAAAAATTGGGTAGTGCTTAAACACAAAGTCTATAGCTGAGTCAGGTTCATTCCATTCACGTTGAAGTTTTAACCACATCAGAGAACAGCGCTTTTGATGACAGTCTAGGCAACAGCAGTGCAAATGACTTCAGGATTCACCCCATCGACAGAATTAGCTGCATATTCCAGTATTTATCTGATTGCACCCTTAAAATACATTGAGATTTTGTGAACTGAATGGCTACTCTTTCTTGAAATTTAGGTGTTTTTAGATTTTTAGTTAGGTATGACTATGGTTTTCATGTATAACATAAATTTATGAACAGTAAAAAAGTTGCTAGATTGTGCTTATCACAGAGTAAAGGGAAGTTCTCCCTCCTGATAATGGCCAGAGCATCCTTGGTAGCTTCAGAACAAGGGTGTAAAGCAGAGAGTGTGTGGTGGCACTTTTCCATTCGCTTTGAGAGCCTCACTGTGGGCCTGTCAGAGCTCTGCGTCCAGGCGGGCGGGGTTCCCACTCTGATTAATGCTGATAAGAATAAATGTCGCAAATCTTGGGTTCAACGTCTTTCCTAAGTGCCTATTTTCATAATAAGTAATTGGATAAACTATTTTGTGCCAAGATATTAACAGCTCAGAGAATATTAAACTGAAACCAACTCCTTTCCTTAGAGACAAAGGAACTTAACTCTCACGCCTTCTCAAGGTAACTGACACGGCAGGTGGTGGGCAGGTCTTCCTGGAGCTCCCATTTCACCACTGGCAGCTGTCGGTTCTGCTCAGTCATATGCTCAGGTTCTCCTGAATTTGTGCATAAGCTGAATAAAAACTAAAATTAAATGGGATTTAGAGGATAGCTGATACTCTTCTACCCTGTTTGGTTTAATTTTTGCATCTCAGCATCAAACTAGACTGAATCACACCAGGGTGAGAAAATACTCCACACAGGTGGTTCACGCCCACATGGAAAATGCCCAAGTGTTCTGCCTACATTCCTGGCAGAACGAGCCCAGGAACAAGCCGGAGGGCTGAGCCTACTGGGTACTATGTTACTATTTTGCCCTTCTATCTAGATCTTTTAGAATTAAGGGCACCTAGAAAAAGAAGATTCTGTAATCGTATGACTACTTCTTACCTAATCCCACTTTAAATGACAGGGGATGTTCAGAAGAGGAAATGTTTTCCTGCTACAAAAATCACCAGGTAATATGTGGAGCACCTGCAGAATTAAAACATTTATGTTCATTTTCCATTCCTGAATTGGGCTTGAGAAAGTTATAGTATCCAAGTATTTTTTAAGTGGTGAAAAAAATAAATATTTCTTACATGCTGCTATATTTCCCTTCAAAACTTAGATTATGGACTTAAGGCTATGGACACATTAATGCCAGTTTCCTAATTGCTATTTTAGTAGGAATTCAGTCAGTGTTAACATGACATTTCTGTAAAGACACTGAATCATCCCTGAAGCCAACACTTCTTGCTTAGCTTGTATCCATTTCCCTCCATTTTCATCAGCACAACTCTGGTTTTGTTCAGGGTGACAATGGATCAACTAAAAATGTACATTTTCCATTCTCCCTTAGGCTAATTCTGGTCAAAGAGATACAAATATAAGCAAATGCGGCAGGGGGTGGGGAGGCTTCGGGAAGGGTTGTTAATAGCAGGCAAAACCTGGTGGAAGGCACCCTGTGCCTTCGCCTTCCCAAGAGCTGCGTGCGCCGAGGCCGAGCAGCCCTGCCGGGCCTGAAGTGGGGGCCGCCTGGGGCCGGAAGGGCCAGGACTGTGAGGGCTCTGTGCCTTCCTGTGCTATGCGGGCCGCCCTGTTTTCATTTTGGTTTTCAAACTGGTACCTTGAGACTTTGTCCGGACACCCTTGAAAGGGCTCTGCCTCTGCCTAAAGGGAGAAACAAAACCATGTTCCTTGGCAGGAGACAACGCAACAAAAGGTACATTTGAGGTGCGGCCCTCAATTTGGATGCTTATATTCAATAGCGAGAAATATAAAAATGTAAGAGTTCACTAGATTCAACAGTTGATAATCTATGTGCGCCAGCCAGGGGCGTGCAGGGCGGCAAGTCTGACACTGTCAGGTAAGCGTGCTGCGGCGGAATGGGTTTGAATGGGAAAAACACGATGTTTTTCTTACTGCGACAAATCCAAGAGGTGAAGGAGAAAATTGGGTCATTACAGGGTAAAAAATGAAGTCAAGGGTACTGGCGTATCGGCAGGTCCCGAGTGTTAAGTGAACTGTTCGCTGCCTGTCACAGACCATCGGCTCAGGACCCTACGGCCAGAACTGATCAGAAAGAAGCAACAAGATACGAGTAGAAGTGGTCGTCTCCCAAAGAATGGACTCGACACAGTACTTCGAAGGGAAGGGTCAGCTCTCACCAGTGATCATTAACACCTGAGCTTTAGCAAAGGACTAGAAGGCAAAGAAGACAGGGAATCGGTCAGGGCGCTGGGAGGGCGGATGGCTTTCAGAGCTGCAGAGAGGGAAGAGTGCGGGAGACGCGCGCCGACCGCGCAGCTCGGCCGGCGCCCAGGGCAGTCCGGGCCCCCTCGCCAGCGGTGCCCGAGAGCCGAGGACCACGGGCCTCGCACACGTACTCCATGTGTACATGACAGTGGGGTGCTGGTGAGCTTACGATTGGAGCAGAGGCACACACGCACTTAAAACTTCTCCTACGAAGACGGTGCTACGTTCTTTTCCTCCCCGGGCACCCACACTGAGGACCGTCAGGGAAAAGGCTGAGCATTGCAGAGTGTGCATTAATCAGGGAAGACGTCCGTCCTAGAAGGGACTGTGGGCCAGGCCTCAAAGGGACATTGGAGAGTCTGCTTTGACCAGAGTGCCAGGAAAAAGGGGATAAAAGGGGCGCAGTGGTATTGACCCCTCTTGCCCTCCAGATAATGGCATGCCATCCACCCACAGTGAGTCCCAGAGACCAGCTCCAAGGGGCTCATACCTGATCTGAGGTGTGACTTAGATGAAAACACCAACATTTGGGGTCTTGACACTTTGCCTTGTTTCCTATGGGGGCAATTCACAAGGTATGCACGATTCACACAAAGATAATCACAAAAGGTACATACATAACAAATTTTTTTTAAAAGTTGTCATTATGAGCCTTGCTTATTAATAATGATTTTCCCGTTATCCAATTTTACCTCCGTTTCTCAAATCTGTCTCCTCAGGCTCAATTTATATAATAAGGCAACAGCAAAATGAACAGACGGGAGAAAGAAATGGCCTACAGTGGAAAGGAGTTAGGACAAGGATCTCAGAAAGGCAGAGGATTTATATTCGTTTGACAAAAACATAGGCTGAGAGTCCCAACAAGAACAGATGGGGCAGAGGCCCCTGCTGGCTGGGGTCCGAGAAAACGGGATCTCACTAAGCCAGGTTTTCTGTAGAAGGCCTTCAACTGAACACAGTCATCGCTGATCAGATCCCAGCTCTGCCATTTCCTGGCTGTGTGACTTTGGTAAACTTCACTGTCTTCATCTGAAACTTGGAAATAATAATAAACAACAAACCTCCTTTGGGTTGGTGAGAGGATTAAATTAAATAACATACTTAAAACACAGCTCAGGAGCACACATTCTCAAGTGAATACCGCCTATTACATGTCATCGCCATCATCACTGTCACCTTCCTACCCAAAGTGGGAGACACAGTCCCCATCCTCAAGGCATGTGCTGGCAGAGCGCTCCTGAACGGGGTCAGCTGGAAGCCCTCCAGGCTTCCTGGGATGGTCTGCACAGAGCTGCGCACATTCCCTGGGCGTGCACTGTTATCCACCTTCCTCTGTCAGAAACTGCTTCTCAGACGGTAGTACTTTAGCAGAGGGCTCCTTCTTGTAAGGGAACGTGGTCCCGGGAACCTAAATGCGAGGGGACCATTGTGAAGCCTGGTATTGGAAGGCCCTGAGGTTAGACACGGTCTTATGGAATACGGACAACTGCCAAACGGTCCACTCAGCCTAGTCCCTACCTCCAACCCCGACAAGACAGGACATTTAAACAGCCAGCTGGACTGTATTTTTTAAGGTTTACATTCTCGAATTATCTGACTAGTTTGAGATGGATCACCTTGTTCAAGGTGACTCTAGAGGCAAGTTGGTAAAAACTAGTTTCCCAAGCCTAAATATGTTTTGGTGACTAACCCAGTAGCATCACAGATTAAATCCTAAATTCTTTGAAATTTTACATTTGCACATTTCTCTGGAGAAATACCCTGTGATCTGACTCCTATTTATCACTTCCTTGGTCATCAGACTAAGCAGTTTGGTGGATACAATGATAATATAGATTCCACATAGATTGTAATCCTTAGATTTCTTCACATAAAGAAAGAATAGAGAATTCCCAATACATGGACATAGCATTTCTTTGTTCTAACAGATACCCTGAATCACCTTTAAATAGCTTTAGCCTCAATACTGCTTTCTTAGGATCTGTCCCCTTAGTTATGGGGCCGTCAATCCCATCCACAGGAACTCTTTCAATATTTTATCCTACAATATTAAACTGAGTCTGAGGCTGAAAATCCCTTTCAAGTATGTTTGAGAAGCAAATCATTGATTAGTCTGGACTTTCATCACCATAGTTCTCAACAAAGGGATACAAGTTGGATGATTTGGTTATTAACATAAGAGTCTTAAGGCAAAGACCAAGGCTCAGTGACCGGGATGAAGGCAGGTAAATTCCTTAGGACTATTCAGCTGGGCTTACTTAGCACTTTAAAGTTGTATGTTTCTGCCTGCCCTGCACCGCTCCCTCGCTCCCTCCAGTCCTATTATAAATATTTGCTGGGTACCCGCACATGCCACGCCCTATGGTAAGTGCCAGGACTGAGGTGAATAGGACGGGATCCCTGCCTGTATAAGAATTCCTGGTGTGCATCTAGGGAGACAAATAAATAAATAACGGTGATGAGGAGCATGTGCTCCGGGCTACAGAGGAACTCTAGAGGGAACTGGGTCAAATGGTGTGAGGAGACCGTAAAGGGCAGGCAGTGCTGTCAGACCTGAGCGGTGATGCTGGAGGCCTGCTTCCTCCCCGGTGGGGCAACAGGATTCTCTCCGAGAGATGACCTGAAGTTGCTGTCAGCATCACCTCCCTGGCTATACCAGGGCCTGCCTCTGGCCAGTGCACACGCCCTGAAGCCAGGGCGCTGCAGAGAGCCTGGGGTGGGGGCGACACAATCTCTTCTACAGCTCACTCACTTGGCGGACGCCCCACTCTCAGCCCTGTCGAAGGCAGGGCACCAGACAAGGCCGACGGGGGCATGCAGTCGAGGGTCAGATCAGTTCTGTGTGTTCACAAGGTCCTAAAGACTGTGTTTGCTCCCACGGGTCTATGATCGCTTGCATGTTTGGTATTTATCTTCCTGAAAGAAGGTACACAAAGCAAGAGAAGGCACAGAAGTGCTGTTCTTGGGAGGGAATGCACTGTTTCACTAATGAAGGCATTCCTGCCATCTGGTTAAGGCAGGGCTTGAGAAAAAAGAATACACCGAGCTGGTGAGATATCGGAATGCCCAGGAAACAGGCCCAGACGGGCACTGCTGGTGGACGCAAGCATCCAGGTAGCCAGTGGGAGAAAAATAGGCCAGGCATCTTCTCTCCAGGTCTCCAAGTAAAGGTTAGCCAGGCAGCACCCAGGCTGAGCTGATCTCCTCGAGGCTGCTTAGCCAAGCTTTGATAACTTTGCCAAAGCAAACCCAAAATGTACATACTTTTTCAGAGGAAGCGATCCAAAGCCCAAGATTAGTGACAGCAAGGGGTGAAACCGTGAGGACGGGATGCTTTCCAAGAAGTTTATCTGGAAACTGAGCCAGTCTGGCCTCAAAAATCCTCTAATTATCTCCCAAGGGCCACCAGCCAGATTTATGGAAATGAAAAGCCAAGCGTTTGTCCCTGGTTCTTCTATTTTCAGTATATATCACATTAATTCAATGAAATCAGTTTATCAGAACTTGATATCAAAGTCAGAGCGAAACTGCCTAACACCCCGGAAGGTCTGGGACACCAAGGGGGACAGAACTGTGTGACCGCGAACATTTTATCTTGTATCGAAGTAGGACTAGGCCTTTAGCAAAGCAAGTCATCTATTTCTTGTTCTTTTCTTCTTTTTCAAAATTGCCAACCACCATCTCCTTTTTTAAAAATCAGGTTTTTTGAGTTATAACTGACATAGTAAAATTTACCATTTTAAAATGTTTATGAATTCGATAAATTACCTTTAAGAATAGAGAAATGTCATAGAAACAATCTCTGAGTAAAGAAAAAGCAATCATGGTGTGATCATGTGGTATTGTTTAACAGCATTTTAAATGTTTTGTAAACTTCTGTCTAGGAGGGTTTTTTTTTTTAAACATATATAACATTTAGGTTTTTTTCACTGCTGCATGAAGCACTTCTCCGCTCTCCCCTGTGATTTTGTTACCTGAAGCCACTCTAGGCACATTTCCAAAGAGAAAGACCCTGTGTGATGCAGAAAGCTTAGAAGGAACTAATACATTAAACTATGAGACCATTTTTATGGTTTAACCGTTTTCATCACCTCCCTGCTGAGAAGCTGCTGGGGAAACCGATGTGCCAACGACAGTGACTGGCCCCAGAGAGACCTTCCTATGTTCGTGGCTGGTGGGAGTCACACTGATGACATGCATGAAAGGAAGGGGGCCCTAACGGGAGGACTTTGGCCCTGTTAGTTCTCGCCTTTAGTAATGTTTCCTTGGCTTCTGCATAGCAGTGCTGAGCTGGGAATCACACAATAACCACCAGAAAGTGCGACTGTGTATCCTTAGGCATCTCAGTTCAAGGTGGAGTGACACACGTGCAGGATCCCCACACAACAGGGTGTGGAGGGGCACAGGGTGTCCCCACTGTCCCGCAGCGGCCGTCTGGAGGGGCACAGGGTGCCCACACTGTCCCGCAGCGGCCGTCTGGAGGGGCACAGGGTGCCCACACTGTCCCGCAGCGGCCGTCTGGAGGGGCACAGGGTGTCCCCACTGTCCCGCAGCGGCCGTCTGGAGGGGCACAGGGTGTCCCCACTGTCCCGCAGCGGCCGTCTGGAGGGGCACAGGATGTCCCCACTGTCCCGCAGCGGCCGTCTGGAGGGGCACAGGGTGTCCCCACTGTCCCGCAGCGGCCGTCTGGAGGGGCACAGGATGTCCCCACTGTCCCGCAGCGGCCGTCTGGAGGGGCACAGGGTGCCCACACTGTCCCGCAGCGGCCGGCTGGAGGGACACAGGGTCCACTGTCCCAGCTGTCGCGTCTGGAGGGCACAGGATGTCCCCACTGTCCCGCAGCGGCCGTCTGGAGGGGCACAGGGTGCCCACACTGTCCCGCAGCGTCCCTGGAGGGCACAGTGTCCCACTGGGTCCCCGCGGTCTGAGGCACAGGGTGCCCCACTGTCCCCAGCGGTGCTGGAGGGCACAGGTGTCCCCACTGTCCCGCACTGCCGTCTGGAGTCTGGCAGGAGGCACAGGGTGTCCCCACTGTCCCGCAGCGGCCGTCTGGAGGGGCACAGGGTGCCCACACTGTCCCGCAGCGGCCGTCTGGAGGGGCACAGGGTGCCCACACTGTCCCGCAGCGGCCGTCTGGAGGGGCACAGGATGTCCCCACTGTCCCGCAGCGGCCGTCTGGAGGGGCACAGGGTGCCCACACTGTCCCGCAGCGGCCGTCTGGAGGGGCACACCCGGACGAGCACGCTCAGTGTCTTCATGCAGAGTTCTAAATGTTGTCATTTTGGAAAATGAAGCAATCAGGGGCTTACAAGGAAATTAAATGTGTTATGGGAAATTCACATGTTAACCTGCAATGAAAATCAAGCAAGGAGGAGAACTCAATATGCAGTGTGCGAGTCACAGACGCACTGCTCAGCTTTCTCAGATACACACTATGACACTAAAATATCCTGAGGAGACAAAAAGCATTTTAGGACAGAGCAATTAGTTCACTTAACCAACACTGTACAGACTTGGCTACATGCTTACGGGCAGTTTTCAGAAAAAATTAATGTTCCCAGTAGGCTATGATTGGTGAATTAAAAAAAAAATGTTTAGAATAAATATTGACCCACTTTAAATGTAATTGTATCTGTATCTTAACTTTGGTCTGAAATTCCCATAAATCTTACCTTTCTAAATTCAACCTCAAATTCCCTGATATAACAGATCTGATATAACAGAGACATTAAGAGTTTTAAGTAAGACGATATATTTAGTAACATAATAAAAGCCTTCCAAACACTGAAAGAAAGTGGCTTCAGTAAGACAAAAATGAGTATTTTATTCACAAATGTTTTTGTACTCTTAATTCATAATGCTTCATATGTAAGGAAATATAGTAGTTCCTTGTAAAATACTCCACTTTTTGAGAATAAAGTCCCCCTTATTTGATGTCTAATCTCCAAACACTAAGCATCTTAACTTGCACCCCTGGACCAGGGGAAGACATCATATTAGTTTCACTTATACAACATGATTTGGTATCTGCCTACAGGCAAAATGATCGTGACAATAAGTCTAGTTCACATCCATCACATAGTCATAAAAGCTTTTTTTCTTATGAGGACTTTTTAAGACTACTCTTGACAACTTTCAAATATGCAATACACTGTTATTAACCATAGTTACCATGTTGTACATTTAATCACCGTGATTTATTTATTTTGTAACTGGAAGTTTCTACCTCTAGACCCCTCCATGCATCCCCACCCTGCCTCTACCACCCACCAGTGTGTTCTCTGTATCTGTGAGATTGGTTTTTCTCCTTGTTTGCTAAATCCCACATATAAGTGAGATCAAATAATGTTTGTCTTCCTTTGGCTTATTTTACTTATCATAATGCCCTCAAGTTACATTCCTTTTGTCACAGATTTTAAGATTTCATTCTTTTTAGGTTGAATAGTGTTCTGCTGCATATGTATACCACATCTTCTTTATCCATTCATCCACTGATAGATACTCAGGTTGTCTGTATTGCTATATACATGGTTTTTAGATTACACATATACGAGAGATCATACAGTATTTGTCTTTCCCTTGACATACTCCACTTAGCATAATGCCCTTAAGGTCCATTCATGTTGTTCCATGTGGCAAGATTTCACTCATTTTTAATGAACAGTATTTTAGTGAATAATATTCCACTGTATAAATATATACCATATCTTCTTTATCCAGTCATCCATTGTTAAACGCTTATATGGCTATTATAAATAATGCTGTGAAGAACATAGGGGCTTATATATGTTTTTGAATTACTGTTTTCATTTTCTTCAGATAAATACCCAGAAGTGGTATTGCTGCATCACATGACTGTTCTATTTTTAACATTTTTAGAAACCTCCATGCTGCTTTTCACAGTGGCTGCACCAATTTGCATTCCCACCAACACTGCAGGAGGGCTCCCTTTTCTCCACATCTTTGCTAACACTTGTTACTTCTTGTCTTCTGAATAGTGGCCGTTCTGACTGGCGTGAAGTGGTATCTCACTGTGGTCTGATTTGCATTTTCTGATGATTAGCGATGTGGAGCATCTTTTCATGTGCCTGTTGGTTATGTGCAGGTCTGCTATGGAACAATGTCTATTCAGAATCTCTGCCCATTTTTTAATTGGACTTTTTGTTTTTGTTATCAAGTCGTATGAGTTTTTACATATTTTGGATATTATCCTTTTTCAGGGTTTCAGATTAGACATATGATTTGCAAATATTCCCAGTCAGTAGGTTCCCTTTTATTTTGTTGATGGTGTCCTTAGCTGTGGAGCAGCTTTTCAGTTGGAAGCAGTTCTTCTGTTTATATTTGCTTTGGTTGCCTCTGCTTTTGGACTTGAGTCCATTCATTCAACACCAGGGCCAATGTCATGGAGCTTACTATCTATATTTTATTCTGGGAGTCTGGCGATTTTAGGTCTTACATTCAAGTCTTTTAAGCCACTATGAGTTAATTTCTGTGTATGGTGTAAGATAGAAGTCTACATTCTTTTCCATGTGGTTGTCCAGTTTTCCCAACACCATTTATTAAAGAGCCTGTCCTTTGTCCATTTTATGTTCTTGGCTCCTTGGTTGTAATTAGCTGACCTTTATTCTGTCCCATTGATCTTTATGTCTGTTTTATAGAACACCATAGTGTGTTGGCTACTATAGCTTTGTGGTATGGTTCAAAATCAGGGAGCGTGATGTTTCTAGCTTTGTTCCTGTTTCTCAATCTCACTTTTGGTATTCTGGGTCTTTTCTGGTTCCACACAAATTTTAGAATTGTTTGTTTTAATTCTGTGAAAAATGCCATTGGAATTTTGATAGATAAAATATTGAATCTATAGATTGCTCTGAGTGGTATGGACATTTAAAAAGTATTAATTCTTCCTATCCAAGAGTATGGAATATCTTAACATTTATTTGTGTCATCTTCAATTTCTTCATCAATGTCTTATAGTTTTCAGGTTACAAATCTTAACCTCCTTGTTAAATTTATTCCTAGGTTATTATTTTTTGAGGCAATTGTAAATGGAATTATTTTCTTAATTTCTCTGATATTTGATATTAGTTTATATTTTCTGTATATTAATTTTTTATCCAGTGACTTTACTAAATTTATTATTTTAATAATTTCTGGGTGGAGTCTTTAGGATTTTCTATATATATAGTATTATGTCATCTGCAAACAGTGACAGTATTACATCTTCCTTTCCAATTTAGATGACTTTTACTTCTTTTTTCTTGCCTACTTGCTTAGGCTAGGCCTTCCAATGCTATGTTAAATAAGAGTGGTAAGAGTGGGCATCCGTGTCTTGTTCCTGATCTCAGTATGTTAGGTGGGGGATTGTCATATTTAGCTCTATTGTGTTGATGTATTTTCCCTCTATACCCACTTTGTTGAGAGCTTTTATCATAAATGGACATTGGATTTTGTCATCTACTGAGATGTTCATATGCTTTTCATCCTTCATTTGCTAATGGGGTGCATCTTGATTTACAGATGTTGAACCATCACCACATGCATTGTTGAATTAGGTTTACCAATAAAATTCTGTTGAATATTTTTGCATCTATGTTCACTGGGGATACAGGCCTGTCATCTTTTTGTTGTTCTATTTTTGTTTGAATCTTGAAAATTTGTATGTTTCTAGGAATGTATCCATTTCTTCTATGTTGGTGTATTTGTTGTTCATAGTAGTCTTTTATGGTCCTTTGTATTTCAGGTGTAATTTTTCCTCTTTCATTTCTGATTTTATTTGGGCCTTCTCTCTTTTTTTTTTTTGGTAATTCTATAGGGAGGCTTGCAAATTTTGTTCATATTTTCAAAGAACCGTACTTAGTTTCATTGATCTTTTTCTATTTTACTTTAGACTAATTTATTTACATTTTGATCTTTATTATTGCCTTCCATCTATTTACTTTGGGGTTCATTTGTTCCTCTTCTTCCAGCTCCTCTAAGTGTAAAGTTAGAGTGTTTATTTGAGATTTGCTCTGTTTCTTGTGGTAGGCATCTGTCGCTGTGAACCTCCCTCTTAGAAGCGGCTTACTACATCCCATAGATTTTGGATTGTTGTATTTCCACTTTCACTTTTCTCAAGGTATTCTTTGATTTCCTCCTTGATTTCCTCACTGACCATTGGTTGTTCAGTAACATGTTTTTAGTGTATCATCCCACCCACTTCTGGCCTGACTTTCATGCTGAAAAGTCAGCATAGGTGGAGTGTGGGTATGCTTCAGTCTGTGGTTTCTGCAGTGTTCTGGCAGTGGTGGCTTGCCCAGAACTTTCTTTCTGATGGCTACAGTCCCATGGGGACCAGAGATGCAAGCCTCTTTGGCCACCAGAGCCAGGCACTCAAGGGGCAGCCCTCTGTGGACTGTGCATGTCTGCTAGCTTGAGTGAGTCTATGGGGCAGTGTGGAGGGCAGAGCACATCATGGCTTTAGCGATGCAGGAGAAGAGCGCTGGGTGCGGGCATGCCCACGGCTTCAGTGAGGCTGGGAAGAGCGCTGGGCACGGGCATGCCCACGGCTTCAGTGAGGCTGGGAAGAGCGCTGGGCGCAGGCATGCCCACGGCTTCAGTGAGGCTGGGAAGAGCGCTGGGGGCAGGGCATGCCCACGGCTTCAGTGAGGCTGGGAAGAGCGCTGGGCGCAGGCATGCCCACGGCTTCAGTGAGGCTGGGAAGAGCGCTGGGCGCAGGCATGCCCACGGCTTCAGTGAGGCTGGGAAGAGTGCTGGGGGCAGGGCATGCTGGAGCTTTAGCCATGTAGGGGAAGAGTGCTGGGGGTAGGGTGCCCCTGCAGCTTTAGAAGGCTGTGCTCACCTGTGCCCTCCAGTGCCAGCAGAGTGGGGGGCAAAAGTCGCCCCACCAGCACTCTGTGAATAAAGTCCCAGCTGGTCCCTGCCCCTCTGGCAGATGCTTTAAGATTAGCAAATGAATCTCCTTTACAATATTCCAGTCACCTCTCAAACTGCTGCCTTTGGCTGGGTCCTGGGATGAGATGGGTGTATGTAGCCCCTCAAAGGAATATCTCAGATCTCCACTGTACCCCCAGCGCCCTGGACATAAAGAATGCCAGATGTTTTGGAGGCCTCTCTCTGGGGCAAGTCCCAAAGGTTGAGGGCACCTGATACGAGGTACAAACCGTTGCTCCTAAGACAGAAGCTCTCGGCCCATAAGATCTCCCTGTTTTGTGGCTTCCACGCTGGGAGTGGGGTTTTTGGTGACTGTGCCTTGGCCTCTCCCACCCACCTCGATGCAGCCCTTCTGTCCCTTACGGAGCGGGCTGTTCAGCTAGTTTTCAGTTCTTACTTCTCAGGAGCCATCCCATGTGCAACTGCAGGTTTGGTGTGTTCACGGGAGGGGACTTCAGGGTCTCCCTACACAGCCATCTTGCACCACCTTGGTGTTGCCATTTTCAGAAAAAGCATGCCATGGATTATCTTTTCCAGGAAAATCTTTTGTTCTCACTTAAATAATTTTTTAAGTTGTGTCTCAATAAAAATAAAAGACTTTTAAGGAGAGTCATTCTCACATTGCCCAGGGCCTTCAGCAGTGCCCCACACTCAGGGGTGTCTGGGTCTCTAGAGCACAGTATTTTCACCCTCTTCAAGACAAAATCACTAGGAGAACAGACCAAATCATGCTTCCATCAGTCACAGAACCTGGTCTTTTCAAAACACTCATTTTTCAAATGGCCAGAGTTGATATTGTGATAATCAATATTCAATATGGTCACTAAAATTCGTACTCTCTATTTGGATATATGTGAACTAAGAAGGATGGCAAATCAAAGTGTGTGAGGAAATCCTCCCTGTCAGCCACCATCAACTGGGTGACACTTAGGGAAATAATTTCTCTTCCTTCTGAATATTGGCATTTCAACTGTCAAAAGATTATCTTCTGAAATATCTGGCCATGGGAATATGGGCAATGACATCTGTTAATGGGCTCACATCAACACAAATGTGAAGGATCATAAGAAACTTAGAAGGAAAAATAATATAAATAAAGCATAAATCCAAGCTCCTGTTTGTAGCTAGTAACACAAAGAGTTAAATGCGATTGCATTTTATTTGCTAGTATTTGTAAGTATCACTCTACATTTTCCTTCCCCCTCTTTCCCTCCCCATACTCCATTTCAAACATTTCCTCTCTCTTTCTCTTTCTGAATTGTAAACACTCCTGGAGACATTTTGTCACTGGAGTTCTTATGGTATGCTTTCTCATATTTTTCTAAGTCATGTTGATTTATATTTTTAATGGTTTTAATGATCGATAAACAAATTGTCTTGGCAACAACATTGTGGGTTTCTTATTATGTCAGGAGATGTGACATTTAAGGGAAAGCAGAGAAAACTAAATTTATTGAATACCAATTGCGGTTCAGGCTGTTCAAGTACTTGACATATGAATTCTGATTTTGGCCACAGTGGCTTGGGGGTAGTATTGTATCACTGCTTCATAAAGAACGACGAGCTGACCTGGGTTTTGAAGGAGCAGTGGTTCCTTCATGGTCTCATGGATCTCTGGAATCTGGCCTCAGAGAAGTTAGTTATGTACTGATTTATATCACATTTCCAGAAAAATGATTTAAGGTGGATAAATCACCTGATTTCTCTGGATCACAGTTTCTTTGTCAAAAAATGACGATTTTAGTTCAACTCTTCCTTGAATACTGTGGTTTAACTCCCGTGTGGACGAGTGCTCCCCCAAATGCCCAGATAAGGTGGTATATGCATCTGTCATGTTGTGTGGCATGCATATTACCACGGTCTGTATTTCAATGCAACTCTCAACTCTTTGCACTTTCTTCAGATCTGTTAAATTCCGTTGCCACAGAATTTCTGATCTTTTGAAGCACTGACATCACTGACAACAGCTAAAACTCCGTCCAATTTGGACTCTTTTCAAGCTTGTCTCACAGTATTAGAGTTACAATGTGCCTTGAAGGGCCACATAGCTTGTGCAGTCACGTCAAACAGCAAAAAGCTAAGACCTTTACTAAACTACACTTTGATCTCAAACAGTCCCTTCACATTTATCACATCATTCATTCACATGGCAGCTTCTAATGGCCTGCCACATGCAACAGGAAACACAGCTTTTATGTAGTAGTGAACCAAAGAGATGCAGAACATGTCTTGCAGGAGTTTATAGTCTAATCAAGGAGAAAGGAGATAAATACGCACCCACACATATACACACAGAGTGATAAGTACTCTGAAGAAACCCAACGGACACTGTGATAGATCTTATCAGGGGCCCCCTTTGTGAAGGGAAGCGGGCGGAGTGCTTAGGGCAGAGAAAATAACATGAACTGGGCTGGCTGACTGAGCTCAGGTACGTATTTACACAAGAGAAACCTCACCCTTTAATAATGACCCTTCAGCTTGTAAAGAAACAGACTGAAAACAGGCAAGACCTTCTGCGTTCCTGCCTCTGTTAGGGCTCACAAGAGAGCATTTTGCATCCCTAGGAAAACATTTGTCCTGAAAGTAACCTTTTATGGTACTGATGTGGTTGTGACTGTATCTAAATCTACAAAATTAAACTGAATTTAAGATTAACACATTCTATGGCATGATTGTAATTTCTCAAGTTCTCTTTAAAACTGAACTTGAGTTTCCCTCTTTCTTTTCTTCTTCCAACAGAATAGGAGAGCACTGGAAGCCGACAGTGTCCAGGCCAAGTCCGAGCTCTGTCCCTTGGTCTAGGGCCACTTTCCTTTGAGTTCTTTTCATTTGAAAAGAGAAGGATTGTCTGTGAAATAAGTAAATTCTATGATGATCAAAACACAAGGTAAGGCTCTGTGTGAATGTTAAGAAATCCAACTCATGGTGCAAAGTATGTAAACAGGAAAACACACATAGGTGTATTATTACTATTGATGTCCTCTTTACACATATTCCACAGATATTTGCCAAAAATGCTAAATTAACTGATAAAACCTCAAGCCTTGAAACCTCATCTAAAACGACCATACGGCAGTGGTTGTTCAAGCAGGGAGACTAGCTTCAGCAGGGCAGGATGAGCAGACACTCATTACAGATTCAGGACACAAGCTTCTTTCAGAAACCACACTTTGCTGTAAAAAAGAACTTTCAGTAAAGCAATGGCCTTGTCAGACTGGCATATCATGGCCTCACTCAGAGAGTAACTTTAACATTCACGTTGGTGAAGTTTGAAAAAACTCTGAACCTATTAAATTCCTGAAACAGTCATTCCAGAATTAACATTTCAAATCAGAGCTATACCCACTGGACTTCACAGTTTGGACACAGCGCTCTTTGAATAAAGTGACATTCAGCGGCGTGAATAACTAAATCAATTCGAACATCACTGCTGGTCCTTTTGTTTGTCCTTGGCACTCGGGACGTGGACTTAACACGCATCACTAGAATGTTCCCATTCGAAGGAACCAGTTTGCCCGTGTCCTCTCTGTCCCTCCTCATCCCACACGTTCTTCCTGTGCTGAGGCACACATGGCAGCCCCTGCCCCGTTGATGATGCGATGGCCCCGGGAAGCCCCGCAAGGCAGTCTGCCCCGTCTGGGTGGAGTGTCTGGGCTGGTGGAGAGCGGTGGGTGCTGGGCAAGTGCCTCGCCTCTGCCCACCCCCCGAGCCAGCCATTCCTGCACCCACCGAAGTGGGTTCCAAGACGCTGCTGCCGCTCCCCTCACCAAAGCCACTGAAACTCTACTTGTTTCTCATTAGAGGTGCTTAGAAATTCAGAAAACCCGATTAAGAGGGATTGCCAAAACTTAAAACCCGTGCTGCTTAAACTACAGGTGGCCCCCAGGAGGCAGGAAGAAAGGCACTACTAGAGACCAAAAAATGTGATGAGAGTACATAAAAGGGAATTAAAAAGAAGTGCCTATGCTGTAGACCAAATTCTACTAGCTAGCTAGCCAAAGAGGCGGCTTCCAGGTCTAAATCAGACTTTTTAAGAGTCTTGTGTTCAGTAGTCGTGCCTCCTAACTGCTGCCCTTTAAAGCTATTGAGTTTCCTTAAGAAGGCAATTGATGTCTTCAACACTACAGTCAGTCAATAAATATCCAGGGATATCTGGTCCAACATGGTCATGAAGTAAAATAATTCAATGGATAAGAAAAACTTCCCAATTACTGCATATATGATCTACTCTTTAAAACAGCTTTAAAAGTATAATATGTCCAATAAACTGGTAGTTAATACATGATCACTTTTGGGCACTGGAGTTACTTTTCAAACAATACTACTAAAATGCAGATTCATTTATTTATTTTCCTGTCACAGTATTTTCTTTTTAAAAATTATTTTATTGAGGTACATGCAATAAAATGCACAAATCTCAGTGTGCAGTTTCAGGATCTCTGACATGTGTGTGCACTCATCAACCATTGCCAGATCAAGATACCAAATAGTCTCGCTGATTTTTTCCCTTCACCTGTTTCACCCATTCTCCCACCCCTCTTCCCTGCACTAACCAACAGTCTGTTCTCTGTTTATGAGTCTATTTCAGTTTTGTTTGGTTTTTTAGATTCCACACATAAATGAAATTATACAGTATTTGTCTTTCCCTCTCTGACTAATTTCACTTAGCATAACACGCGCTAGGTCCACCCATATCACTGTAAATGGCAAGACCTTTCTTTTTTATGGCTGAGTAACATTCCATTGTACAAATGTACCATATTTTTATCTACTCATCAATCAGTGGGTATTTAAGTGGTTTCTATACCTTGGCTATTAAAAATAATGCTGTGGTAAGTATAGGGGTGCATATATCTTTTCAATTTTGTTTTCTTTTGGTAAATCCCTAGGAGTGGATTTACTGGGCTGTATGGCATTTCTTATTTTTAGCTTTTTGAGGAACCTCCATACTGTTTTCCAGTGGCTGCATCAATTGACATTCTCACCAACAGTGTAGGGGGTTCCTTTTTCTCCACATCCTTGCCAACACTGGTATTTCTTGTCTTTTGTATGGTGGCCATTCTGACTGGTGTGAGGTGATAACTCAGTGTGGTTTTGATTTGCATTTCCCTGATGATTAGTGATGTGGAGCATCTTTTCATGTGTCTGTTGGCCATCTGTATGTCTTCTTTGGAAAAATGTCTGTTCAGGTCCTTTGACCATCTATTCATTGCATTATTTGTTTTTGATTGTTGAGTTGTAGGAGTTCTTTATATATTGTGGATATTAGTCCCTTATTGGATGTATCATTTGCAAATATATTCTCCCATTGAGTAGACTGGCTTTTTGTTCTGCTGATGGTGTCCTTTGCTGTACAGAAGCTTTTTAGTTTGATGTGGTCCCACTTGTTCATTTTTTCTTTTGTTTCCATTGACTGGGGACACATATCAGAAAAAAATTACTAAGGCTGATGTTCAAGCATTTACTGCCTGTGTTTTCTTCTAAAAAGTTTTTGGTTTAAAAATGCAGATTAATTTAAAATGTTCTGGCCAAGTGCGTGCCTCTGACCACTAGTAAACTCAGTTACTTCTGAGACATTCTGTGTGTTATCCAAGATGAGGTGTATGCACTATGGGGCATTCTTACTCTTAATATGCCTTTGTGGTATATAAAAACATAGCCTGAATCTTTTGTTCAAAAACGACATGTCCACTGAAATCAAAAGTCATATTATTTCTTATCCAAGGACTTCTTTACAGTTGATATACTACAGAGTCCTAAAACAATTGCCTTCTGTTAGATAAGTAACTTTATAATTGCAGAAATACTCATGCACTGTATACATGATGAGTAAAATTATATCTGAATTTGAAAAGGAAAGTGATTCCTTTTATTATTTTAGGCATTTATAAACATGAAAACATGGTATTATTGTATTGCAAAAATTGCTAAAAAACACAGAACAGAGACTTATTTATGTAATGTACTTAATAACTGTGATGAAGGCTGAATGTGCTTGGCAGAGTCTTTAACATCTCTCTGCATAGTGTTCTCTCAGTAAATATGGCTAAAAGCATGGTTGCATCAGAAGGAAATTTTGCATTTCAAGAAGGAATAACTGTATTCACCAATTGTTGGACTTTAAAGTTATTTCAGAAAGTAATTTCACTTGGCATCATTATTTTATGGAGAGAAAAAGGCTGATCTACAAACTATTAAAAAGGAACTCGAGGCAATTCACTAATAAACTTTTGCAGTTGGCATGAGTCTTCTGGAAATGTGACCAAAAGTGTCAGGGTCAGATAGGCCAGGGGGAGATACTAATAGGAAGCCCACATGGAGGGCTAATTCAGTCACAAATCATGTATCTTTAACGGGGAAGAAACAGGTGAGAAATTATGGCAGGGAACCTTTGCTGGCCCCACTCGGGACTCTTTAGGGCACCTCCAGCTCCTGCCTGTGGAACTGGAGATTCTATCCAAGACAGCATTCTTATCTGATGAAGTCACTGTCCCACTGAACAATGGCCTTTCTCCCATCAGTTCATCAGTAACAGCTTCTCACTCCTTCTATTTGCTGAATGGCAACCAACATTAAGTTTATATCCCTATTTAAAAATCACTCTCTTCTGGGGTCTTTTAAGAAGTCAGGAATCACGAAGAGGAGAAATTCTGTCCTGAAAACAAGTGATATGGCTCAATGAAATACAACCATCTAGGATATCTGAAATATGTCGATGTTGCAAACTGTCATAACATGATCTGAAATTTCTGCTCAGAAACACTCCCATTTGCTTGAGGATGTGATCCAGCAAATGAAAAATGGACTCTAAAAAGTAAAAATGTGTGGGTATGAAAGCAGAATACACACTCAGACACTTATATCCACAAACCACCTATCAAACCACGACGGTAGAGCGAGGAGACGAGCACCGTGCAGTATTTAGCTCAGATGGTTATTAATGCATCATGCACAGAACCGAGGCATCTCGTGGGCGCAGAATACAGGGTAACACGCGTGTGCTCAGGGTGGAGGCAGATGGAAAGTGTGGGAAGGCTCAGCCCCTTTACTTGTTTGGGGGAAGCACTGATTAACTCTAGGTACTGACTCAACAGGACATTCCAGTGTATGCATAAGTAGGAAGAGCAAGTCAAACTAATTGAAGGGAAAATATCCTCTGTCACTTATGAAAGGAAGGGGAAAGAGAAACAAAAATACATAGTAAATCATGATGGTAAATGGGAAGAATAAATAGATGGCAGGAGGAAGTGCTTGAAGGTCTGATGAAAGAACACACCACTGACAGCCTCATGCAACCTGACCTCCACATGCGTTTTTCATAAGGTTTACCAAAACTTGTAATTGTCCTTTCTTGTGCAGGGTCTCCCTGCTTCTCTGCCCCACGAGAAGATCAGCGAGCAGCATCGTTTCATTTACTGATACATTTTTAGTGACTTCCACAGTGCTATATGCCAAGTATATCAGACAAGTATAAAAAACAGAAAAGTACGAAATAAAGTGTCGGGACACAGATGCCATAGGCAAAATGCTAACAAAAATCAGGCAAGCGTGGACATATAACAGACAAAACAGAAGTCAAGGTGAAAAGTACTGAATAAGATAAAAGGTTTATTTCATTTTGAGAAAAGCTATAATCAACCACAAAGAGATCCTGGTCATTTATCAACATGGCTGCAAAAGATGAGCAAACAGACCAAAAACCTGTCAAAAATTGATGAAGCAATAGATGTGCCTGCAGTCATGCTAGAATAGTTTAAAATTTCTAAGATTATGATAGATGAAGACAAAAAAAAGTAAGCCTATAACCAGATAATCATCACACACACAGCTTGGTACCCAACAAAAGGCAGCATGTTCTTTTGAAATTAACCATGAAATAGTTAAAAAAAAAAAAGGTCATGTATTAGGTTGCAAAAAGAATTTGAAAACACACCAGAAGTGCAGGTCATTGAGGCCATGCTTGATCATAACGCCATTAAATTGGCGTTTCAGAAGAAAAGGACGGCAGCAAGGCCCACACGAACCTGAGCTGCTCGGGAACAGAGATGCGCAGCGCCTTGCTGGAAGGAAACACTCAGTATGGTAAGGATGTGAATTTTCCCTGTATTAAGCTGAATAATCCCTGCAGCCCCAGCGAAAGCCCTGAGAGCATATGTTAATGACCTCACCAAACTGACTGTGAGGTTCACAAGGAAGAGAAAATTAAACTTATCAATATTTAATGAAATATTTAAAAGAACAAATCCAGAACCCGGTGCGCAGAACAGCAGAGCATTATAAAGCCTCACACAGTCCATCACACACACAGCAAGTCAGCCGCTCGGAAAGGCCGCACAACACTCCGGTTTCAGCGTGAGACACCTGTTATTCCCTCTATAAAAGCAGTGATAGTAATCTACCAACTGGTGGTAAAAATAAAAATTTTTAGGCACTCTGAAAACATCAAATAGCAGTTTCTCTGAATTCTACATGCCCTGAGTAATGCAGCTACTCGTTTACTGACTTTAAATCGCACACACTTTCTCCTTTATACCCAATGGCCTTCATTTGAATTGTGCTGTGGTGTTTCCAGTGTTCCTTCACAAACCTGATTTCAGCATCCGTAGCCAATAGTGCATTAATATCATCTCACTTTAAAAGTAAAGAAACAGCCCCAGAGCTCTGTTTGCCTAAATGTGTGCCTGTGAGCATCGGGTCCAGCCATGCTCTCGCACTCCACACTGTGCAGTCCTGGGGGGCCCAGCCTAGGGGCTCCTGGTCCAGAGCTGGAGATCGGGGGCTCCCCAAACCAGGGGACGTGTTCCCAGACTCAGGAATGAATTGTCATTATCTGTTTCCCCTCCCCATCTCTCCATTATCAAATAGTTCACAATGCTCATTTCATGTCCTTCCTGGTAAATTTAGGTAAACTTTCATGTGTACAGTGGCATAAATACATGGGGTTTTGTGGAAACACAGGGTAGGGATGCCCAGCAGAGTCTGGGGAGAGTCGGTAGACACCTGAGTTGAAGTTGAGGGATGAGGAATCAGCAGAGAGGAGGGAGGCTAGGCTTAGGGGCGGCATTCTAGGCAGAGGGGGAGCGCCCGCCAAGGCAGGATGTAACAAAGAGGACACTGCACGTCAGGGACCCCGGGAGATGAGGCTGGAGGGGGTGGTTCATGGAGCGTCTTGTCTACCGTGCACAGGGCTTGAACTAAACCCTGTGGCTAATGAAGTCCAGGGAATGGATGCAGGGGAGAGGCAAGCATTTCTGCTGGGGCCATGTGGCACTAGGTACAGACCAGATGCTCTGGGCAAAAGCACTAGAGGAAAACCCACTAGGAGGGAGACAGACAGCAGACCCTCCTCACAAGGATGCACTGGCCTATTTGGAGCCCTGATTCTTTGTGAAAGTGCTCGATAAGTCAACTGTCTCGATTCCATCTCCTGATTTACTGAGATGAATAACCCAGCACTGTGAGCCTCCCTGATGATGACTCGGGTCCAGAGTGGGAGTGGGAGGTGCTTCTGGGGCTACCTTTTCAGTGACGGCAGTTCTCTCCATCCGACCTTCACCGTGGGAAACCAGCTGCACTAGGAAAGCTTGAGCGCCTGTCATTCATGTGTTTCTCCTCTTCCGGGACAGAGTGTCTGAGCTAAGGACCTAGGCTTTGGAGTTGGGCCTGCGCCTCCCCGACCGCGTGGTCTGGGGCACTCTCCGAGCCTCAGTCCCTGAGCAGCTCTCCTTCCAGGGGGTTTGCGACATTTCAGTGCCGCCGTTTTCCTAAGTGCCTAGCACAGATCCCGCACGTAGGAAGGGGTCAACAAACAATGGCTCGTACTATTAAGGAGGCAGCAGAGACTGATACTTATAATCATAGGGCTTTGAAACCAGGAAGGTTTGATTTCCAGCTCAGACACCAGTTTCTGATGTCAGAAGTCATTTATTATCTCACCTAAAAATGGAGAAAAGGATGCTTGCACCCAGAGGGCTGTTTTGGGGATTAAGTGAAGCAATGTACGTGAAGTGCGCAGCCTGGGGCTGGCATGCAGCGAGCATCGGGGCCTGTGCACTGCTGCTCCTCCCCTGTCGCCACTGGTACCCTCTTCTGGGCTCGGTCATGAGTGGAGCAAGGCACACAGACACAAGTGCGTGTCATACAAACCTCCATAAGCTACGGAAACATTAGGCTGTTACTAGGGCAGACACAAATATATTTTAGCCAAAATTATTTCCCTTCTTCTTGTTTCCAACCATTTGTTTTAGTCTTTAATGAAAAGTAATAATACTTTCTTCTTATTAAAAAAGACATACAGCACATACAGCGTGATCCATGAAAGAAGTAATTGATAAGCTGTACTTTATTCAATTAAAAACTGCTCTCTGAAAGACAATGTCAAGAAAAGAAGAAGACAGGCCATAGGCTGAGGAAGATACCAGCAATAGACACATCTTATAAAGGACTGTTATGTAAAATATACAAAGACCTCTCTAAACTCAACAATTAAAACATGCACAAAAGATCTGATGGACTCCTCACCAAGAAGATCCACAGCTGGCAGATAAGCACATGAAAAGATGCTCCCCATCATGTCACCAGAGAGAAGCGAATCACAGCAGCAAGGTACCACTTTACACCTGCTGAAATGGCCGAAATCCATGACACTCACAACTCCGAGTGCTGACGAGGATGCAGAGCAACAGGAGCCCCGCTCAGGGCTGATGGGAATGCGCCGAGGTGCAGCTGCTTCAAAGGACAGCGTGGTAGCTTCTCAGAACACTTGACAACATCGCACCATGTGATGCAGCAATAAAACTCCTCGGCATTTACCCAAAGTTCGAGACGTGTGTCCACACAAAAACCTGCACACAGATCTAATAATATTCATAATAATATCCATAATTGCCAAGACTGGGAAAAACCAAGACGTCCTTCAGTAGGTGCACAGACAGACAAATGGTGGGCCAGCCAGACCACGGACTGTTATTCAGCATTAAACAGAAATCAGCTATCAAGCCATGAAAACGTGTGGAGAAACTTAAATGCATATAAGGGAGTGAAGCAGCCCATGTAGAAAGGCTACGTCCTGCATGACTCCAGCTACAGGAACACCTCATTTTACTGCATTGCTTTGCACATACTGAGTCACAAACTGAAGGTTGTAGAACCCCAACTACTCTGTAGCACGTGATGCTGTTTGGTAGCATTTTAACAGAATAATTTCTTCCAAAAGGATTCAATACTCGAGATGTTGTTAAAACATTCATGATTCATGGAAAGAGGTCAAAATACCAACAATAACAGGAGTGGGAAGAGGTTGATTCCAAACACTCAGGGTGACTTTGAGGGCTTCCAGACTTCAGTGGAGGAAGTCCCTGCAGACGTGGTGGAAACAGCAAGAGAACTAGAGTTAGAAGTGCAGCTTGAGGATGGGACTGAATCGCTGCATCTCATCATTAAACTGATGAGGAGCTGCTCCTTATGGACGAGCAAAGAAAGTGGCTTCTCAAGATGGAATCTGCTCCTGGTGAGGATGCTTGGAAGTGCTGAAATGCAACAAAGGGTTTAGATTATTACATAAACTCAGTTGACAAAGCAGCAGCAGGTTTGAGAGGATTGACTCCAGTTTTCAAAGAAGTTCTACTGTGGGTAAAATGCTGTCAAACAGCATCACATGCTACAGAGAAATCATCTGTGAAAGAAGAGTCATTCGATGCAGCAAACTTCATTGTTGTTTTGTTTGAAGAAATTGTCAGTCACCCCACCCTTAGCAGCCCCCACCCTGGTCAGTCAGCAGCCGTCCACACTGAGGTGAGACCCTCCCCCAGCAAAGATTACCATTCACTGAAAGCTCAGATGATAGGTAGCATTTTTTGGCAACAAAATATTTTTTATTGGAAGACAGCTGATATACAAAATTATAGTTTTTGACATGTACAACATAATGATTTGAATTATATACATTCCTAAATGCTCACGACCGTCAGCATAGTTACCCCATTACATACCAAGATATCACAATGTTATTGATTATACTCTCTGTACTGTACTTCCATTCCAGTGACTTGTTTTATAATTTGAAGTTTGTACCTCTTTATTTCCTATTTTACCCATGGCTCCTGCCCATCCCCTATGGCAGCCAACAGTCTGTCATCAGTATTTATGGGTTTCTTTCTTTAGATTCTGCATGTAAGTGAAAATCATACGGTATTTGTCTTTCTCTGCTTGGCTTATTTCAAACCAAGCATAATATCTTCTAGATTCAACCATGTTGTTGCAAATGGCAGGATTTCCTTCTTTTTTATGACTGAATAATACTGCAGTGTCTATGTACCACACCCTCTTTATCCATTCATCTATTGATGGACACTTAGGTTGCTTCCATTATCTTGGCTATTGTAAATGATGCTGCAACAGACATAAGGGTGCATATGTCTTTTTGAATCAGGTATTTTGTTTTCTTTGGTTAAATTCCTACAAGTGGAATTACTGGGTTGTATGGTATTTCTAGTTTTAGTTTTTTGAGGAACCTCCATACTGCTTTCCACAGTGGCTGCACCAATTTACATTTCCACCAACAGTGTAGGAGGGCTCCTTTTTCTCCACATTTTCACCAACACTTGTTGTTTCTTGTCTTTTGGATGGTGGCCATCCTAACTGGTGCAAGGTGATACCTCATTGTGGTTTTGACTTGTATTTCCCTGGTGATTAGCGATGTGGAGCATCTTTTCACATGCCTATCAGCCACCTGTATGCCTTCCTTGGAAAAATTTATGCTCAGGTCCTATGCCCATTTTTTAATTGGGTTATTTGATTTTTAGGTGTTGAGTTTTATGAGTTCTTTATGTATTTTGGATATTAGCCTCTTATTAGATATATCATTTGTCAATATATCCTCCCACACCGGAGGGTGCCTTCTTGTTCTGCTGATGGCGTCCTTTGCTGTGCACCTTTTTAGTTTGATGCGGTCCTACTTGTTCATTTTTTATTTTGTTTCCTTTGCCCAGGGGGACATATCCAGAAAAATATTTCTTATGTTGATGTTCAACAGTTTACTGCCTATGTTTCCTTGTAGAAGTTTTATGATTTCATGTTTACATTCAGATCTTTGATCCATTTCGAGTTACTTTGTGTATGGAGTCACAAGCAAGCCAGTTTCATTCTCTTGCATGTAGCTGTCTACTTTTCCCAACACCAGTTATTGAAGAGACTGTCTTTTCCTAATTGTTTATTCATGGCTCCTTTGTCATGTATGTGTGAGTTTATATTTGGCCTCTGTGTTCAGTTCCATTGGTCTGTTCTTGTGCCAGTACCACACTGGTTTAATTACCATAGTTTTGTAGTAGAGCTTGAAGTCAGGGAGTGTGATACCCCCAGCTTTGTTCTTCTTTCTCAAGGTTGCTTTGGCTATTTGGGGTCTTTTGTGGTTCTATACAAATTTTAGGATTTTGTTTGGTGAAAAATGCCATTGGTATTTTGAGAGGGATTTCACTGAATCCACGATTGCTTTGGGCAGTAAGGACATTTTAACAATAATAATTCTTCCTATCCATGAGCATGGACTATACTTCTATTTATTTGTGGTCTTCAATTTCTTTCATAAATGTTTTTTAGTTTTCAGAGTACAGGTGTTTTACATCCTTGGTTGGGTTTATTCCTACATTTTATTCTTTTTGACACAATTGCAAATGGGGTTGTTTTCTTAATTTCTTTTTCTGCTAGCTCATTATTTGAATGAACTAGCAATAAAGTATTTTTTAATTAAGGTACATACATTGTTTTTTAGACATAATGTTACTGCACAAACAATGGATTACAATATAGTGTAAAAATACCTTTACGTGCCTTGGGAAACCAAAAATTAATTCGACTCCCTTTATTGTGATATTTGCCTTATTGCGGTGGTCTGGAACTGAGCCTGCACCGTCTCCTAGGTGTGCCTGTATCTGACATTCTGGAAAAGACAGAGCTACATGGATAGTAAAAAGACCAGTGTTGTCAGAGACTGGGAGAGTTATGGAGAGTGGGGCACAGGGGATTTTTAGCATGAAACTACCCTGTGTGACACTAAAAAGTGAACAGGTGTCATTATACATTTTTTGAAACCCACAGATTGCACGACTCGAAGAGTGAATAGGAATATAAACTGTGGACTCGGGACAGTAATGTGTCAGTGTTGGTTTATCAATTTTAACCAACACTGGCTGGAGATACTGATAGTGGGGAGGCTATAAGTGGAAAAGGGGGTACATGGGAAATCTCAGTACCTTCTCCTTGATTTTGCAGTGAACCTACAACTCCTCTAAAAATAAAGCACATTAAAAAAAAGAAGACATATGTAGTATAATGGAAATTTAGAGAATTTATACTAACAAAAATAAATAAAAATTACCCATAATCCATCACTTTACAATTACTGCTGACATTAGCATTGCACTGTACATTATTTTAGTCATTTTTATATTCATTTATGGTTTAATTTTCTAAGAAGACTATTTCCAGACAAAAGTCACATACTGAGCATATTGGCCAACTCTTTCATCCCAAACATTAAGGCAAGAAGTTGGGGTGAGTGGACCATCTCTTCAGATTTAAGAGGTAAACAACAGGATGTCTTTAATAGAGCAAATTCTCAAATAAAAACTTTGACCAGAATCCAAATGATATAAAACCGTCAGTTAACTTAGTCTCCTCTCCCCCATACTTGTGCTTTTAGAAGAAACATGAAAATAATAAAAAATCAGGATTTATGTCTTAAAGAAGCTCATGGTTGCACAGAGTCACTATTAATGAGGTCTCTTTAGTTCGGCTGATGTCCAGTGAACACGGACATTCACAAGTATCCCGCTCTCCAAAAATGTCTAGAAAATATTTAATTATGTTGAATTCTTAGTTAAACAGAAAATCCAATTAACCAGAATAGCCTGTTACTAGGATATTCCAATTAAATATTGCATTGTCTTTAAAGAATGAGAGTCATCAAAAATGGATCTTCTGTAACATAGTTAACTTTTAGATTGTATTTTCTAAGCCTCTCATTATTCCATTCCCTAATTTTCTAACAGAAACGAATTCACATCCTTATAGAGAAAATTCATGAGACACACATGCAAGTGTCCAGCCATGCTTTGTGTTTAACTCTGCTAAGATACTGAACTTCAGTGTTTTCACAGAGAATAAGAGCTCTCGGAGCAGACCTCCATCTGTTATAGTTCCAGTCTAGTTTTCAAAGAACCTTGATGTACTGTCTTAAGCTTTTTCAAGTTACCATACAGATATTGTTATCTCTGACTTTCAACAAAGGAACGAAGAAGATAGAGAGATATTAAATAGCTCTTGTCCTAAGGCCACAGCCTTGAAACTGCAGAGCTACATGGTACTCTCGCTATTACCCCGGGTGAGTGGCAGGACCTCCTCGCGGTCTTCCCTCCCTAGTAAAATGCAAAGATTGGGGCGGTCGGGCTTTCCTTCTTCTGTAGCTCTGCCATTCTGAGCCGTAAGCCTCTGAGCACAGCGTGCTAGGTCCCTAACACTTAGTAGGACCCTTGTCTGGCTGGCATTATCCTTCCTTATGGTTTTGATTGATTCCTATTCCTCTCCAAAAGCAGTTCTCAGTGTGATTCACACACAGC
This sequence comes from Smutsia gigantea, assembly GCA_032199065.1. NCBI lineage: Eukaryota > Metazoa > Chordata > Mammalia > Pholidota > Manidae > Smutsia > Smutsia gigantea. Next base: position 241,407 of record JAVSCE010013224.1, on the reverse strand, counting down.
TGAGGGTCCAAGATTCCTTCAGAGTCTATAAGTTAAAACTATCAGAATAGAAAATTAAGGAATTGTTGTTTCACTGTGTTGATATTTGCATTGATTATACATAAGTAATAATGGGTCAAATGATAGGCAACTCCGCACCAAATCCGAGCAGTGGTACCAGACTACACCAGAGGATGCGCTGTCTTCATCACCTGGCTCTACAAACAGCAGTAAAGAAACAAACAAAATAACAACATAGATGGTTTCAACAATGTCCTTGATGGAACAGTAAAAAAAAGTTCATTTCATCAAACAGTTCCTGAATGCACATTAATAGTCTATATGATAAAACTGGAAGTATGCAGAAAGCAGCTGCATGCTTAAATATGATGGTTTTCACAAGAAAAATGACTGGGGTGATTGAGTTGCAAGTTTAACTTCTGTACATGGACACCACTTTCACTTGGAAGAACAGCTAACAGAAAACCATGGACAAAGTAAGATTGTTATTTCAAAGAAGACTAATTACACTATTTATTACTGATGATAAATTCAAGCCTTCAACACAAAATCAGGAGTTGGAGAGACTAGTATCCACAACAGTGAGCTGGAAAGTTTCCTAATATTTAAAGGGGTTTTCTGATAAGATCAGTAGTAACATTACAATGTAATTTTTAAAATATTGCATAATGCAATGTGTAAACATGCAGAAAATCTATGTAACTCAGTAAACCAGTATTTTCCAAATGACTAATGCATGGGTCCAAGACCCATTCAAAGTGGAAGCTAGACTAGTGGATTTCAGGAGAACAGCATAAAGTTCACTGTCATAGCTTCAAAGCAGTTGATGCCCAGAAAAAACACATCTGGTGTTTTTCATCTTTTCTGCTCATGTTCCTCCTACAATTCTCTCCCATTTTCTCTGTCTCTATATTCTTCTCATTCTTTAAGATCTATCATATCTTGCATATAGGAGGTACTAAGAATATGTACTGATCTGTTTTATAAACCATGTATTTCAAATTTCACCTCAGTCCGAAAAAACATGTATTGACCATTTCCCAAGGGAACTGAGAATTTTGAGATGCACTGAACACTCTCTCTTCCTGAAGGACAGGAATGCCTCCTGTGGGCTGTCCACATGGAGCCCCCATGGCAGCCCAGTCCCTCGTGGTCCCAGCACACACTCAGCGTGTTGTCTTGCAGCCCACGGGTCTGCACTGTCACCTCATGCTGCAGGGCTCAGGGGGCCGCAAGCCATTCGGGTACTTGCTGCATGAAGCAATGTGCTTGCTTCCCCATGCATAGTTTTAAAATTCCTTAGTTGTCTTTTTGTAAAAGACTTTGCTTTTATGTGTGTCCCGTCTTTGCTCAGAGGAATCAAAGCGTGCAAAATAGTCACTGGAGTGCATGTCACACACGTGGTACTGCTGAGGAATGCACTCGTGGACTCACACTCAATGAGCAGGGCTTGCTGTGTTTTCTACATAAACGTGAAAAAAATGATAGGAATGTGGGTAATGCATAAGCATCTTCACAATGCACTATGACACCTGTCAGACACAAAGAGCAGCAAAGTTTTTGACACCCCAACCTGGTGAGTCAGTCTTTTCCTGCTTTGTGAATGGCAAACATCTAATTTAGAATATTGTATACAGGAGGCAGTAAAAAATGCTTGTTGGTTTGGATTAAATTGTAAAACATACATATTATAAGCCAAATATAAACTTGTCTCTAAATGGAAGCTATTCATATTATTTTATTTTCAAAGAGTAGAAAGCATTCGGCCAGCTTTTCCTGAATCAAAGCCCATTTCACAAGTTTTCTTTCTGTTTTATAGCGTATAGATATTTTAAGTGATAAACTTGTCTTCAGGATTATTATAGCACAATGTAAAGAAAGACTGTAAGATTGAATTTATGCATTTTTATTTTGAAGCTCTTGTTCTTAACACTTGCCATGTGCCACGAACCTCTGAGGTTTTCTGACACGGGGCAGCTGAGGCTCGGCTTTCTAACAAGGGAAGCAAAGCGACCACGCTTAGGAGGCGTTTTTCTTTCTACAGAAAAGAAACCAAAGAGTGTAACATTCAAGTCAGAGGACAGAACTTGATGAAAACTCTAAGAACGGAACTTTATAACATATTTGAATCCCTAATCTGCCCCACTTACATATAGCATGAGACGTTCAATTCCTTTTAAAAACGAGCCCCTAGATCCATTTGCGAACCAGCAAGCTGGGTTTTATTTGAACTGACATGTCCGCCCTGGCCACGGAAGGACGAGCCAGATGCCACGCAGTGGCGACAAAGGAGCTGTAGAGAAGCCATCGGCATTTTCCGCCTCAAATCCCTGCTTTCAAATTCTGCAGGCACCTCTCAGTAGACTAGTCCTTTAAAGGCTAAATGAAATGGAATATACAGTTTATTTCTCAGACCCTTAACCATTTTATATGTTTGAGATGAAAATGGAAATAAAACTGCTATTACTTTACTAAATTCTGCCCCTGCTCTCACATTTAATATTAGATGTGCTCATTGGTAAAATGGTGAGAATCAATCTGCCACATGGGATGAACATTTATAAAAACACTGCTTCAAATGTTAATGTAATAGTGTGTAAAATAGCAATTGCACCAAAAAAATGTCAGGTTCTTTGGAAGAAACATCACTTACTGAGACTCAGGGAGGTTTTCCTGTACCGCTATAGAGAATCCCCTGAAATTACCGCCTTGGCCTGCCACGGGCCGCTGAACCCCTGATCCACTCCACCTTGAGCACTACAGCTCTACACTCACCAGGACCGTGCAAAGGAGAGGCCTTTCTTCCCACATTCCTTTGGAGGTCTCATTTCCCCCTATTTGCATTCTTTGGTTATCTAAGCACTTTCAAGAAAATACACAAAAGAGAAACTAGTATAAAGTTCCATAAAGTATAAACTCTGCACTGTCACCCGCCTGAAATGCTCTGAAGCCCCGACCTCACTCCCAGCCGCTTCCATCTCCTAAGGCAAGGTTGTCGGGGGGCCACCCAGCCACCAAGGTTTTCTTCTTTCTTACATCTCTCTGGGCTTGCTCTTCACATGAAAATATTAACATTCCCCTCTCTAAATCTAAACATATTATGTAATATAAAGACCCATTCCTTCAACCGTCGTTTTGTGTGTGTTCCTGTGAAGTCCACCTCCACGACCTGCTTTGGCCTGGAGGCCGCAGCCAGCACGTCTCCTCGCAATTCGACCAAGTGTCCCAGGACATTGAGCACCACGCTCACCTCACAGTAAGAGCTCAGTAAATAGTAGATCAGTAATAATGGGTAGCAACATGGTTTTGAAAGAAGCTGCAGTTACCTCCACGCAGTGAGGTAGGTGAGCGGGAGCAGGCGGCCTCGCTCTAACCCGGCCCTCAGGCCCCTTCCCACCGCTTTACCTGCGCCTCTCACCTGAGACACGCCGCCCTGGGCACAACCACCTAGACCCCGAGGAACAATACCTCGGCCGAGTCGACTGCAACGAACTTCATACCTTCCACAACTGACAGCCAGAAGTGCCCGATTCTAAAATCCTCACCTCCACAGACTTCCCCACACGCAGAATATACTGCTTTCCTTCTAAAGGTCTTTTTGTGTTTCTCTTTTAGGCCCTGGACTTGCCACCTGACACCCCTCAGCCATCAAGAACCCGCCTGTCACCATACCTTGTGGTTGCTCATTTTCCCCAGTTTTATTGCCATATGACTGACATATCACTTTGTATTAGTTTAAGGTGCTGAGCATGATGATTTGATACATGCAGATACTGCGGAGTGGTTACCACAGAGAGTGTCGTTAGCATCCATCAACTCCTAGGTTTTTTCTTATAAAAACTTTTAAGATCTTCTCTCCCAGTCACTTTCAAATATGCAACTCAGCAATGTCGACTCGTCAGCACGGTGCCCAGTACATCCTCGGAGTCTGTTTATCTAACGGCAGGCTGGGACGGTCGGCCACCTTCACCCGTCCTCCCTATCCCCGCTCAGACTTCCCACATAAGTGAGGTCTATGTCTTTCTCAAGGTCCAACCAGAAAATGGCAAGATTCCATTCTTTTATGGCTGAACTGTATTCCTGTGTCATATCTTACTTATCCGTTCAACCACTGATGGACACTCAGTGTATTTCCATGTCTTGGCTCTTGTGGATGATGCAATAAACAGGCGTACAGACATTATTTTCGAGATCTTGATTACATTTGCCCTGTATCTATACTCAGAAGTGGGCAGTGGAATTGCTGGGTGATATGATAGTTTCATTTTTAATTTTCTGAGGATCCTTCACATTGTCTTCCACAGTGGCTGCCCCAATGCACATTCCCACCAGCAGTGCCCAAGGGCTCCCTTTTCTCTGCATCTTCCCCACCTCTTGTTATTTCTCGTCGTTTTGATACTAGCCAATCTGTCAAGTACAATGTAATGCTTCACTGTGCTTCTGATTTGCCTTCCCCTGATGATCACTTTTTCATGTACTCATTGGTCATCCGGATGTCCACTTTGGAAAAATGTCTCTTCAGTTCCTCTGCCCGTTCTTTTATTTAATTTAAGGTGTCATTGATACACACTCTTATGAAGGTTTCACATGATCAACACTGTGGTTACTATATTCACCCCTTATCAAGTCCCCTCCATACCCCACGGCAGTCACTGCCCATCAGTGTAGTGAGATGCCCCAGAGTCATTACTTGCCTTCTCTGTGGTACAGTGTCTTCCCCATGACCCCCCACACCATGTGTACCAATCATCATACCCCGCAATCCCCTTCTCCCTCTTCCACCCGCACATCCTCCCCCACCCCACCCCCTTTGGTAACCACTAGTTCCTTCTTGGAGTCTATGACTCTGCTGCTGTTTCTTCCTTCAGTTTTGCTTTGTTGTTATACTCCACAGATGACTGAAATCATTTGGTACTTGTCTTTCTCCACCTGGCTTATTTCACCAAGCAGAATATCCTCTAGCTCCATCCATGTTGCTGCCAATGGCAGGATTTGTTTTCTTTTTATGGTTGAATAATATTCCATTGTATATATATATAGAACATCTTATCCATTCATGTATGATGTATACTTAGGTTGCTTCCATATCCTGGCTATTGTAAATAATGCTGAAATAAACATAGGGATGCATATGTCTTTTTGAATCTGGGATCTTGTTTTCTTCAGGTAAATTCCTAGGAGTAGAATTCGCGGGTCAAATGGTATTTCTGTTTTTAGTTTTTTGAGGAACCTCCATATTGCTTTCCACAATGGTTGAACTAGCTTACATTCCCACCAGCACTGTGGGAGGGTTCCTCTTTCTCCGCATTCTCGCCAGCATTTGTTTCTTTTGGATGTTGGCCATCCTCACTGGTGTGAGGTGATATCTCATTGTGGTTTTAATCTGCATTTCTCTGATGATTACTGATGTGGAGCATCTTTTCATGTGCCTGTTGGCCATCTGAATTTCTTCTTTGGAGAAGTGTCTTCATATCCTCCACCCATTTTTTTTTTCAGAGGCATAAGAACTTACAATTTATTGTCAATGAAGTAAATTGTTCTGATCCATATTTGTTCCTCCCTCCCTCCCTCCCTCTCTTCCTCTTGTCCCTCCTCTCTTTCCTTCCTTCCTTCCTGTTCTGTCTCCTCAGGCTTCATATTAAAAGGCGGCAGCAGAAAGATCTCTGGTCAGGGAGTGAGGTAACATGGGTCTCATCTGGGCTCCATCAGGGGTGGGTTTGGGACCTCGGACAAGTCACCCAGTGTCCTAGAGTCTTTGGTTTCTCATATTTAAAAGGAAGAAAAGGAAATCTCTAAGTGGATAGAAACCCCAAAGTTCTTGGGACTTCCACACATTTTTTAATTGGGTTATTTGCTTTTTCGGTGTTGAGGAGTGTGAGTTCTTTATATATTATGGATGTCTACCCCTTGTTGGATATGTCATTTACGATTATATTCTCCAATAACATAGGATGCCTTTTTGTTCTGCTGATAGTGTCCTTTGCTCTACAGAAGGTTTTTACTTTGATGTATTCCCATTTGTTCATTTTTTTATTTTGTTTCCCTTGCCCGAGAAGATGTGTTCAGGAAAAGTTGCTCATGTTTATATTCAAGACATTTTTCCTGTTTTCTTCTAAGAGTTTTATTTATGGTTTCATGACTTACATTCAGGTCTTTGACCCATTTTGAGTGTATTTTTGTGTATGGAGTTAGACAATAATTCAGTTTCATTCTCTCATATGTAGCTGTCCAGTTTTGCCAACACCAGTTGTTGAAGAGGCTGTCATTTCCCCATTGTATGTCCATGGCTCCTTTATCATATATCAATTGACCATATATGCTTGGGTTTATATCTGGGCTCTCTATTCTGTTCCATTATCTATGGGTCAGTTCTTGTGCCAGTACCAAATTGTCTTGATTACTGTGGCTTTGTAGTAGAGCCTGATGTCAGGGAGTGTAATCCCCCCCGCTTTGTTCTTCCCTCTCAGGAGTCCTTTGGCTATTTGTGGTTCCATATGAATTTTAGAAGTATTTGTTCTAGTTTGTTGAAGAATGCTATTGGTATTTTGATAGGCATTGCACTGAATCTGTAGATTGCTTTAGGCAGGATGGCCATTTTGACAATAGTAATTTTTCCAATCCATAAGCATGGGATGTATTTCCATTTAGTGGTGTCTTCTTTAATTCTCTCATGAGTGTCTTGCAGTTTTCAGGGTTTAGGTCTTTCACCTCCTTGGTTAGATTTATTCCTGGTATTTTATTATTTTTGATGCAATTGTGAATGGAATTGTTTTTCTGATTTCTCTTTCTGTTAGTTCATCGTTAGTGTATAGGAAAGCAACGGATTTCTGTGTGTTAATTTTGTATCGTGCAACTTTGCTGAATTCAGATATTAGTTCTAGTAGTTTTGGAGTGGAGTCTTTAGGGTTTTTTATGTACAGTATCATGTCATCTGCAAATAGTGACAATTTGACTTCTTCTTTACCAATCTGGATGCCTTATATGTCTTTGTTTTGTCTGATTGCCGTGGCTAGGACCTCCAGTACTATGTTGAATGAAAGCGGAGAGAGTGGGCATCCTTGTCTTGTTCCCAATCTTAAATGAAAAACTTTCAGCTTTTTGCTGTTAAGTATGATGTTGGCTGTGGGTTTGTCATATATGGCCTTTATTATGTTGAGGTACCTGCCCTCTATACCCATTTTGTTGAGAATTTTTATCATGATTGGATGTTGAATTTTTGTCAAATGGTTTTTCAGCATCTATGGAGATGGTCATGTGATTTTTGTCCTTCTTTTTCTTGATGTGGTGATGATGTTGATGGATTTTTAAATATTGTACCATCCTTGCATCCCTAGAATAAATCCTACTTGATCAAAGTGGATGATCTTTTTGATGTATTTTTGAATTCGGTTTGCTAATATTTTGTTGAGTATTTTTACATCTTTGTTCATCAGGGATATTGGTCTGTAATTTTCTTTTCTTTTTTTTTTTTTGGTGTCTTTGCCTGGTTTTGGTATTAGAGTGATGTTGGCCTCATGGAATGAGTTTGGAAGTATTCCCTCCTCTTCTATCTTTTGGAACCTTCAAGGCGGATGGGTATTAGGTCTTCAAAAAATGTTTCATAAAATTCAGCAGTGAAGCAATCTAGTTCAGGGATTTTGTTCTTATGTAGTTTTTTGATTACAAGTTCAATTTTGTTGTTGGTAATTGGTCTGTTCAGATTTTGTTTCTTCCTTGGTCAGTCTTGGAAGGTTGTATTTTTCTAGAAAGTTGTTGATTTCTTCTAGGTTATCAAATCTGTTAGCATATAATTTTACACAATATTCTCTAATAAATCTTTGTAGTTCTGTGGTGTCTGTAGGATTTTTCTTCTCTCATTTATGACCCTGTTTATGTGTGTAGACTTTTTTTCTTGGTAAATATGGGTAGGGGTTTAGCAATTTTGTTTATTTTCTCAAAGAACCAGCTCCTGGGTTCATTGATTCTTTCTCAACTTACTTATTTTTGCTCTGATCTTTATTTTCCTCCTTCTGATGACATTGGGCCTCATTTGTTGTTCTTTTTCTAGTTTCATTAATTGTGAGTTTAGACTGTTCATTTGGGATTGTTCTTCTTTCTTGAGGTAAGCCTGTATTGCAATATACTTAGAATTGCCTTCAGTGCATCCCACAGATTTATGGGTGTTGTTTTCATTTATCTCCATATATTGCATGATCTCTGTTTTTATTTGGTTATTGACCCATTAATTATTTAGGAGCATGTTGTTAAGCCTCCACATGTTCATGGGCTTTTTTGTTTTCTTTGCATAATTTATTTCTAGTTTCATACCTTTGTTGTCTGGGTAGCTGGTTGGTACAATTTCAATCCTGAATTTACTGAGGCTCTTTTTGTGGCCTAGTATGTGATATCTTCTGGAATATGTTCCATGTGCACTTGAGAAGAATGTGTATCCTGCTGCTTTTGGGTAGAGTGTTCTGTAGATGTCCGTTAGGTCCATCTGTTCTAATATGTTGTTCAGTGCCTCTGTCTCCTTATTTTCTGTCTAGTTGATGTGTCCTTTAGAGTGAGTAGAGTGTTGAAGTCTCCTAAAATGAATGCATTGCATTCTATTTCCCCCTTTAATTCTGTTAGTATATGTTGCACATGTGTACGTGCTCCTATGTTGGGTACATAGATATTTATAATGGATATATCCTCTTGTTGAACTGACCCCTTTATCATTATGTAATGTCTTTCTTTGTCTCTTGCTACTATCTTTGTTTTGAGATCTATTTTGTCTGATACAAGTACTGCAACTCCTGCTTTTTTCTCCCTATTAGTTGCATGACATGTCTTTTTCCATCCATTCATGTTTAAGTCTGTGTATGTCTTTTGGTTTGTAGTGAGTCTCTTATAGGCAGCATATTGATGGGTCTTGTTTTTTTATCCATTCTGTAACTCTATGTCTTTTGATTGGTGCATTCAGTCCATTTACATTTATGGAGATTATTGATAGATATGTACTTATTGCCATTGCAGGCTTTAAATTTGTGGTTACCAAAGGTTCAAGGGTAGCTTCTTTATTATCTAATAGTTTAACTCAACTGAGTATGCTATTTCAAACACAATCTAAAGGTTCTTTTTTTTTCCTCCTCCATTCTTTATATATTAGGTATCATATTCTGTACTCTTTGTGTATCCCTTGACTGACTTCTGGGGTAGTTGTTATAATTTTGCATTTGCTTCATAATTAATTGGTCTACTTCCTTTACTCTGGCTTTATTTTCTCTGGTGACAGCTATTTAGCCTTAGGAGCACTGCCTTCTGTAGCAGTCCCTCCAAAATACACTGTACAGATGGTTTATGGGAGGCAAATTCCCTCAACTTTTGCTTATCTGGAAAGTGTTTAATCCCTGCCTAAAAATTAAATGATAATCTTTATGGGTAGAGTACTCTTGGCTTGAGGCCCTTCTGTTTCATTACATTAAGTATATCATGCCACTCCATTTTGGCCTGTAGGGTTTCTGCTGAGATGTCTGATTATAGCCTGATGGGTTTTCCTTTGTATGTGATCTTTTTTCTCTCTCTGGTTGCTTTTAATACTCTCTCCTTATCTTTGATCTTTGCCATGTTAATTATTATATGTCTTGGTGTTGTCTTCCTTGGGTCCCTTGTGTTGGGAGATCTTTGCAACCTCTGTGACCTGAGAGACTATCTCCTTCCCAAGACTGGGGAAGTTTTCAGCAATTACCTCCTCAAAGACACTTTCTACCCTTTTTCTCTCTGTTCTTCTTCTGGTACCCCTATAATGCGAATGTTGTTCTGTTTCGTTTGGTCACACAGTTCTCTTAATATTCTTTCATTCTTAGAGATCCTTTTTTCTCTCTGTGCCTCAGCTTCTTTGTATTCCTGTTCTCTAATTTCTATTTCATTTACTCTCTCCTCTACATCATCTGATCTGCTTTTAAATCCCTCCATTGTATGTTTCATTTCAGATACTGTTATTTTTCAAAGTTTCTATCTCTTTCTTGAGTAACTTACTGTAGCTACATGAGCATGTTTATGATTTTTATTTTGAAATGTTTCTCAGGGAGATTGGTGATTTCAGGTTTGCTTGGCCCTCTTTCTGTTATTGGATTTTGGTTTGTACCATTTTCTTTTGCCATTTCATATTTGTAATGAATAATATGGAATAACAACTGTGTGTAGGCGGCGCCCTCTAGTGCGCAGAGCTCTACTCTCTGTAGCTACTCAGCACCTGAGTGATGACAGGGGTCCCAGGCGAGTGGCGCTGTTACCTGTCAGGAGGAGAGAGCTATTTCCTCCCGGCTGCAATGCCTTCATCCAGTGCCAGGGCCAGTGGGCCGTGTATGCAGCAGGTTTGGGAGCCAGTGTCAGCCGGGAGGAAGGAGAGGTAGGCTGTATATTGCAGTGGGGTGCCTCAGGGCTGCATTGCCAGCCAGGGGGATGGAGCACCTGAAGTTCCTGAAAGTTGCCAACCTGCTGGACTGAGTGTGCTGGCACGATTTTGTCCACCTGACCTTTCTTCTGAGCAGAAAGCTCTGTGCAACCCTTGCCCCTTCAGCAGCCCTCTCGCTGCTGGGAAGTCTGAGTACCTGCCTTTCTTTTGTCTCAGAGCGGCCAGTTGTGGGTACCTGTTCTCCACAAGCTGCTGGTATCTCAGTCTCTCCACATATTCCGCTTGTCTTAGCTTTCCAACCCTACTTATCTCCAGACCACCATGGAATGTAGGTTCATGCTCTCATAGCAGATTTCCAGGGCTGGGTATTCTGCAGTCTTAGGCCTCCACCCCCTCCCCACTCTGTTTCTCTTCGTCCCGCCAGTGAGTTGCCGTGGGGGAAGGGCTCGGGTCCCGCCTGATCGTGGCTTTGCTACTTTAGCCTTTTCTGTGAGATCTTCTTTTTCCCAGATGAAGGCAGTCTGTTGTAGTCTTTCCTGTGACTCTTTCAGTATTAGTTGTATTCGCCATATTTTCATATTTTATGTGGTTTTGGGAGGAGGTTCCTGTCTTGTTACACCACCACCTTTAATCCCTCTGTCCCCTTTTTAAATCAGATTGTTTTTTGCTATTGAGTCATAGAAGCTTTTATATATATTGCACATTAAGCCCTTCTCAGGTCTGTGATTTGCAGTTCCCCCAGTCCCCCAGTCCACAAGCTGCCTCTTCGCCTGGAGGATAGCGCCCTCTGCTGTGCGGGGGCTTTTTAGTTTGATGTCATCCCACTTTATTTTTGTTGTCTTTGCTTATGGTTCTCAAATACATTACTTTCTATTCTTTCAATAAGTACCTAATTCAGAGTACCAAATACATGCTATGCATGTCTTCTACCTTCTCAGAAAAAGAGAGCCATTATTAGTCTTTTCCCTGAAATCATTCTTTTTGGGCATCCAAAAGATTTCTTCATAATGTGAAGTCAGTGAGGAGATGTAGAGTCCAACTCATGTGCACATTTGTGGGGTAACACCAGTGGGACCCAGAGATAATATTCTCATCAGAAAATAAAGGGAAAGGAAAATGCAACTGAAAAAAAACAAAGATTCCACGAGAAAGAGAGATGACACAAGGGAGGAGTGATATCCTAAACATGAGGAAGAAGAAAAGGACTGAAAACAACTCACTAAGGAGCCCAGAAAAACGAGGGGAGATGGCTTGACAAGGCCAGAGGCATGAAGAGATACATGCCCACTATGAGAAGGTGAAAGCTGATCAAAGATAAAAGGACAAACACACTGAATTATAAAAAGCATACAGATTCACGTAAAAATAGAATGTGTTGAAATGAGATAAAATTACAGAACTAGAATTCCCAAAGGAAAATTGAAAACCACACTGAAGATAATAAACTGAAGAAGCAACATTACAGAAAATCAAGTAAATAAGGAAAAAAAAAACTTGAGAAGTTCACTTGGCATGTAATGGGTAAGAATGGAGATAAAAATGAGAAAATACACTACACTAAATATACATAATATGAGCTATAATTCACAATGACTTGTCTTTTTGAAGACATAATTTAAAAAAATCTTTCCTCAAAAAAAAACCACCCAAGAATGTTATTTTAAGAGCTTACTGCACTCAACAAAACTTATCAACTACAAATATATATAGTTTTACTTTAGAACTTGAAAAAATTATTCTCAAGGCCATTTAGAGTATGACCAGGAAGAACACATAACAAACAGTAATTGAATAATGAGGTATGAAAATATATAATAAAGCTAAAGTAACTACCTTGCTGTGGCAGTGACATAGATGAGTACGTACGTTAATCTGGTAACAGGCAGATTCATGAACACCATACATGTGAAAACTAAATATGTAATAAAGGCTGCATCCCAAACCAAAGGAAAGGAATTAGTTAATAAATAAAATAATGGAGTTGAATTTTTTCCACTAGGAAAGATGTCATAGAATTGGTGAAAAGTTATTCCACTAAGAAAAATGTGCTCACTTTGTCCACCAGGACACTTTCCAAATATATTAAATGAATGTAGAAAATTAAGATATAAAAGGACCCCAATTTTCAGCAATATGATGAGCCAGGTGACCAAATTAACCCTCATGCTACAGAATTCCTAAGAGTAAGACACTGACCTTAAATTGACAAGACGAAGAGAAGGGTGACCCTTCTGGGAAAGAAGGGTCAGAAATACTAATGAAGATGGAACACTAGAGGCGGAGCTGCCCGGCGGCGTTGACGCGGCCCCACCAGGAGACCTTGCCGGTCCTTGCGAGCTACGTCCTGGATTCTCCCTGCTCCCACACACAGAGGAGGGGACACAGGCCGCTGCCTGCACGAGGTGGGCTTGTGGACTGAGCCGCTCACATAAGACGGAAGCTATCGAAGTCACCATCAGCAGGTAAACTTGGAAAACTCACAGAATGCGAGGGTGACTTCCTGCCTGCCTAGCTGGGTTCCACTGGATAGGGAAAAGGGCAAAAAACACTGTGAAAATTTTGAGTGATAAACCTACCCTCACACAGGTTGGAGGTGAAGCTCACACCTAGTTTAAAATGTATACAGAAGTCTTACTCCTTGAAGGTTAATACACACTTAAAGTCGTTTGTATGTGATGCTTTTTCCTGGAGGCTAGGTAAAGTGTGTGACCTTGGACACTTTCATTTTCTATTGCCCATGTAATATAAATAGATTTATATTATGGAGGAAATATAAATATATGTATTATGTTAAATCCATGTAATATATACAATAAAATATAAATCCATTGTCTAACTTCTTTCCTCAACATGTTGCAAGGGGTAGGGGAGGGGCACAAGTATGGCCACTTTTATAAAGATAACAATAAACACATTCTGATATATTCACTGCATAATGTAAATATTGGAATCAAAAAAATGCACCAAATTACTGATTGCTGTGTATTTACCTAGTGTTTTGTATTCACCCCCATCATTCTTTAACATAAAGATTTCAATTTGCAATACACACCTCTGAACGAAACAGAATATTTAGAGAGCTATGAAAGTTTAATCAGTTCGTGGAGAACTGAATACTCTAGATCTTCAAGAGGAAGGAAATGAACCCCGATGCATATGTGCATCGCTAGGTTTCTGTTACGGTTTTAAGGCTTTGAAAGATGTTTTACTGTGACCTTTCAATGCAGACAGATGGTCTTTGTTTGTAGGTGTAAATATAATCAGGTATTCAAAATCTAAATTTTACGACATGCTCTGTGACCACGAACTCGACTCTTAAAGAATTATTAATATCATGATTCAAAAAGAGCTATGGATAATGACTGTGTCATGACAAAGACACACAGAGATTCCCGAGCCATTCAAGCAGGCAGAAGGGAAGGAGCCGTGCCTTGTGTGGGCACCTGGTCCACAGCCCTTCAGCACTTTTCAGACTAAACGGTAAATGGGTAAAATGCCAGGAAGCGGAGTGAATGGGATGTGGCATCTGAAAGGTGCCCACAAACTGCACGCTGGACTGGCCGGCCACTCCACACCTGTGATTCAATGGCCTGAGGATGAAAAGACAAACTTACCACCGGACAGCAACCGCGTTTGATTCTAAAATCAGGCTCAGAGGAGAGGACCCTCTAAATGCAGGGGGAATAGAATCCAGGGCTTCCAGCCGGCACCCTGTTCTCCTTCCACATTTTACCAATTCTATGACATCCGTCTTCATCCACGATCAGATCATGCATAAATTATTTAAAAATGTCAGATCATCATTTTTAATCAGTAATCATTTCTGAATTTTGAGTTGCATCATGAAAGCCTCTTCAGATCTGGCTTCTGAAGTTAGAACACAGAGGCCACTTAATACTCACAGGTTTGTACTAATCATGGCGTCAGTGATCAGTCACCCTGGACTCTGCCTTTGACGCACTGCTTATACTCTCTAGCATGAACTGAACAGATTCAGATGGTCATTTTGGACGCCTTGTTCTTTAACAGATTTTGAAAAGAATATCTCCATTTTTATGGCTTTTCTCTTGTTTTTGGTCAACAGCCCTGTGGCTTTGAATTGAAACAGAAAAAAGGTGACCAAACATTTAACGGGAACAGCATGGCAATTGAGATGATTTTGCAGTAGAAGACATCTTTAATTGTTCATTCATCATTGTAAATGCATATTCATGTCAGTGGAGTTCTGTATTTTAAGCTTTCTATCTTGCTAGTAAGAGCAGCGACAGACAGCCATTGGGCATTTACAATGTCAAGTTTGCTGAATGCAAACATGGATTATTTAAGAGAAGCCCAAATACTGTGTGTATTAAGTACTATTGTTGTCAAAATTTTAAGAGAAGAAAAATTGAGGCATAAAAGGATTACTTTTATTTAATCCTTATATATTTATTTCTAGAAGATAATGACCTTATAAAAATATTACATTATCACACGTAAAAAAATTAACAGTTCTTTTTAATATCACCAGAGACACTGTTCTGCTTTCCCCACCTGTCATATAATTTATTTTATCTTCTACTTTGTTCAAATGAACGTACAGGTGAGATTCATAAACAGCAGTAATTGGCAAAACTTCCCTGCAGAGATAGACAGTAAATGTGTGATGCTCTGCAGGCCATATTATCTCTGCTGTAACGACTCGGCTCTGCAGGTTCAGTGCCGAGGCGACCACAGACATCGCGTAAGGAATGGGCTTGGCTGTTCCAGTCAGACTTTACATGCACAAGCAGGTGGGGGCCCAGATCTGGCCCACAGACCACAGTTCTTCAATCCCTGATACACAGCAATAGGTTAATGTGTCTATTCAGTCTCTTAAAATATAGGCTTCTTCCTTCTCCTCCCCACTCTTCTCTTGATAATGCAGCCTATTTGCTGAAGGAAATGGTTTCCTTTCCTGTACAGCCTGGGTTTTGCCAACGGCATCCTCGTGGTTAATTTAACACGTTCCTCTGTCCGTATTGCCTGTAAGTTTGTAATTCATTGTAGAGCTTTAGGTTTGATTTGCTGATGAGAAAAACTACTTCAGGGGTCACACAGTATTTTAACTAGGCATCTCAATCAATGTTCATGTTTTAGCCAGAGATTAGCCTACCCTTGGTGGAAAGCCCTAGCTAACTTTAATCTTTCTTGCCAGTTGAGCTCATAGATAAAGATATTCTTAATAAGCAGCAGCTTCAAAAAAGTACCCAGCAATGTAGAAATGTTTTGGCCAGTAGTGTATTCGGGGGAACTTTAAGCCTGCTAAATTCTTGCAAGTAATTGCATCAAAGAGAGGAAAGGAGAAACTGCACTGATTTAAAATAGCGCTCATTACCAGTAATTTTGCCTATGCTCTGTTTTAAACAATCCAAACTGAAAAAGGAAAAGCCCCTTCTAGGGTGCTGAGGACCCCTCATCTCTGTATTATCCACTTGACCCCAGTTTGACACAAACTATTCTCCCAAGTGGACTGACTACTGACTGAACCAGGCTTCCTAGGTCTTAGATATGATCAAAATATGCAGTTTCAGAAAATAATATGATTCTCCTCTCAGCTGAAATAGGTCAGCTATTTCCTGCTCAGAGTGATGATTATTTTTCTCTTTATCTTATAAAAAATTGCTTATTTCGTTGCTACATTTTGCCCTGATATTGAAGATTAGTTCACTTTGGAGAAAGCACAAACCCATTCCAGATTCAGGTCTTTAATGCGCATGCTCTGTTTTTATGAATCAGTGCTTACCTTCATTTTATTTAGCAAGTTAAACAGACATCTGAAAAGTAAAACTGGTTCCTGATGTAGGCAGCAGAGTTTTTTAGTTAATTATGTTAATTTAGCTAATTATTTATTTTAGCTAATATGCTTTTCTTCCAATTAAAAAAAATCTATTTTCATGCAGAAATTTCATCTACTTTGTAAACATTAGGTTTCTGAAGCATTTAATATGAGTGCATGTAATACTCTAAATTCAGATTTCACTCCATCCTTATCAATATTCCAAAAGCATTATTCATTTTTAATAGCTTGGCTACTGTACCCAAAAACATGCTGATTAGAAAGAAGTATAAATTATATCTAAAAAGAAAAGGCCATTTAAAAATGAGGTTTCATTTTAAATCAACATAATCCTGACACCCAAGGAGAATCTTTCCTTTAGAATCTATTTTATATTTTAAATTCTGAAATATTTTTTCAACATAAAAATATTTCACAATGCAAAAAGCATATAGCTCTTGAGTATACACACTGTATATTTCTAATACTCATTAATATTTTCTCTTATTTACTTCAGATTCTGTATTTTTAAAAGCCATCTTGATAGTATGGAAGTACTGGGAGAGTGTCTCTTATGTGTGTGTGTATAAAGAGTTTTGTATAAATAATTTTTAAATTCAGTATATTTAGGTATTTCTCCCCCTTTGAATACTTCATTCTTCCTTATACTCAGCATTATACTTTCAAAATTTAGTACTGTTAATACATGACCTAATTTCTTCATTTCAACTGTTACAGAACATTCATTTTTGATACACCACATCCAGCCATCTTTTAACAATGGACACTGCTATTCCCAGAAACACACGCCCAGAAACGGGTCTCCCACATGCAGCATCTCTGCCCTGCTTTAGGGGCTAACTTCTTCATATCTGCTCAGTGTCGAATTCCACTTCCCCACATACTTGCCTACACCTGATACTGACGTCACAGGATGTTCATCATATAATCTTAGTATTCACCTTTTATTATAAGTTACACAGATTTGTTTTGAGAGAACTACCATAAACCTATTTAGCACATCCACAACGAAATACACTTTTATAAAGCAATTTCCTTTCTCAGCTGACCTGGTTCCGCAGACCATCCTCCTAGCAGGCATTCAGATTGAGGGCAAGCTGGGAGGAAGAAGATAAAGTGGTGGGTACTTTCTGGGGACATTCCGAGAAGAAAGATAAGGAGGCTGATGACTACATCTATCTCCTCTCAATTAGTGTTTGCTGTTGGGAGGAAATTTTATCACTGAATACCCTCAGTAGAAAGTCCCTTGTTGAAGAATTATTTATCCTGAACAGACTCTATCTCTGAGACACGGCTCCTTGAAGAGGCTTACATAAGCTGTAAAAATCTCTGGGTTATGAAATGGAGATGTTTAGCAAGGTCATGCCCCGTCTGTGTGAGAAACCCCACAAAATCTCACGCGGGGGCCTCATCTGTTATTTGCAGACAAAGACGGTCTCAAAGCAAGAACCCAGGAACCACACAGGATGGCCACGGCTCTCCCTAATGAATGTATGCCCTAGGACTGCCCATCGCTGAAGCTGTCCGTGACGCTGACAGAGAGCTGGAGCTCTCTGAGTCACAGGCCCATCTGACAATCCAGCCGTGCGTCTGCTCCCAAGTGTGGGCGGCTATTCTGCCTGGGCGAAGCCAGGGCCTCCACTGGGCTTTTTACTGTCTGTCAGCTTTCTGTCTGTGTCTGGACTCTCTCTGCCTGTCTGGTGTCACTTTACCCCATAGAAACCATCTTCCTATTGATTTCAGTTCTTCATAAAATGCTGTCTTTGCCACCTGCCTGTGTATCCACAGCTCAAGGCTACTGGTTGATTAGGGGGCCCAGACTGGAGCTGGGATTCTTCATATAACTTACAGCATATAACATTCATATTAAGTACAAACTAAATGTTCATACCTCTTTTTCCATGTCACCTTTCCATGTTTGTTAAAATTTTAAGATAAAATATATTGATAAATCAGCTTTCAGTAGGATAAAATTTTAGTAATGCCTGATCAGTTGATTCTATGAAAATCACAACCATCTATATACTCAGAGAAATCTGTAAACTTATTGATAAAATTCTTATTGACAGAAAACCTACTGAAGATGGGCCTGCTGTTTTCATAGAAATATTCACTCTGCTCTGTAACTATTAGTTCACTGACTGGCTCTTCCTAGATGGCAGCTGCCTGAATTCCATTGGAAAGGAGGGAGGAAGCCATTCAAGAAGGAGTTAAAAGTTTTCCAACACAAGGTCTCATGGGCATAACAATTGAGAAACTAAAATCAATGTCTTGAATTTGTTTTCAGTGTTGAACAGCCAAACATTGCAGGACATAGAAAATCATTATGTCCACAGTCTGTGGACTCCTGCAGGAGCCACTTCTTCAATTATTTTAAAAATAAATGGAAAATTAAGGTGGTTACATCACAAGATGGCAAATATATAGTAATCATGATGCAAAAGTTCTGTCACTCCAGAAAGGATGACAGATACAAATTCTAATTTTAATCAATTAATAAAGGTAAGACCCCTAACAGGGGTCTACAGATGATAATTTGTCAAGATATTAGGGAAGTTTATCTTCAGTATCATACAAACAGTTCTTTCAAGATCCAAAAAACCGCACCCAAATAAACATAGCTACATACAAAGATGAAAAGATGAGATGACACAAACTGACCTTCTCAAAAATCTGGTCCACAGTTGATTGTATATAAGGGATATATTACATCTGACACAAATTTATTATCTACTATAATTTTACTTCTATGAAAAATAAGTTGGACCATATACAAACCAGTTGCAGAAGACAAAATATAAAACAATATCAGTGAAATATAAAGAACTAGGGTGGCCAGTCAGTAACAGAATATAGCTTTCCATCATTTACGTTCCAGACACTGGAGTCGGACCTCTGTGCCCAAGAGCCTGATGCTGTGCTCACTATGCCGGGGGCGGCTGCTTAGCTCTCTGGTCCTGATCGTCCTCTTTCATAAAATGGCAATAATAGTACCTCATAGCATAGTCCAGGATGCAATGATGTAAGACAAACATTACAATTAATGGCTATTTTAAACAAAAAGTATATGTAAAATATATGTAAAAGCTTCAGAGAAGTAGCAAATGTTGAGAAGAGTAAGAGTGTTTGACACATAAAAGGCTCAATAAATATTAGGGTATTAATTATTACTGAATTTCCCATTAATTTCTATAAAACAGGATCTCTCCTCACCTGATATGCACTAGAAATTGAATCAGCTTCATATATAGTACATTATGAACATAAATAATTTTTGATTTAGGGGCTTCTTAGAAAACTCCCCACCATATGAAAACCTAACACTGTTTTTCACACTGTTCTTAGTGACATCTTAGCAGCATCATATCAACAAAGAAGTCTATGGGTGAGCTCAGGAATCGAGTATAAAAGCATTGAGAAAAATTGTATTATTGTGTTTATTTGGGGTTCAGAAAAAAAGTGTTTTATGTCAATAAAATACATGTTAATAGAGATATAATGTCCACGCAGTGGAAAGCCCGCACCGTGAGTGCACACTTTGGCGAGCTGTGAGGACCAAAGCATGCATGTGCGTGGCCACTCCTCAGTCCCTCACACCCCGGGCCCACTTCCCCGTCAGCCCCAGGCGCCTCTGGGTCCGCACGGTTATGAGGGCGCCTTACACCAGTTCTGGCCATTTGGGACTTCACAGACATTCAGCCACCCCACATATCTTCTTTTGTGGCTTATTTTTCTCAGCTTAGTTAAGTTTCTTGGGTTCACCCCTGCTGTTCTATCACTCATTCAACACATCTTATTGACTGGTTTAACCATATCCCACTGAGTATGTTTAAAGTTAATATGTTTTTTGATTCTCCTGTCAGTGGAAATATGAGTTGTTCACAGACTGCTACCCTTAAAATTAAAGATACGTGAACGTTCATGTACAACTGCTTATGTCCACGCAGCTAATGAACTGCTCAGCCATACAGTAAGCATGGCATTAATTTCCTGAGAAAATGCCAGTCTGTTTTACATTCCCACTAGCAATTTTGAGTGCCCACAACCCCGCCAAAATTTGGTATTTTTAGCCTTTTTAATTTCAGCCATTCTTGTCATTGTTCAGTGCATTTCTCTGATTGGTAACAATATTGCACATTATTCATGAATTTATTGGCCATTATATAACTTCTTTTGTCTTCTCATCTTTTGCTCATTTTTATATTGAGTGGTTGGTTTTATATCTGTGTCCGGGCAACCCGTCTGGTAGCTTTCTGGTGAACGTGCTGGGATTTCTGTGCTCCTGAGCATGGCAACTCTCATACAGGTTGACTTCCTCCCTGAACGCACAGCAGCCTTAACTGCAATGGCTAGGCTCTCTAGGGCAGAGGGGACGGAGGTGGATTTGCTTGCCCTGTTTGCAATCTTGGGGAAAAGCATTCAGTCTTCCATCACTGGGTATGACTATAGGTTTTCTATAGAAAAGACTTTCAATGTGTTGACAAAGCTTCCTTCTGTTCTTACTCTGGCACTTCTTAAAATCATGTGTGGGTGGTAAATTTTTCCAAATGCCTATTCTACATATACTGAGATCCTCTGGGTGTTCTTTATAAGTCTTTAATATCATGAATCATATTGTTCCATGGATGAGAAACCAAGGCCGCATGGCCTGAGGAGCCCCCTTTCATCATCATGTATCATCCTTTCTGTTACTGGATTCTGTTTCTTAAGGTGCAGTAAGGATTTCACTGTGAGAGAATTCATTTGGTCCTGAACTTGTCTTTGTGGCGAGGTTTATGGTTTTAAATGTCATTTATTTAATAAGCAAAGGATAATTTAGGTTTTCTATGATCAGTTTGGTAGTTTCCATCTTTTAAAGCATGTATGTGTTTAATCTAAATTGTTGAGGTTATTGACAAATATTTTTCCATATGTATTTTTATCATAATATGTTTTTAACAGCTTTACTGATGGATATATATTGCTTTTAGTTTTTGATTGAAATTTCCTATTTCCCCACTTACTATTCATGTTTTCTTTTACCATATTTAAAATAGCCCAATGGTACTTAGTGCTTGTATATCAATTCCATTTTTTCTGTCCTTTCTGGTTCTGTTTTCTATTACTTGATTTTTTTTTCATGGTAATGGTTTATATATTCTTGCTCCTTTGTGTGCTATAATATTTGAATGGATGCTGGACATTAACGGTGCCACATTGCTGAGTTTCTGTATTCGGCTGTTCTGGGCAGCAGTTAATCTAGCTGTTAATTAGAAGGCCTTTTCAAGGCTTGCTTCTAAGCTTCATGGGGCGCCGTCTAGCACAGCCATACCTGTGGACTAGAAGTCACCATACTGACCAGTTGTAGCCTTCTGAGGTCTCTAGCGGATGCTCAGAGTATTAAACCCAGCCTTGCCGCTCTAGGGGAACAGACTTTGGGTGGCCCATCTCAGCTCACAATGTCTTTGCAGCTCTCTCTCGAGTATTTCCCTGTGCCTGGCCTTTTGAGTGGGCATCCTACACATGCAGCTTAGTGTCCAGACAACCTCTGGGGAAGCTTTGTGAGCTCTTCCTCTTCAGTCTTCTTCCCTCCATGACCCTGACCCAGAAATACTCCCTGAACTCCACCCTCTGAGGCTGCTGGGACGGGGCCGGGCTCTGCCTGGGACACAGTCAAGAAGGGTCTCCAGGCACGGGCCCCCAGGTTTGCCGCCCTATCTCAGCATCACAATCCTGTACTCCTGGTGTCAGAAATTCACTAATTTATACGTTTGTCCAGATTTTTAGCTGTTTACATTGGGAAGGCTACTCTGTTGACAGTGAACGTCCATGACTTTTTCAGAAGTTCCAAGAGTTATTTTTTAAAAATGGATATTTTGATATGTTTTCAAAAAATCATCTTACTATGAAGGTTTGGGATACAAAAACCAGTAAGAGTTACATTCAGTTATTGTAATAGAGTTGATATGCTTTTTCAAAAATATCATCTGAATATGCAAGTTTGGGATACAAATCACCAATAAGCATTGAATACAGTTAATGCAATGTATCTCCATGTGTCGGTTTCAGTAAATGTGATGTTCTCAGAGATCAAAATGCAATAACCTATGTCCAATAGTAAGATTACCTAAATCAAGGACTGTGAATATCATAAGAAACTACTGAGTCACTAAAAGTCACATTTTCTTAGAAAATTATTATTAGTGCTTATTATTGTTTGATTTACAAAAATTTTAAAGAGTGTAAGCCTGACATTATAGCAGCCACCTAATAAAATAAGACTTGCCATCTTTCCTTCTCTGGGTATCTGTCTCTCCCATTCCACCCTACCTTTCTCTGAGTCCTTGTTCTCTTTTTCATTAGGATCTCATTATGCCTGTATAGTGATATTTCCCAAGTTTTTAAAAATGCTCCTCTACTTTCTCTCACATTTTAATTCCATATTGCCATATTTAATTCCTTATTTACACTGCTTTGATATTTCTACAAATTCAATATATACAAACTCAACTTAGTCTGTTCACAAACAAACAGTTTCCTACATACCTAATTCTTCTCAGTGGTATTATTTTTCCTCGTTCACAGTTTTGTAATATTAGTTTTTCCTTTGGTTCTCCTCTCTCCTCCACATTAAGTTCCTCTTGGCCCTCTGGAGAACGCCTCTCATGCGGTGGCTAGCTATACTGCCACCTGCAGGAGATTTCGTGCATCTAGGGTCCCAAATGAACGACCGCCCTGTGTTCTTGCCCTTTACCCTGCATTTCCTCCTATTCTGAATCTGTCTCTTCCCAGCATGTTAATGTATCTCAGAGCCTCCATGTGATGGGCACCTGGGACTGACTACATCAGTAGGCACGTATCAACCTTTCAGAGTAAAAAAGCACAAAAGCATAAAGGCATGTTTTATTATCAAATTATAATTGACATGCAATGTTGCAGTTTCAGACCACGACAGGTCTAGTTGCCATCTGTCACCATGCAAACTTACTAAAAGATTATTAACTGTATTCTTATACTGTACTTTTCCTCCCTGTGACTGATTTTATAACTGGAAGCTTGTACCCCTTGATCCCCTTCACCTATTTTGCCCCCCCCCGCCCCACACACACACACCTCTCCCCTCTGGCAACAAGCAGTTTCCTCTTTGTATCTATGAATCTGTTTTATTTCACCATTGTTTTCTTTGCTTTTTTAGATTCCACATGTAAGTGAAATAAGATGGTATTTATCTTTCTGTCAGACTTACTTCACTTAGCATAACACCCTCCTGGTCCACCCGCATTGTCACGAATGGTGAGATACCATTTTGTTTTTATGGCTGAGCAATATCATATAATGTGCCACTGTGTCTGTGCCACGTGGTCATCACCCATTCATCTATCAATGGACACTAAGGTTGCTTCCATATCTTGGCTATAATAAATAATGCGGCTGTAGACAAAGGAATGCATATACCTTTTGGATCAGGGATTTTGTTTTCTTCAGGTAAATTCCTAGAAGTGGAATTACTAGGTTGTATGGTGTTTCTATTTTTAGTTTTTTGAGGAAGCTCCACACTGCTTTACACAGTGGCTGCACCAATTTACACCCCCACAACAGGGTGGGAGGCTCCCTTGTCCCCACATCCTCACCAGCACTTGTTATTTCTTGTCTTTTGGATAATAACTATTATGGCAGGTGCAAGGTGACATCTCACTGTGGTTTTGATTTGCATTTCCTGGTGATTAGTGATGTGGAATATCTATTCATGTGCCTGTTGGCATCGGTATAACTTCCTTCGAAAAAGGTATAGTCATTTCTAAATCAGGTTTTCAGTTTTTTGTTGTTGAGTTGTATTAGTTCTTTATGTATTTGGGTATCGACCCTTTACCAGGTACATCATTTGCAAGTGCCGTTTCCCACTCAGCACGCTGACTTTTTGTTTGGCTGATGTTCTCTCTGCTGTGCAGCTTTTTAGTCTGAGTACTCCTGTTTCTTTACTTTTGCTTAGTCCAATGTTGAAGAGCTTACTGCCTATGTTTTCACCTAGGAATTATATGGTTTCAGTTCTTATATGCAAGTCTTTAGGACACTGTTAGGTTATTTTTGTATATGGTGTGATAAAGAGGTCTGGTTTCATTCTCTTGCATGTAGCTGTTCAGTTTTCCCAACACCAGCTGTTGAAGAGGCTGTCCTTTCCCCATTGTATGTTCATGACTTCTTTATTGTATATTAATCGAGCATATATGTGTGGTTCTGTGTGTGTGCAATGAGGGCAGGGCTCAGGGCACTGCTGCTCAGGGAGAGCGGGGCCTGGGGCACTCGCCCATCCCAGTTGTGGCTCAGTCTCCATGCAAGTCATGTGGGGTTTGGGTGCTGTGAGGGCAGGGTCACAGAGGGGAGGCACTCACCCAGCCCACGACAGGCAGAGTGGACAGTGCACACACTCTGGGACCGCAGGCAAGAGGACAAGACGGTGCCTGTCTGCTCCTTCCCCAGCAGGTGAGGAAGAGATGACAAAATGGGGTTCGCCAGCATCTTCTTCACTGGATGAAGTGCCTACACACTCCTGCCTCCTTAGCAGCCACTCTAAAACTAGTAAGTAGGTCTCTGTCGTTTATGGTCCAGCTTCTTTTCAAACTACTGCTTTTGTACCAGATGTCAGGATGAGTGGGTTTGTGTGCAGATCTTTAAGAACAGGATCTCTGTTCCCTACAGTTCCATGATTCCTCTGGTCTTAATCTCCTTTGATCTCAAAACCAGAATTTTAGGGGCTCATCCTTCATGTGCAGGTCCCCAGGGTCAGGGTGCCTGCTGTGGGCTCTGACCCTGTCCCGCCCAGAAGGGGAGTTCTCTGTGTTTTAGGATCCCTCCCACTTTGGGCACCACCACATCTGGGGTGGGGTCCCGGTCCTGGGCAGGGCTGCCTATGTCTTCCCTTCCCTCCTGGGCACCAGTTTGTCTGATGGCAGGTCCTTCCAGAGGGACTGTGAACTTGTCGTGCCCATGGGAGGAGCGGAGTTCACCTGTGAAGCTGTCTGGCCCTGGACTTTTCTTTCTTGCGAATTTTTTGATGACCGATTCAATTTCATTACTAGTTATCATTCTGTTCAAATTTTCTATTTCTTCCTGATTCAGCCTTGGAAGATTGTATGTTTCTAGTAATTATGCATTTCCGCTAGGTTGTTCAATTTATTGATGCATAATTGTTCATAATTCTCTCACAACCTTTGTATTTCTGTGTCATCAGTTAACTTCTCTTTCATTTCTGATTTTATTTCTTTGAATATAGGTCTGTTTTAAGTTGATGGTTGCTTGAGTTCAGACACGTTCTCCTTACCCCAATGTTTTATGCATTTGACATAGTATTTTACATCTTTTTAGTCTGCATACATCTTAACTCATTATGTAGATATGGTTGGTTTTGTTACTTTATGTTTTCACCTTCACACATGCTGTGTAAGTGGGTGACCTGCTCCCTTTAGTCTATGTGGCTTTTACAGCGAGATTCTTTCTTTCATAATGTCCTTACTTTCTAGTTACAGCCTTTTCTCTTCTGCTTAAAGGGGTCCCATTAGCATGTTTAGCAAGGCCAGTTTAGTGTGATAAACTCCTTTAGCCTTTGTCTATCTGGAAAAGTATCACTTCTTCAATTCTGAATGATGACCTTGTTGTAAAGATCTTGGTTGTAGGTTTTTCCATTCAGAACTTTGAATGGAACATGCCGCCCCATTTGGCCCACAAAGTTTCTTTAGAAAAATCAGCTGATAGTCTCATGGGGGTTCTTTTATATGTAACAAGTTGCTTTTCTCTTGCTGCTTTAAGACTCCCTGTTTACCTGTAATCTTGGACATTTTGTCATGTATCCTGGTGTAGTCCTCTTGAGGGTCACCTTGTTGGGGTTCGGTTTCAAAGACCTGGATGTCTGTTTCCTTCCCCAGGTTAGGCAAGTTTTCAGCTATTAATTCCTCAACTAAGTTTTCTGCCCCTTTCTCTCCCTCCTCCCTCTGAGACCCTATAGGAAAATGTTAGTGAGCTCACTGTCCTAGTGGCCCTTAACCTGTCCTCACCTTTAAAAATTCTTTCTTCTTTTTCCTGTTGATCTTGGATGATTTCCACTACCCTGTCTTCCAGCTACTGGTCCATTCTTCTGCATCCTCTAATTGCTGTTGACACCTTTGTGTATTTTTCATTTCAGTTACTGTATTCTTCAGCTCTGATTGGACCTTCTCTTCATTTTCTTGTTGAAGTTCTCACTGCATTCATCCCCTTTTCCCGTGTTCTGTGAGCATCTCTATGATAATTACTTTGAGCTCTTTATCAGGTAGACTGCTTGCTCCATTTCCTTTAGTGCTTCTTCTGAGGTTTCATCTTGTTCTTTTGTTTAGAACCTATTCCTGTCTCCTCATTTTTCATGGCTCTGAGTTTCTATGCGTTAGGCAGGTCAGCTATGTCTCTTGGTCCTGAAGGAGTGGCCTATGGGTAGGGAATCCTGTAGGGCCCAGAAGTGTAATGCCCCTGGCCTGGCCACCACCTCCAGGTGCTCCAGGGGTGACCCTGTGTGGGCCTCTCTGAATCTTCCTACCAGGCTGGGCATGGCTGCTGTGGGCATGCTGGCAGGTGGGGCTCAGGGTGACCCTGTGTGGGCAGCTCCGTGTCATCCTACCGGCCTGGACATGGATGCTGTTGGCATGCTGGTAGGTGGGGCTCAGAGTGACCCTGTGAGGGCAGCTCTGCGTCCTCCTACCAAGCAGGGCGTGGCTTCTGTGGGCATGCTGGCAGGTGGGGCTCAGGGTGACCCTGTGAGGGCAGCTCTGCGTCCTCCTACTGGGCTGGGCATGGCTACTGTGGGTATACTGGTAGGTGGGGCTCAGGGTGACCCTGTGAGGGCAGCTCTGCGTCCTCCTACTGGGCTGGGCATGGCTACTGTGGGTATGCTGGTAGGTGGGGCTCAGGGTGACCCTGTGAGGGCAGCTCTGCGTCCTCCTACTGGGCTGGGCATGGCTACTGTGGGTATACTGGTAGGTGGGGCTCAGGGTGACCCTGTGAGGGCAGCTCTGCGTCCTCCTACTGGGCTGGGCATGGCTACTGTGGGTATACTGGTAGGTGGGGCTCAGGGTGACCCTGTGAGGGCAGCTCTGCGTCCTCCTACTGGGCTGGGCATGACTGCTGTGGGCATGCTGGCAGGTGGGGCTCAGGGTGACCCTGTGAGGGCAGCTCTGCGTCCTCCTACCAGGCAGGGCATGGCTGCTGTGGGCATCCTGGCAGGTGGGGCTCAGGGTGACCCTGTGAGGGCAGCTCTGCGTCCTCCTACCAGGCAGGGCATGGCTGCTGTGGGTATGCTGGCAGGTGGGGCTCAGGGTGACCCTGTGTGGGCTGCTCTGCATTCTCCTACCGGGATGGGCATGGCTGCTGTGGGTATGCTGGCAGGTGGGGCTCAGGGTGACCCTGTGTGGGCTGCTCTGCATTCTCCTACCGGGATGGGCATGGCTGCTGTGGGCATGCTGGCAGGTGGGGCTCAGGGTGACCCTGTGAGGGCAGCTCTGTGTCCTCCTACCAGCCTGGGCATGGCTACTGTGGGCATCCTGGCAGGTGGGGCTCAGGGTGACCCTGTGAGAGCAGCTCTGTGTCCTCCTACCGGCCTGGGCATGGCTACTGTGGGCATGCTGGCAGGTGGGGCTCAGGGTGACCCTGTGTGGGCTGCTCTGCATTCTCCTACCGGCCTGGGCATGGCTACTGTGGGCATGCTGGCAGGTGGGGCTCAGGGTGACCCTGTGTGGGCCGCTCTGCATCCTCCTACCCTCCTGGGCATGGCTGCTATGGGCATGCTGGCAGGTGGGGCTCAGGGTGACCCTGTGAGGGCAGCTCTGCGTCCTCCTTCTGGGCTAGGCCATGGGCTCATTGGTCTCCCCTACTTGTCCCTGAGGCAGGAGCTGCTTGGGAAAGGTGCATGTCCCTACAGGGCCTACTCAGTGAAATGAGTTAGTAAGTCTCCTTCACATGTGGCCCAGCTCTTTGTAAACTGCCTTTGGGCCTCAGAGTAAGACTGTGCACAGGCCTGTTGGGATGGAGCCTGCTTCCTCCAGCCCTCTGGGCCTCCCCAAGTTACGTGCCACTGATTCTCAAAGCCAGACCTTCTGGGGGCTCGGCTTCCTGGTGCAGATCCGCAGGGCACAGGGGGCCTGATGTGGGGCCTGACCTCCTTGGTCCTCAGGGAGGACCCCCACACATTTGATACACCCCCACTTGTGCCTCATAGTGTCACGTTTGGTCCCAAACTGACTGCGTCTCTGTGCTTCCCACTATATATGATGTGGCTTTTCCTATTTTCTGTAGCTTGGAGGAGTCCAGCTGGCCTTCGGACTGTTCTCAGAGATAGTTGCTCTCTATGGAGTTGCAGGCTTGGTGCGTCCATCGCTGTTGGGGAGCTCAGGGCCCCCCCATCTTATACCTCTCGTCTGTACTTCCTTAAAACTGCCTTTCCTGCTTCCTTGCTGATGGGGTTCTGAGAATGCTGCTGATTTGGAAATGAATACCCTTACAAAACCGGTACCTGAAATGGAACCACATGGTGATTGGTGCAGCGCTGCACACGTGCGGGGATGTTTTCGGGGCCCTGTGACTGCAGCAGTCCCCGATTCAGCAAGCAGCTTCCTCAGCATGAGGTCAGAGTCCTCTGGTAGCTGAGTTCTGCTATGTAGCTGTGGGAATCATTCATGAAGCTACAGCCTGGAGCCTTTCTTCAGCCTCCCAACAATTCCACAGCTGCTTGTGCGTCCTTCTTGGCTTAAATTAGCTGGAGTAATTTTGTTGTTTACTACTAAGACAGCCAACTAGGAGTTTCCTTGTCTTTAAACAATACTAACAGCTTGAAGTTATTAAAAAGACTGATTGGGACAATTCCTGCAAAGCACATTAGCACATACAGCCCGCCAACAACGAGCTCCTGTTGGTGTGTCGTGATGCTTATTCTGAGGTGGCTTGACAATCAGAATGCTTGGGCCTGAACTGTGGCTTTTAGCATTTGCTCTCTCTGCAGTCTTGGTCAGGTTCGATTTCTTTATCTATAAACTAGGCTAAACATATAGCAAGTCATGGAACTTTGTGAAAATTAAATGAGAATATGTGAATAAACTTTTCCTTCTGTACCTTGTTATTCACACAACAGTCTAATTTGATCAGTCCTTTCCAACATTGCTTCTTGTTTTTAAATGCTATGACCTGGCCTGCCTCCTCAGAATCCTGAGCACACTTGAAAAAAAAAAAATAACACCCAGTGCCTCTACATTCTGTTATCCTCTGCTTTTGAAAATACAAATCCATTTTTCAAGTTGTTCTTTTTCATGAAATCTTTTCAGGGATTTGCAACCTACCTTGATCACTTCCTTGACTGTGGGGCTCCTACAAGTAACACCATGCATTTCAACACTTCACTTTTTTTCACATAGCAAATGTGCCTTATTCTTTCTCAAATGGATTTTTTAGCTCCTCGAAATCAGTAACAATTGCTTTAAAAAAAGATATCAAACAGAACTCTTAAGAGCTCAGTAGTCACTTGAAGAATTGCTAAGATGATTTACCTTGTCATTCATTCAATTCAATTAGATTAGTAACATTTTTAGAACACGTCATTAAATATAAAGAACCTAGATGCAAGCTATTTAAAACTGTATACATATATATTTTCCTATTAATTTTTTCCTTCTTTACCAAAACATTTCTACCTCTCTCTGATTTCTCTTAATTGCACTTAACTCCAGCACAGAGATGGGGTACTATTAAATAAGCTGACAGAATGAACACATAACCTACCCATGTCAACCTTCAAGTGTGGGAATGACTCCTGTTCTGTAGACACATTCATCAGCAATGGATAGAGTGACAGGGTAAGGGGCTCCGACACTGGTTCTCAGCGGGCTGTGCCCTGAACCGCCTGGGGAGTTTAGCATCGCAGGGCATACCTCTCAGCCCCAGAGACCTCCACTTCATTGGGCCCCATACGGCTTGACATCAGGGCACTTTACAGTGAGCCAGATGGTTCCCGTGAGCAATCAGGAGGAAGACACACTGGCTAGAGGCTGTTCTCCTGGCAGCATCCTTGCCCCTCACTCTGCCCACACTGCTTCACCTTAGGAACACAGGGCTGCCTGGGGAGACTGAAGGCCCTTCAGCTAAGCAACCCCTGCTGCCACCAGGGGAACCTTTGCACACACACACAGCAGAGATGATGCGATGGCAACACTCTGAAAACTATTTTCTGAACACATCTTTCTGAATTTCAACCGGCGGCAATAGTATTCACACCCACGAGCAATGAGGTAATGACTCGGTGTGAGCCTGGCGGGGCGGGGAGGGGAGAGGGGGCGAGCAGGCTTACAGAGGCAGCAATGGTGCCTGAGTCACCGGTCCAAGTTCTCTGTACCTGACTGACGGGACCCAAATCCTCCGCGAAACTGTTTACTTCTGACAGAAGCAGAGAGATCACAGACTTTCTCAACAAGCGGCAACTTCCCAGGGTGACCAGACTCTGCGAGACATACGACTGCACCTGAAACTGAAGCCAGAGTAAGTGAGTTTCTCCTCCCAGTGCACCTGGGGCATTCTCTAAGCTGTGCTTAAGCTCCATGCTGTGGGAGCACAGAAAGGGTCCACATGATTCTGGGTCAGCCTAAGCGATATTACAGAACAGACAAGTTACAATAATGTAAGGAGTGAAGTTTCCTATAGCAGTTAACATTTTGAAATGTCTAACGTGCTGAATGGAAGTTTTAGCTGAAGTATCAAAAGATAATGGGATCATTTAGATGATAGACTACATAATTGAAAAAGCAATACACTAGACACAGAGATATAGATACACTGAAACATAGACAGAGATATATAAAAAGGGTGAGAGGAAGAAGTTTGACTGTGTGTTTGGGGAGAGGTATGGTGCCTTATGAGTCTCACTACCACGCTGGAGAGGGATAGGGAGGGACTTCTCTAGTCTCCACAAGTCAAAAGAGAGGTGTTTTAGGGTGAGTAGAAAAAAAGTAGTACTCCGAATTTTCATCTAGAGGCAGCACAAATACCAT
Source organism: Smutsia gigantea (assembly GCA_032199065.1). NCBI lineage: Eukaryota > Metazoa > Chordata > Mammalia > Pholidota > Manidae > Smutsia > Smutsia gigantea. The sequence continues at coordinate 210,179 of JAVSCE010013224.1, read as the reverse complement.
GAAATAAGTTTAAAAGGACAGTGGGAACGCTGATGGACAGTGACTGTAATGGGGTTGGTGGGGGGGACTTGATGAAGGGGGTAGTTTAATAATCATAATATTGCACATGTAATTGTAGATTAATGATCCAAAATAAATTATATAAAAAAAGAATACTTAGGAGAAGCTAACAAAAGAATAAGTGATTAAAAAAAAAGGACAGTGGGAGACAACAAATTATATTCTATAGAGTTATTAGGAGAAAAGCCACTTGATTATTGATCACATTAAGGTGTATATAACTCACAGCTGGACTTTAATAAATCTATCCTTTAATGTATCTGGGAGAATGGAGGATTCAAGGGGTATCTCAAGAAACCCAAAATTCCAGTGTCTGACACACTTGGGGAGTTTCCAGGTCTGAAGCATGTTTGAACACCACTCCCTAAGTGAAAACCAAGTTGCTTTAGTGTGTATTTCTTATCACTAATAAAAAGATAGAACATTTGATGGGCCTTTATGGATATCTGAGGCAACATATACCCACTATTTTTTGCCACTTCAATGCATATATTGAGTAAACCACAGAGCTGTAAATTTTGAGAAGGGCCATAGTAGTACATAAAGTTCTCCAGCTGGTCCAGGTTGGGGAATAAGAAACTGCCACTCGGACCTCATGCCAGTAGGGTGCGGTGCCCAGAGCTGATCAGTCAGTATACTGCATGATGCCTGCAGCTCGCCCCAGTGAGAAAATCTTTTGTAAGGCACAGAACTACTTGGGGTGGAAAGCAGGTTGAGGGCATCCCTTCTGAATGATGACACAGTTTGCAGCGATGCAGCCGGGTCCTGGGACAGCAGCGGTAGATGTGTTCCCGAGCCAGGAGTTTCCTGAGGACAGAAGCGCTGCGGCTCTGAGACTCACAGTGTGGACACGGCATCTCTGGGGCGCTTCGGGAATGCCAGAAGCAGCAGCTACTCTGACTCCATGGTGTGGTTTACAAAGAGGGACTTTAAAACAGATACTAGAACTATGCTTAATGCCAGTACTGACAGAAAGGACACAAGCTACCTTTAGAGAGAGAAACTAGTAAAAACCACATAGAGATGTAAGAGTACCTGAAATAAAAACATTCAAGATGGATGAGCTTGAGAGCAGAATGAAGGTGACTGAGGGAAAATTCTACATGCTCAAATATAGGTCAACCGAATATACCCAATCCGAGTTATGAGCAGAATCTCAGGGACGTGTGGGACAATATAAACAGTCTGTCATGAGTGTGACTGGAATCCAGGAGAAATAGAAGAGAACAGGCAGAAAATGTCTGAAGGAACAATGGCTGAAAACTTCCTGAGTTTGGTGAAAAGACTTAAATGTACACATTCAAGAATCTCACTGAACCCCAAGCAAAAACATGAGAAAAATGCCTAGATCAGAGCCATACTCCTGCAAATCAAAGACGAAGAGACAAACTTAAAAGTAGCGAATGACACCTTATAAACAGGGAACATAATTCAAGTCACTGTAGACTTCCCATCAGAAACTGTGGTGGGTGGGTGGGACTGGAGGCCTAAAAGGAAAAGAAATGTCAACCCAGCATTCTATATCCAGTATAATTTCTTCAAGAATGCTGTATTTTCAGATAAAAAGTAGAATTAAAATATGTAACCAACAGAGCCATAGCTTAAGAAATGCTAAAAGAAGTATTTTTTATGCTCAGTGAAAATGATACTAGTGGGAAATTTGAATCTTCAGGAGAAATGAAGGGCATCAAAAATGATAACTGGCTAAATATAAAAGATTACTTTCTCTTTGATTTATTTGAAGTACAACTGCAGCTGAAAGAAAATAAAACATAATATTGTCTTGTATGAGGATGTGCTACATATGACGATTACAGGGCATGAGCCAATTAATTTACTGCCTCCGAGACCCAAGTTCACCCTTCAGTTTATGATCAGCAATAGCATTCATTTACATGTCCTTTACCTAAGCAACGTATCAGGTTTCTCATTAGAGTTTGCTGACGGGTCACTGCGGGAGGAGGCAGCACCGTGTGTGGGCATGAGACAGCAGGTGGGCTGAGCACCAGCTGCCCACCCAGAGTATCAGGCCCTTGAAGACCCTGCTCGTTCAGCCCCACCTGCTGATCACCCCCCGTGACTCCGTCTACACGGAAGCCGCCACCTTGAGGCCCTCCTGCCCATCCCAGCTCCTGGGCGGCTCACCTGCTGCCCCCACTCCCGCTGGACGCTCACTCTCCCGACTGTGGGCGCCTGGACTCTGCACAGGGAAATGCAGGACTGGCAATCGGTGGGGGAGGGGAGTGGGGGTAGCTAACGAAGTTCTTGGTAAGTATGGTTCTCAATACTTGCAAAGGACAGGGAGAAAAGTCTAAAACTTACCACGTCTTAGCCTCTGCTTTCCAGATGAATGAGGGTAAGTTGGCATTGAGAGCCTCAGAGATTACAACACCCTGCACCCATCTACTGGCAACGACTTTGACCATTTGATCTTAAATTAACAGTTTTGTAGTGTGTGTGTGTGTGTGTGTGTGTGTGTGTGTGTGTGTAAAACAGTTGTGTAACCAACATCACAAATTCCACAACCCTGAGAAGAAATTCCACTAGCAGTTGGCTCTCTACGCGGATCCCGGAGTCCCTGGCAAGCACTGAGCTACATCCTGTCTCCGCGATTTGTCTGCACAGACATTTCACTCTGGCAGGTACCACATGTGGCGTTTGTGTCTGACCTCTTTCATTTAGAATAACTATCAAAGGTCATACATTTTGGAGAATGTTCAATACTTCGTGTCTTTTATACCTAAGTGACAGTCCATTGTCCTTACAATGCTACTCTGTTTATCCACTTGGCCACTCGTGGACAGTGGGCTTCCTCCCACCTTCTGGCTATTAGGAATAATACTGCTGTGAACATTCAAGTGCAAGTTTTGGGTAGATACACATTTCCAATTCTCTTGGAGGCTCACCTAGGAGCTGACTCGCTCAGTAACACAGTAATTCTGTGTTTAACTTTCTGAGGGACTCCAGACTCTTCTCCAAAGTGGCTGGGTCATTTTACATTCCCACCGGCCATGTACAATGGTTCATATTTTCCCATACCTCTGTTATATTTTCATCACACAAGTTATTTCTACTCTTTTGATCTTGGCCATCCTATTGAGTAGGAAGTGGTTTTGACTTTCATTTCTCTAATGACTAACGATTTCATGTATTTATTGGCCATTTATAGGTCTCCTTTGCAGAAATATCTATTCAAATCCTTTGCCCATTTTTTAGTTGGCTATTTATTATTTTTAATTGTTGAACTGTAAGAGGTCATTATATAATCTGGATACAGGTCCCATATCAGATACATGATTTCCAAATACTTTCTCCCATTCTGTGTGATGGATGTGTCAGTTTTCTTGATGGTATCATTAACAGAACAAAGTTTATCTTTTTCTTCTCTGGGAACTCCTGGTTTAGGTGTTGTACATAAGAAACAAATGCCTCACCCTAGGTTACAAATATTTACTCATATGTTTTCTTCTCAGCCTTTACAGTTTTAGCTCTTTAGATCCAAAAGTGATTCTGAGTTAATTCAATATGGCACATTTGCATGTGGACATCCAGCTGTTCCAGCGCCATTTGTTGCAAACCTTTTTTTATCCCAATGAGTTGTCCTGGTATCCTTGTCACTGACTGTAAATAAAAGCACTTATTGATGGACTGTCAATTCCCCTGCATTGATCTCTGCTCCTATCCCTTACATCAGCACAGTGTCTGGACTGCTGTAGATTTGTAGCAAGTTCTTAACCTAGGACATGTGAGTCCCCCAACTCTGTTCTCCTTTTGCAAGACAATTTTGGTTATCCTGGGTCTTTTGTTTCCATATGAACTTCAGCATCAGCTTGCCCATTTCTGCAAAAAACGATGGCTGGGATTTTGGTGGGGATTGTGGTGAATCTCCGGATCAGTCTGGGAAATATTACTGCCTTAATAACATTAATCTTATAATCCATGAACATGGAATATTTTCCTCTTTAAAAATTTCTTTCAACGTTATGTAGTTTTCAGCAAAGATATCCTATACAACTTCTGATAATTTATTCCCAAGTATTTTGTTGTTTTTCATGATATTATAAATAGAATTATCTTAATTTCTTTTTAGAATCACTTTTTAACTTACCTTAGTATACATCCTCTTAAACACAAGTAATAACATGTAATAAGTCTCAATACCTTCCTCCTACAGTAAATGAGATAAATCAGCAAGCCCAAGAATTGTGGGTGGGAAGTAAAAATAGATTACATATGGTATCTCCTTCAGTTCCCTTTTTGCTTCCAAAAAATATTGCCCCTAGCCAGTAAAGACTGGAAATGGAATTTGTAACAGAGCTATCATTATCAAAATGGTATTGCTTATAGGATTCTCATGGACATTTGGGATACACTAAGGCTTCTGTCATCAGCTATATGTTAGAATTCCAGTGTGTAACCCACAGAGGCTTTGTATCTCTTTTCTGCTCCTGCAACTACTATTCTTACAACTATACTACTATTATCCCCATATCTGAGAGGTGAGGCAATCTGACCACTAAGAGCTCGACTTCGAAGCCAGACTGTTGTTCAAAACCTGAGCCTGCAATGTCCTCCCCATGTGACCTGGGGATGTTAGCACGCTTCTCTGTACCTCAGTTTTCTCATCTGTAAAAGGGGGCTAAGAGTAGCTACAATTTCTCAGGCCTGTTATGAAAAATAATGAGTTAATATATGTAAGTACATGGGCCAGTGCCTGGCACACAGCAATGCCCAATGAATGGTGACTATTTTTAACCGCAAGGAAAGAAAATAACCAGACGGAAGTGCGGCAGGTCTTCTCCCCATGCCATCTGCAGCTTTACGGGAGCGTGCAGCACCTGCTCTCCCCTCTGCTGCTCTCACAGAGGCGTGCAGGGGTGCCTGGGCTCAGCCCGCAGGTGCCCACGGAGGCCAAGGGAAGGAAAAGCATCCAGAGTCTGCCCCTCAGGCGTCAGCACCCAGAGAATTTCGTTTCTCGTGACTACAGTGGTAAGAGACTCTCTGGGGTGCCTATCTCCTAAGAGTACTTCCCAGTTCATAAAAGAAGAAAAAAGTGAAAATCAGGAAAAACAAGGAATTGGCCAAAGAATGCTTAGATCAAGCTCTGTTGTTGGCTGAAAACAGGCACACGTGACCGACACACAACACAGCCCCTGTCAGGCCTCCACGCGGGCCCCGGGCACGGTGGGGGCTGGAAGACTGTGCGTGAGTGTGCGGGTAGGTTCCAGGCATCTCGAGAATGCCACGAGGTGGGAACCACCAGTTGGGGCTCGGCGAGTCTTCCAAGGGGAGACACAGCTGTGAAGCCTGGGAGGGGGCAGGTAAGTGTGCTTAGAAAGATGGTTAACAGTAGGCGGGTTCAGCCCTCCCAGGAGGTCAGCAGGAAGTAACAGGACCCAGCAAGCGAGCAGCGGGCGAGAGAGCAGGTCCAGTGGGGGGACCACGATCTCAGCATCACTGGGCACTGCGGCCACATTTTTAATCAATAATTTGAACACCGTGCAAACCAAAATTTAAACTGCATAATATGGACAGAGACAGCTAATGCTGTGAGCAGCAAAACCAGGTTTCTAATGAACTCTCTAAGCTATAACAATCAGGCCCAGGTAAGGGAAATAGAACAGAGACACATAAAAGGTCATACCTATTTACATTCCTGTAACCTCTCAAAAACAAGAATTATAATTATAGATATTTAAAACTGTTTTTGTCTGATAAGCACCCATGCAGATTGGAGCTAAGGACATTTACTATCCAGAAGACTCCAGAAGTCCCCACAAGGACCAGGGACACCTTGACAAGGGTCCTCGTATTTCCTAGATGATGTCTGCAGGCTTGGACATGGCCCAGGTGGTGATTTCTGTTAGGCTTTGTCGTTTTAGGAAATGACTTACTCAAGCCAATGTGACTGAGAATTTGGAACACTCTGGGACCTGCGTGACAAGCTTTAAGCAGCCACCTGCCTACACACAGACAGGCCTGTTCTAACTTACGGCCAATTGCCCTATCACTGGGGATTACGTGATGCTCGAAGGCAAGTCAAAAGGAAATAATAAAAACGTGGTTATCTTATGTGTTCAAGGGGATGAGGGGAGATACAGAGACCATACGCCTTCTCATTTCACTGGAAAGCTTTACAGTCTCAAGTCACTGACATCTGTCTAAAGTTGTATGTGCACTGCTGCTATCAGATACACCAAATACACTTCACAAATGAATAATGAAAACAGGTGAACTCTAGCAGGTTCACAACAGAATTCTGTGAGATAAATTTTAAGAAAACAGTTTGAGCTCCAAGGTGTTTAATTACCACAGCACAAGGATAGAGACTGGTTATACGGGAGCCGACTACAGATATGCACTAGAATGTTGAAAATGTTCAGCCACTTGCCATTTTTTGGTAAGAATGTTCACTAATTGCCACTGAATTGAAGAAGCCCAGTTGCTAGGTGCCCACTGTCAATTTCTCTTACCAGGCCCTCACTGGAAGCAAGCTGAACAGCAGGGGGATGAGGAGAGACTCAGATATACAAGGATAGACGCTCTCAGCTCTGGATCTGGGTGGGTAATGCATTAGTGTTTCCCACATTCTGAAGCATCTTAGATAATATTCCACCCCCTTTACATTCTGTCATTCTATAATTGTACAGCAATAAAACTAAATCTATTTGAACAAGAAAAAAATATTCTAGGGGATGTTATTTCTGGGAAACTAAGTAAATAAACAGGTATGAAAGCCCTCTTCTCATAAATGCTACAGGCACACCTATAAAACTCTTGAATTAAGCAATAACTCTTGAGTTAAGCAATACTGAGCATGGCTATTACTATAAAGCTGGCCGATGGGAATGAGACGACCACCGTAGGCAGGCGATGAGCAGGCAGAAATGAGTCTGACCCAGGCTTCCAGCAGACCAGCATGAGGGAGGACAGAACTGAAGCTCTTCTACAAAGATCTGAAAACTTCAGTGCAATAGCACTGAAGGTGGACAGCAAACCTCAATCGACAGTAAACCCTGAGAAACGATTTTCACAGGCTGTCATTCATGCAAAAAAACACATACTACAAAAATAAGTACGTTCTGTAGCCTAGAGTAAAAGTTGCTGCAATCAGTCACATAAAATGATGTTCTTAAAATAACTGCATGTTAAGATTCCCAGCGAGAGAGGAGATTCTGCAGATGACCAGGACGCCAGAGTCAGAGCTGGGACAGTCAAGCGTGATGGCCGCACACTCACTCCTCCCTTACAGCGACTGTGACTAAGCGCCAGAGACCACAGGGATCGAGCCGGCCCGCCCGCCTCCTCGGATGTGACGCATGAAGTCAGCTTCCTTTGGTTACTGCTGGTGGTGGCCAACAGACTTCGGAAGCTACCAGAATGCAAGCCAGCTGGATCCTGATGTGAAAGGATACTTTTCAGAAGTTAAAACCGTGACTCCCATGCAACCTGGGAGTGGACATGCGCCAGTGGTGATCGTCAGTGAGGGTGAAGGGCACCGCAGGGCCTGAGTGCTGCATTTAAGGAAAGAATATTTGAAGAAGGCTGCTAGGTCAGAAACAAAACTGATTATCTTATATGATAAACCCTACCACCTCCAGGCTTATACTTCTTTTTTTTTTAAGGTTAGAGATTTTACTTAACACAAATGACTGTGTCTAGTTGTGCTTATCCTTACTTGCGCAGAAATCACTCACAACAATATCACCTCGGAAGGCGTGGGCTAACATGGGGCTTTGCAGAGCCGGGGCTCTGACAGAGTGCCTTCCCAGACACTGAGTTCCCTCCAGGTCGGCTTGTCAGAGAAGATGCCCAGGGTGTCACTGAGAGGACAAGCAACAGGCCTTTGCCTGGTTTCTAGGCTCCTGACAGTATATCATTACACTAACTAAACAACACATGTTAATGCATTGCTGAATTCTGAAGAAAGAAAAGGAGATCCTCAGAAGCCAGATGAAAATAAGAAAATAAAGAGGATAAGATGAAATCAGGCAGTTTTCAGAAATGGATAAGCTGGGCTGCCTTTTTTGGCACACAGCACCAGTGGCACACAATTCTCAAGTAAGGCCTGGGCCCCCCAAAGTGGGACAGTGCCTAAAATGTCTTAGGTTAGGCCTGCAGGGCTCATGCCCTGGTGAAGGGTGGGGGGGCAGCTATGCCCCAGCAGAAGTGACAATACCAGAGGGACGACTAGTAACAGGCACCTCTGAGTGTGTGAAAGGCAGCCACAACCACACTGGGTCTGCAGTTAAATTCACACGACAGAGTATTCCAGGGAACCACAACTGAGAAAATAGGCTGATTTCTTCAGGCAACTAGAAGGTGCAAGTACAAATCAACTTACTTTTTTCCAGCTTTACTGAGATAGAATTGACATATAACAATGTTTAATATGTACAGTGTAATGACTTCATAGCCATATACTGTGAAATGATTGCTGCATTAGGGTTAGTTAACACCTCCATCACCTCACATAATTATCATTTCTTTTTTGGGGTGAGAACATATAAGATCTACTCTTAGCATCTCACAAGAATATACCAGAATATGATTAACTATAATCACCATAGTGTACATTAGATCCCAGAACCGACTCCTTTTACAACTGAAATTTGACCACTATTTCCCCATTTTCCCCCTCACAGCCCTTGGTGCCCACCATTCTACTCTGTTTCTACGAGTCCAGCTTTTATGGACTCCACATACATGATACAATGCAGTTTTTATCTTTCCCTACCTGACTTACTTCACTTCACATAAAGCCCCCAAGTCCATCCACGTTGTTGTGTGGGAGGACTTCATTCTTTCTCTTGGCTGGGTAATATCTGTTATAGGCGCATACACCACACCCTCTTTATCCACCATCCACAGACAGACACTTAGGGCGTTTCCATGTCATGGTTACTGTGAATAATGCTGCAGTGAATGTGGGGAAACGGAATCTCTTCAAGATCCTAACTTCATTTCTTTGGATATATACCCAGAAGTAGAAGTAGGAATGCTGGCTCATATGCTAGTTCTATTTTTAATTTTTTGAGACATCTCAGTACTGCGTTCCACAGAGGCTGGACCAGTTTACATTCCCACACACAGTGTAGGGGGCTCCCTCTTCTCCACATCCTCACCAACACTTGTTATTTCTTATCTTTTTTATGACAGCTCTTCTAACATGTACCAGGTGATATCGTGTGAGATTTCTGTTTCACATTTCCCTGATGAAGAATGATACTGAGAATCTAATTGTAGCTGTTGGTCATCTGTATGTCACCTTTGGAAAAATGTCTATTAGGTTCCTCTGCCATTTTTTAACCAATATTGATAGTTATCTCAAACATTATAATTATGTACTAACATACAATACTTACATATTTAAAAAGTATAAGAAAGTATGAGGGTATACTTACAAAGACCAAGAGGAAATTTTAAGTTTCTGGAAATGGCCTGTGAAAATTCAATTTAAGTTTAGAGTTGTATCTATATTGATATTTCCATTTAAAAAGCTCAAGAAAACTAGTCAGACTGATAAATATAACTCATGTATTGTTATATTTGTAATGGGACATATGATATTTTTTACGAAATTATATGCAAAGGCAGGCTCCTATTCCGAAAGATCCTCTAATGCTTTCCAGATATGACCCAAGGGAAAATTCAATATAAAATCAACTTCGGAGGCCATTGCTTTTAAAGATTAGTTCCAAACGAAAACTTAAGGCAATAAACATACAACTAGCAAAACATGATGAAAATCCTGGGCACAGTGCAAGTGTCCAGACCAGCAATGTGGCCGGCAGCAGTCATGCAGCAGAAACAAGGGAGAGAAGAAAGCACAACCGGCTCCAGCTCAGCCACACTCCGAGGAAGCCTCGCTGCGGCTGCCCGGGCCGGCTCAGTGTCTGGACCCAGGGATGCGGACGGGCGTGCGGGGACCGGCCAGCTCTGTCGGGAGACCTGCGGCGCGGCCCCAGGGCGCCGCCTGCGGCATCCCTCCGGCTCCCTCACAGAGGACGGGGGTGCAGGGCGCGGTCAGTCTGCGGGCTCCTGGGGGCGCTCCGGGGGCGAGGGGCAGGCCTGGGGGGGGGGGCCGGGGGCCCAAAGCGCGTCACGGCCGACCTCCTTCCCGGCGGCAGGTTCACGGGGAACGAGGGGCACCCGCGTAGTGCGCACGGGCCAGCGACGGCCAGAACGGCGTCCAGCAGGCGGTGGCGGGGCAGCCCCGCTGAGAGTTCAGGCCGGCGCTGCTGTCGCCCCGGGCCCGGCTCTGCCTCCTGGGGCCCCGGCCCGCGGCCGTCACGGCGCCCACGTGCAGGACTGGCAGAGGGGCGCGCTGCGGGTAGGACGCACACGCGCCGGACCCAGGCCGCTCGGCGGCGCCGTCGGGCCCACGGGCGCGGCCCTGGGCGACGGGGCGCTGGGGGGCATCGACGGGATCCACGCATGAATGTTCGCCGGGGTTTCAGGGGCGCACATGGCGGCGATGTAACTACTTCAGAGAAGGAAGTTATCAGGCTGGAAGTCCGAAGCGTCTCACCTCGAGGGGTCCTGGCCGGCGCCGGCCTGTGGCCTGTTGGCGTGTGGGCCGCGCTCCTCACCTGCGAGCCGTACTTGGCGCGAGGAGGCCCCGTGGCCGTTCGGCGGTGCCCCTGGGCGGGCAGGAGGGGGTTGGCTCGCGCAGTCAGGGCGCCCGGCGGGGAGGTCGGCAGCCGCGCCTTCCCGGAGCCGACACCTAACAGGCTTCCGTGGGGAAGGCAAGCGGACTCCTGTCCAGGACTAGGATCCAGGGCGAAGCCACACAGAAGAGCCGTGAACGGACTCGACGTTCAGGGCACATTCTTTTGGGCACTCATGGGAAGTTTTGGATTGAAGCTAAAATTCTGACAGGCATCGTGGTGTTTCACTTGGACGCCCGCTGCCCCTTCCCCGGCCCGCGGGTAACGGGGGCGGCCGGGCATCCGTCTACAGCCGGACCGTGGCCTGGACGTCTTCCAGCGCCCACCCGCCTGCCCGCCAGCGCGCCCCGTGGACGGCCTTGTCCTGTGCGGACGGGCGGACGCCAGGGAAAGCGGCAGGGCGGCGCCCGAAACTCCTCTGCGAGGCCGCGGCCAAAACGGTGAGAAGAGGCCCGGCGGAGAGTGGCCTGGCCTGGGGGCCGCCAGGAGCCGGGAGGGCATTTCCTCGGACACCTGGGGCTTGACTGGAACGCGTTTTCCCTCGTCTGGGTCGCACTTCTCTTCGGTCCTGGCGCTGGTTTCTACCGGGCTGAGGCGGATCCTTGCCCAGCGGAGGCCGGGACTTATTTTGCTGTACGCACAGCGGCTCAGGCCCTTCCGGTTGTCTCCGCCATGCCTTTCCTGTCACTTCTGCTTAACACCGGAAGTATGGAGCTAGTATTTTATGACCAAGACATTTTTATTAACCAAAAGGGTTACTGCTTCTTTTCTTATTGACATTTTAGGCTAGGCAGGTCTCTTTTTCTTATTCATAAAAGTTTGTTTTGTTTTGCCCTTGATTTCTACTTATTATAGATTAACAATTATCACTTACTCCTTTTCATCCTTAAAATTCCTAAAGCAATCTCGCGGCCTTCGTCTAGTTTTCAGTTTTATTTTCCCTCCTCACCATGCATGCAATATGCTGTTGTTCTTCCTTCTACAGGGATGTGACTGTAAATACACCTTCCTAAACAATATATATAGTAGAATTAAGCCAGAATTTACTACCTTGCCTAGATGTTTTAATACACTGTCAACCCAATTTTGGCTTTTTACTCATTCTCTTGTAAGTAAATAATTTAAATTATTATTAGCAAGAAATAGTTAAACGATTATTCACACTTTTCAGCTTGAGTTACCATTTCAGAAGTGAACGACTCAGACCCACACAATCTATCCCTATTCTGTAAGAAGATTAGCCAGAGCTTCAGATCAGCTAAGAGCCAAAGGTGGGGCGCCACGTCACTGCTCTGCCCCGACCGGCAGCGAAGCCCGGTAGGCTCCCTCGCGGCGCTGTGAGCTACGGTCGCCGAAGTGGTGAACACCGCTTTTTGAAACACCCTACTGCTTGATTCAATTCCAACTTGTCCTGATGACATTCTTGCCATCGTCTGAAAGGCATTATCGTCATATTTATATTTTAAAGACTATTTTGCTTCCCCCTTCAGGCCATAATCCAGCATAGTTCTTTTCACACAGAATCAAGGATGCCACTTTATTACCTGGCTAGAGACTACTACAGAGGGTAAAACACAAATACTGGCTTTGCTATTCAATATAAACCACCAGGCACCATTATACTCTGTTTATTATTACTGAATATAAAAGAACGTTAACAGTAACTATGTCTTTGAACATTTTAGTTCATTAGGGCTTAAACTTCTTTGAAATAGACAGATGAGTTCTGGGGCAGAGACTGCCTGCCATTCACCAGCTCCCCTTCCTCTGATCAGACCACATTAGCCAGCTTCCCGCATTTGGTGTGAGAGTTCTGGCCAACAGTTGAGCACATTATACACACCACTTCCAGTTCTGGCCCATTAAATGCCCCTGCATGATCTTTACAACCTCTCTCCACCTGTCTTCCAGTTGGATGCAGAGATGCCAACACAGGACCCCCAGGGCTTAGGGGATCTGAAGTCAAACAACAAAGATGTCCAGGTTCTTGAAGGACACTTGTAAAGTTGCTCAAAAACACCAGCTTAGAATGTCGATGCAAGAAGAAAAACCTTGCACTGCAGTAACCCCCCGAGATTTGGGGGTTATCACAGCAGTTGATCTGTCCTAATATGCCCCCCATCATGTTTCCTCCCACTCTTTTATGAATTCCTGCTAGATTTCTATGGCTTTGCCTTTTAATATTTAGCATACTAAGGACTAAATGCTCATTTTAGTCACATGATTATGAATTGTTGACCTTCTAAAATAACTCAGTCTTCTTAGTTTTCTGCAGCTTCCCTTTGAAGCAGGTAACCCAACTGAAGATTGGGAATACTGCTGGTGCTCAAATATCTAATTGCTGACAAAACTTTGCATCAAATTGGGAGGGTGAGGTGCCTGAAATGCCTTTATCTTCAAAACTGATGGGCATTTTGGTGCTAGCTTTTGCCATAAAACCAGGAGCTGAGCAGAAATAACCAGAACAGACACCAGCCCATCGAGAGCCTTCAGGGTCATGTGCACCTGCCAGCAAGATGCTCAAGACTTGTGCTCAGCTACTACACAGAAACAAGTGCTCAGCAAAGACCCACAAGGGGTTTGGTATCAACTCTACTTTCCTAAGAAGAACAGAAAGGAAAATGTTAACCTACTTTACTATCTTCAGTAAGTTGAGAGTTAAGTGAAATGATAATAAGGGAGAAAATAATGTGCTGATGCCTGCTCTTCAACCCGTTTATTCATTTATTTTTATGCATCCACAGTTGGAAAGACTGTAAGTGTAAACCTCTTCCAATTCCAAAGGAAATAAACCACGTTAAACACTGTACTGCAATCCGTCCCACAAATTTGCCTTACCAGTCACTGCATAGAGTTGTGGTGGTTTAAAAATATGGCCCCAAATTCTCTGGCCTTCTTCCCATGGACAGGCAGAGTTTATATCCCTTCCTCTTGGAACTGGACAGGCTGCAGTATTAACAGAGGTAGTGATCCTGTATGAATCCCAACAATTTTAAAGGCCGTGTAGTTTCTTCCTTTCCCACTGGAATACATTCTCAAAACTTTCAGCCACCACACAAGCAATGCAGCTGCCCTCAGGCCACGGCTGAGAGAAAGCCTGGGAGGGCCACATGCAGAAACCACGCACACAGACTCAAGACTCCATGAGAGGCCCAGGCCCGTGAAGAGCTAACACTCTCTGTGCCAGCTCCTGCCTGACTGCCGGGTCATGGGAGACCCTGAGGTTAGCCCTTCTTGAATGATACATCCACAGAAACTGATCATAATAATAAATGATGACTGCTTTCTGCAGCCACAAAGTTTTCAGGTGATTTGTTAAGAAATTCTAGTCTTTGAAAATTTCTCTGCTGAATGCCAGACTCCAGTCACTGAGGGATCTTTTTAAATTCAATGCTGTCTTTCTAACACATTAGTTTGCAGTATCTCAGTCTAATACATTTGTAGGGAATCGGTTAGATTTAAACTACTAATCATCACTAAACAGGGTTTCATTTTACCATGAAAACAACCAAAAACGATGGAAGTTTGGGGATCCAGTTCAAGACGACCAGGTAGGAAGATCCTAAACTCACCTGTTAGGGGCACCCCAAATCTACAGCTTTTATGGAACAGTACCTCTTTAGGACAAAAGCCTAAAAGCTGGCAGAGCCACCCCTTCACATCAGGCAAACAGAGGGCAATTACACTGAAGTAGGTGGAAGAGACTTGGCTCGATCTCTCCGTAACCTGAGCCCTGGCTTGCTGACCCCCAACCAGGAAGGAACTAAAAACCAGGAGCCTCTTCTGGGAGAGTGAAGTGTTTGTGCCCCACACCAGGCTCCTCCCAGCAGAAAAAATCCAGGACCAAAGATTGAGACCAGGACCTGAGAAAGGAGCCCCCAGTCATCTGGCTTTGAAAACCATCAAGTTCACCCCAGAGGACCCCCGAGGCAGTGGTGTGCCAAGGAGCAGCTCATCAAGGGCCCACCAGCACACTCGCCTGCCCAGGACCCAGCACAGACGCAGCCCTTTGACGTTGTCTGGAGTTGATGTAAGAGACTCAGTTCCTATTCTGAAGCATTGGTCTGAGGAGCAGGAGCCTGCTGGGTGCTCTCTGGGGAGACCAGGGAGCCATATTCCTGCTCTCCCTCCACCTCGCTCCTGCCAGCAGGCGCCATCCTTGCACTCTCCTTCCGTGACACCCCAGAGCCCCTGTGAGGCCCCGTGTCCCAGGGGCTCCTACGCACACTGGCGACCTGGCACTCACAGGTGTCAGCCGGGGACATCCCTTGACTGCCTGGCTCTGGAGGCCGGGGTTTACATTCCTGGGTTCCACAGACTGTAACACTGGAGATTCAGTCCTTAGAAGACCACCAGCCCAGGGTACTGCACAGATGGCAAGTGGAACACACCCCAAGGCTTCCTGAGGAAAAGGCCTACTCATTGTCCAGAGGGCAGGTTTCTGGTCACGTGTTGATGGCCCAGTGGAGCTGCTCCCTGAGAATGGAGGTCACTGGACACAGTGTTGGCATCCTCCTCCTCCAGCTCCTCGCCACATCCTGGAGGGGAGAGGTGTGCTGATTCTGCGGGTCCGCTGCCAGGGGCCACTGCTTCAGGGCCTGACTCCGGTGGCACCCCAGGACTGTAGCCAGTGGACCCAAATGAAAGTGGAAATACGACATAACTGGAATCTTTGGGAGGCAGTAATAGCTATAATGAGAGGGGCCTCCACAGTGATAAATGCCTACCTGAAGAAACAAGAGAAATCTCAAATAAAACAACCTAGCCTCAATAACTAAGAAAAAGAAAAAGAAAGTCCAAATTTAGTGGAAGGAAGGAATAATAAAAATCACAGTAGAAATAATGAAACAGAGACTAAAAAGACAATAGAAAAGATCAGTTAAAGAACTGGTTCTTTGAAAAAATAAGCAAAATTTACAAACTTTTAGCTAGACTTACCAAGAAAAATAGAGGACTGATATAAATCTGAAACGAGAGAGAAGTTATAGCTGATACCACAGAAATACACAGGATCATAAGAGACTACTACAAACAAGTATAGGCCAACAATTGGACAACCTAGAAGAAATGGGTAAATTCCTAGAAACACACATTCTTCCAAGACTGCATCAGTAAGACACAGATGATCTGAATAGATGATTACTAAGGTGGTTGAATCTGTAATTAAAAATCTCCCAACAAAAAAAGTACAGGACCAGACAACTTTACTGACAAACTCTAACCAAACATTCAAAGATTTAATACCTATCCTTATGAAACTTCTTCAAAAAACTGAAATGTGAAAACTTACAAACACATTTTACAAGGCCAGCATTCCCTGACAGCAAAACCAGACAAGAACACAAGAAAAGAAACCTATAGGCCAATATCCCTGATGAACAAAGATCCAAAAATCCTCAACAAAATACTAGCAAGCTAAACAAACTCAATGATATATTAAAAGGATTATGTTCCATGATCAAATGGGATTTATTCCAGGGACACAAGAATGGTTGGTTCAACATGCTCAAATTAATCAACATGATACACCACATTAACAAAATGAAGAATAAAAATCATATGATCATCTCAATAGGTGCAGAAAAAGCATTTGACATAGTTCAACATGCATTTATGATAAAATCTCTCAATAAAATAGTTGAGTAAGTACTCAACAAAATAAAGGCAGTATATGATATGCCCACACCCAACCTCACAGTCAATGGTGAAAAACTGAACATTTTTTCTCTGTCAGGAGCAAGACAAGGATGCCCAGTCTCACAACTTTTATTCAATATGTTATTGGAAGTCCTACTCAGAGCAATTAGGCAAGATAAAGAAATAAAAGGTATGTAATTTAGAAGGGAAGATGTAAAAGTGTCACTATGTGCAGATGGCATGATTCTATATACAGAAAACCCTAAAGACTATACCAAAAAACTGTTAAAACTAATAAATGGATTCAGTAAAGATGCAGGATACAAAATCAATATGCAAAAATTTGTTGAATTTCTCTACTGTAATAACTAAAGAGAAAGAGAAATTTAAAAAATCCATTTACAATTGCATCAAAAGAATAAAATATCTAGGAATAAATTTAACCAAGGAAGTGAAAGACCAATAAACTGAAAACTGCAAGACACTGACGAGAGAAATTAAAGAAGATTCAAATAAATGGAAAGATATTCCATGCTAATGGATAGGAAGAATATTGTTAAAATGTCTATACTACCCAATTCAATCTAGACACTCAGTGCAATCCCTATCAAAATTCCAATGACATTTTTCACAAAAATAGCCCAAATAATGCTAAAATTTGTATGGAATGACAATAAAAAACACAGCCAAAGTAACTTGAGAAAACACAAACAAAGCTGGAGGCATCACATTTCCTGATTTCAAACTATTTTATGAGGCTATAGTAATAAAAACAGACACATACATCAGTGAAACAGGGAGAGCCCATAAATAAGCCCATGGTCAATCAATTTACAACAAGGGAACAATTTGCAATTGGGAAAGGGCTGTCTTTTCAATAAATGGTGTTGGGAAAACTGGTCACCTACATGTAAAAGAATGAAACTGGACCACTATCTTACACCATACATGAAAATAAACTCAAGATGGATTAAAGGCTTAAATGCAAGACCTGAAATCATAAAACTCCCAGAAGAGAACATAGGTGGTAAACTTCCTTGATACTATTCTGGCATGACTTTTTGGATCTGATGCCAAAGCAAAGACAATAAAAATAAGCAAATGAGACTACATTTAAAAAAAATGCTTCAGTACAGCAAAGGAAAACATCAACAAAATGAAAAGGCAACTTAGTAAATGGAAGAAAATATTTGCAAGTCATATACAGATAAGGGGTTAATATAAAAAAAATATGAAGAATTCAATACTACTCCATAGCAAAGAAAACAATCTGATTAAAAAAAATAGGCAGATGATCAGAATAGACATTTTTCAAAGAAAACGTACAGATGGCCAACAGGCACATGAAAAGATGCTCCACTTCACTAATCACAAGGGAAATGCAAATCAAAACACAGTGAAATATCATCTCACACCATTCAGAATGGCCACTAGCCAAAAGATAAATATAAGTTTTGATGAAGATGTGGAGAAATGGTAACCTTCCTACACTGTTGGTGGGAAATTGATGCAGCCACTATGGAAAACAGTATAGAAGTTCCTGAAAAAATTAAAAATAGAACCATCATCATATGACCTAGCAGTTCTACTTCTGGATATTTATCCAAAAAAAAAAAAAAGAAAATACTAACTCAAAAAGATATCTGCACCCCCATGTTCACTTGCAACACTGTTTGCAACAGCCAAGACATGGGTGCACCTGTGTCTACTGATGGATTAATGGATAAAGAAGATGTGGTGTGTATACACACACACATACACACACACACACACAATGGAGTATTATTCAGCCATAATCAAGGAATGAAGTCCTGCCATTTGAGACAAAATGGATGGACCTTGAAAATACTATGTTAAGTGAAATAAGTCAGACAGAGAAAGACAAATACTGTATATGATCTCACTGAGATGTGGGAAAAAACAAATACCCAAGCTCAGTGATACAGAGAACAGACTGGTGGTTCAGATATGGGGGGTGGGTGTGGGTGAAACTGGAGAAGGGAGTCAAAAGGTACAAACTTCAGGATAAATAAGTCTTGGGGATGTAATGCACAGTATGGAGCCATGAGACTTTTCCACTCAGGGTCTGGCAGAGGCCTGTTTCTCTTTGCTTATGTCTATTTTCACCAAAACATCATTGGACCTATTGCTGTATTTTATTTTCATGTGCATCAGAGTGAGAAATTTTACTGACAACACTTGTCAAGTGGATTTGAAAGAAAGACTACAGAATCTCCTTCCTTTGATATTTTTAAATATGGATATTTAAGCATGTATTTAAAGGTGGATTCTCCAAGAGATTTTTAAGTTGTAGAAATCCACTAGCCAAAGAAACAGAGTGCCCCTCCAACCAAACTTCAGTGTGTCCAGCCTGTGGCAGCTGACCCCAGGGGAACCTCAGGGGCATGGCAGTGAGAGGAGCTGGGAGGAGTTTGCTACAGGTTTGGATTTGTGCTGTGTGATTCTAAGGAAGGATTAGGAATGGGGAACCAGCTCCAGAGTTGAACACTGTCAAAAAGCCCGGGACAGTTCAGCAAATGGTATCTCAGTATTCTTTGTTTATTGGAGGAGCAAATATTTCTTTAGGGAGGAACAAAGCAGGGCCCAGGATTCACTGGTAAGAAATCAGCAATTATGCACAAGGTGGAACTATTATTTTGTAGCTGTGCTGTGAGCTGGCTACATTCTGTTGGAAATTGTTTATGTTCTCTTAGGGACACTGTTTGTGAGGCTGGTACTGGGCTTATTTTTGTGCTGTCTCAGAGTGTAATTCTTCCTAAATGTGTATAATACCATGAAGACTATGTCCTGAGCCCCCTGTAGCAAACAGTGGGAGCTCACACCTGCCCTGTAATCCCGCATGACAGCTCCCTGGGCCTGACTAGCTCCAGCGGTGTTACTTTTTAAGCTTTAACAAGCTTCCACCATCCTTTACTTCTCTTCAACCTTTCACCCTCTCCTCCTTTTAGCTCCCCCAGGACAGGCTGCAGAGTGGGGTGTGCTAGCTCCAAAGGGGCTCTCCTCACCCCCAGCTCAGGCAGTCAGCCATCCAGGAGGGCCTTCATCCGGAGGGCTGTATTGCTAAACACCATGAGGAGCCAGGAGCTAGCAAGAGGGCAGACAGGCACATTATAGCCAGTGTCCTAGATCCATCTCTTAGAAAAAGACAGTATCTTCAGGTATGGTTTGTAAACATTGATGATGTTCTTCAACTGATGATCTGTTCAATCAAGTTAATATAAATTAGAAAAAACTAGGATTTAGTTCTGTTTTACAACAATCATGTTTTAAATTTTAGCTTTATTTTTAAGGCAGATGTTGAACATATATTTCAATATTATTGTAGTCTATTGAGTAACTGTCATAGATACATAACATCATCACATCGATCCTTACGTAACCCTTGAATGTGGAGTCAAGGGACGATGACACATCCTGGGGCATCTGCAAGATATTTTTTTAATTGAGGTAAACCTGACTTACAACATCACATTACAACATTAGTTGTGGCGTCCAGCATAATGACTGGGGGTCTGTATAAACTGAAAGGGATCACCACAGTCACTCTGGTTAACATCCATCACCAAACATAGTTACAAAATTTCATTTTCTTGTGATGGGTGACTTAAGATTTACTTTCTTAGCAATTTTCAGTTATACAATAGAGTATTACTAACTAGAGTCTCTTCATGTGCCTGGAGGTCCTGTCCAAAGAGAGGTGCACTCAGGGAACACAGACGGTTCCACGCATTGCCCAGGCCCCTCCATGCTCTGGAGACTGACTGTGGGGCGGATCAGGGCGCAACGTCCCGGAATGGCTGCAGAGCAGGCGCTCAGAGGAATGTCCTGAAGAAGGTACTGGGCCAGCCTCTCGGAGCAGCAAGACACAGACAAAAAGAAGGGGGAGAACCCGGCCGCTTTGTGCTTGCTTGTCCCGAGGGTAGGTCTGTGCTCACACGTGGGTTTCTGCCTCTGCACCAGAGGCCTGGGAGTGCCGAGCTGTGGCCTCTCCCACTGACACTGTTCAAAGGTAAGGGAGCATCTCTGGCGTGACGCCGCAAGCGGCCCCAGCAGTTAAGCAGTTAAGTAATGCTGGGACCAGGCACAACTCCCTGACACTATGTTAACAATACTGGTTCAAAGATTCCTGTCCCTATATTAAAAATGTCCTGGGGCCAGGCATTTAAAAACGTAACTGCTTGCTTCTGCAAGATAGGACTGTGACCAACCCAAACAATTAGCAGTTAAGGCTTGTGTCAGGATCCTCACTTGCCAATGCCCATCAAGCCAAAGCTCTGTTATGTCACAGATTCTGCCCAGTCCCAATCGGCTCCCAGTTGGCAGGGCCTGCCTGAGAATCACGCAGCTCCTGCCCTAAAATTCTGTACATAGTGTGCCCTAGTTATTCCTTTTGGGAATCTACCATGACTCTGTCAAACGGGTGTTCTATAAACTTAGCTTTGTTCTATCAATAGTTTTATCCGGCGGTCTTTTAGGGGATTGAGAATTAAGTCCACACAGCTTCACCTGCTTTGCTAATGGGCATGGACAGAACCCTGGACTAGGAAACAGAAAGGTTCTCTTTTGCAGTTGCCTGGGGAAATTACCAGGGATCTTCCTAGTCTAAGCACCCTGATGTTTACGTTGCTTCCCAACCCACCCTCCGCCTCCAGGGAGTCATTTATGTCACCCCTAGATGATCCACTTCAAGAGAAGGTCATTTCCTCCTCCTCTGACCACAGGTGAATTGGAGGACAGTGAGCTCCCTGCATTCCCTGCAGTGTGATCCATGCCTACAGTTTACTATACACCCTTTTGTTTTCTCCTTCCATGTCTCTTTCTCATTCAAATTAACACATTAATTATCACTCAGCAGTGTGAATTATATGGTCAAAATAATTATTCAGTATTTGCATATTTAAACTTTTGATGACCAAGGAATCTAGGAAGTGTTTGTGGATCCCCTAAAGGATAGCTGTTGACATGGGTTCATGACAGCCGTTACATGACAGCTGTTACAAATCCCAGTGTTGAGCTTTTCAGGAAGCATTCCTGAATATTAAGCCCAAACCGAAAAGCAACTATTTGGGGAAAAAATGAATAAAGCAAAGAAAAGCTGTGAGCAATACACTTCAGCTATAACATCACAGAAAAAGGTTCTTCCTTCCCATTCTACCTTCTTCTGAACGGAAATAGATGTTTCCACACATATCTCTCAGAATTTTAAATGCATGACTTCATGTACTGTATGAGTTTAATTGCCTACAGAAAGATCTCAGAAAGCAAATATACACCAAACTCTTATGTGTGTTAGTAAAAAAGATCTAACTGTTGCATATCTTTAACTACTTGTATAAAACGACACCATTTTAAAAATGCTACATATGCATTTTACAAAACACACATTTCTATTATCTATCAAAATGCTAAAGGTTCACCTTCAGGGTGACATTTTCAAATGTTCTTTTGTGGAATATTTTGAAATGACCTCATCATCAGCAGAAGCTACAAACCTCATGGGGAGTTTTATGAACAAATAATAACAAAGCATAAATTATAGCGTTTGTTATTTTAGAATTCTAAGTGTTCTCTCTCAATTAACTTTTACTCCTCACAACCTTATGGAGTAGGTATCATTATTCGCCCTCTTTCATAAGATGAGGGAATTAAGTCCAGAGGGGTGAAGTGACTTTCCCAAGGTCACACAGCAAATAGTAGCAAGGCCAGGACTCAAACCGAGACTATTTGGCTACCTGATAACAAGAGTCTGTGTTCTCAACTACATGCCAAACTACCAAGGACACATGTATGCTTCAATAAATTTGTTTTCCAGCACTGGAGATGTATCTGTAAACAATGGGATGATGTCTCTGGTATCTATTTACACAGCTTCAATCGACTGTTAAAAGAATAAATTAGAGTACAACTGAGTGTTAATTAAATACTCTGGAATATCCAATCATGCAATCAATTTCAATATAAGCAGTGCCAATTCTAAGTAGATTTTCCCCTTCTCTGCCTGCTCACAGCAAGAGATCTAATCAAGAATATATATTCAAATGCATTAATTTCGAGGCAGATCATGGATTCTTGCAATAAAAATAGAAACCATTCATCATCCAAAATACAAGTAAGGACAGAGACTGCTTCTTGTATGCCAGAAAAAAATGTTTTCATTTGTGGACACTTCCTTCGATATTCTGTGACCTATTTATGTGTTACCCTCTGATTAAGAACTCAGGGTGTCTAATTCTTTAGGCACTTTCCCTTTAATAGCAGTAAGACTTCATGGCACCAAATACTAAGAAGGCCTCCCAAAGCTGAGTTTTGATTGCTTTTTACATTATTAAAATAATAGCCTAGGGGCTCCATATGAGCTGCAGGTGAACACTGATGCTAAAGCAAAGGCTGTGAGTGTGCTGACCAGCCTTTGCCTTCCATTCCCAGGAGCTGGGCAGAGGCCTCTGCACCTGCCCTCAAGCTCCTACACAGTTTTATCTCCGGACTGAGCCGGCCCGGGCGCCAGTGCGCAGTCATGGTGAACTGCGCCAGACTGCCCCTATTCCCTTCTTCCCAGAACATGCACTGCTCTGAGGCCAAGGCAAGGCTGCCGGAGTCCCCAGCAGCTGGCCTGGAGGAAGACTTGGAGATCCATTCAGGTGTTAACTATAGATTTTTGCTGCTTGGCAGGAGAAAATGCCAGACCATCTGTCCGACTCACCTCTACACTCATTAAAACTATCTTGTCATGCCTCTTCTCACCTGGCAAGACTGTGTGGACACTAATGAGATGCCACACCTGATGCTGGGCAACGTCAGAGCCAGACTTGCTCAGCATGCACGGATGGCTCCCGTGCTCTGACCGTCATTCGGCCATGCAGCCAATACGGGGCTTGTGTGTGGCAGGTCTGGTCTTGCATGTACAGTGATGCCAAGTTCTCATGCTACCAGGGGATTCTTTTTTCTTTTTTTTGGTGGCACGGAACACGAAGGAAGCTGAAATTCTCACTATGTGATACAACCAGAGTAGTCAGACTGAGCAAATTAAAATACGGGAAATCCAGTTAATTTGAATTACAGATAAACAATGAATAATTTGATAGCATAAGCATGTCCCAAATATAGTTTTTCACCTGGTAACCCCAACTGCAGCTTTAGGATTATCTGAATTTGATAAAAGACATTTGGGTCCTCCCTGGTATCAACCATCAGAGGGTCAGCCTGACTGGATGGAGACATAGTGGGAGATACACGAAAAGACGGGATTCCGCCTCATTTCACCTTCCCCCAGACCCTGACTCCCAGTCTACCCCTGAGCCGCTAGAAGCTCCAATATTGTTGCTTATCAAATAGGGAGAATGATATTTTCCTGTCAACCTTACAAGGCTGAGAATCAGCTAAGTGATGAAAGAATCCTAAAAACTGAATATAAAGCTTCCTTCTAATAAAGGAAGTTAACGTCATTTTTTCAAACAGAAAGAAATCGCAGCTTATCTGTGTGAAAATAAAGCCAGGACACTCCCTGCTCAAACTACTCCAGTCTGTTTCCACCCGAACCTCCTCCCTCAGCTATGATTTTAAAGGTCACGAAGGCCTCCCTAATAAGCTAAGGAACCTCATCCCCAATTCTCCATCATGTAACTTTATCCACTTGGTTCATACTTATTAAAAGGTAAAACATTTATATACGTGTCCACCAGCACGGAATTCACTGCTGGGCACACAGTTCGGTAAGTATGCTGACAAGTCAGCGGACAGGCTGCTTATCAGGCCTCGTCTAGCTTGCCGTCCACGGAAGCCGCTCGGAGGCGCGTCTGCAGTGAACCCAAGCTGCGAGGTGCTGTCGGGAGGCACTCCACTGGCCTGCCCCCAGGCCGCAGCCATCCCCGGAGTGCCCCATTTGTTCATCTCTACTTTTGCATGTTTAAATATTTCAACAACCGGACTTCCGGGAAGATGGCGGCGTGAGCAGGCCGGCAGAAATCTCCTCCCAACACTATATTTATCTACGAAAATACAGCAAATACAACTATTCCTAAAAGAGAGACCAGAATACACAGGAAAGCACACAGCGTGCAGCTACACCCGAGAGGACTCGGCACCCCAAGAGGCGGGTAAGATACGGAGCCGTGAACCGGCGGGACCTGAGCACTCCCCCACCCCAGCGCACTGGGGCGGGAGGAGAGGATTCAGAGCCGGGAGGGAGTGGAAGTACACGCCGCGAAGTAGCCAGCCCTGGTGATCTGCGCGGGGAGCGCTGACCCACATTGCACAGTGCAGCGGAGATTGGAGAGACAGACGGGCAGGATCTGAGTGGGAACGTACCAGGGTGCTTGCAGCCGGCTCCTGGGAAGGAAAAAAAAAAAAGCGTGCACTTTCTTCAGCGGTCTTAAAGAGACAGGAGCCCAGCAGAGGGGCCGGATCGCCCTGGCACACTCAGCCCAGCAGGCTGGGAGTCCTGCGGAGTTTCGGATGCCTTAGCTGGCAACTGGGGAAGTGTGGCCGTACTTACACTTCTCACTGAGATCAACAGCCTCCCATTCGTTCCCACCCTGGCCAAAGCGATAAAGGGCCCTGCAGAATGGCCCGGCCACGCCTACGGAATAGTGGGGTAACAGCGCCACCTACAGCATCCCCACAGAATCTACCCCCGGTGGGCGTTTTTTTCGGTTTGTTTTGTTTTTTGTTTTTTTGTTTTGTTTTTTTGTTTTCTCCTTTCTTTCTTTTTTTCTTTCTTTCCTTCTTTTTTTTTCTCTTTTTAAAGTCTTAAAGAGCCCAGCTGACATACGTGGCAACTACTATAGCCATGAAAAGACAGAGGAATATGGTTCAGACAAAATCAACCAGACAACCCCAGAGAGAGAGCCTGAAGGGATTGAAATGCACAGTCTTCCTGAAAAAGAATTCAGAATAAAAGTCATAATCATGCTGACGGACCTACAGAGAAATGTGCAAGAGCTGAGGGAGGAAGTGAGGGAAGTGAGGAAAGACAAGGCAGAAATCAAACAAGCGATCAACGGGCTTAACAGCAGACTGGATGAGATGCAGGAGACTGTTAATGGAATAGAAATCAGAGAACAGGAATACAGAGAAGATGAGGCAGAGAGAGATAAAAGGATCTCTGGGAATGAAAGAATATTAAGAGAACTGTGTGACCAATCCAAACAGAACAATATTCGCATTATAGGAGTACCAGAGGAAGAAGAGAGAGAAAAAGGGATAGAAAGTATCTTTGAAGAAATAATTGCTGAAAACTTTCCCTCGCTGGGGAAGGAAATAGTCTCTCAGTCCACAGAAGCCCACAGATCTCCCAACACAAGGGACCCAAGGAAGACAACACCAAGACACATAATAATTAAGATGGCAAAGATCAAAGATAAAGACAGAGTATTAAAGGCAGCTAGAGAGAGAAAAAAGATCGGCTACAAAGGAAAACACATCAGACTATCATCAGACTTCTCAACAGAAACCTTACAGGCCAGAAGAGAATGGCATGATATATTTAACGTTATGAAACAGAAGGGCCTCGAAACAAGAATATTGTATCCAGCATGATTCATTTAAATATGATGGAGGGATTAAACAATTTCCAGACAAACAAAGTTTGAGAGAGTTTGCCTCTCATAAACCACCACTACAGGATATCTTAAGTGGACTGCTCTAGAGGGAAGCACACCAAAGGCTAAAAAGATGTCACCAGAGAAAATAAAATCATAGCAAAGAAAGCAGACCATCCAAATACTAAGTAAAGGCAAAGAATGAAACACCTAGTATATAAAGAATGGAGGAAGAAGAATAAGAAGGGAGAGAAATAAAGAAACATCAGACTGTGTTTACAATTACTTAACAAGAAAGTTAAGTTAGATTGTTAGATAGTAAAGAAGCAACCCTTGAACCTTTGGTAACCACGAATCTAAAGCCAGCAATGGCAATAAGTACATATCTATCAGTAATCACACTATATGTAAATGGACTGAATGCACCAATCAAAAGACACAGAGTAACAGAATGGATAAAAAAGCAAGACCCATCTATATGCTGCTTATAAGAAACTCAACTCAAACCCAAAGATATACACAGACTAAAAGTGAAGGGATGGAAAAAGATATTTCATGCAAACAACAAGGAGAAAAAAGCAGGTGTTGCAGTACTTGTATCAGACAAAATAGACTTCAAAAGGAAGAAAGTAGCAAGAGATAAAGAAGGACATTACATAATGATAAAGGGGTCAGACCAACAAGAAGATATAACCATTATAAATATATATGCACCCAACACAGGAGCGCCAGCATATGTAAAACAAATACTAACAGAATTAAAGGAGGAAATAGACAGCAATGAATTCATCTTAGGAGACTTCAACACACCACTCACTCCAGAGGACAGATCAACCAGACAGAAAATAAGTAAAGACACAGAGGCACTGAACAACACACCAGAACAGATGGACCTAACAGACATCTACAGAACTATACACCCAAAAGCAACAGGATACACATTCTTCTCAAGCGCACATGGAACATTTTCCAGAATAGACCACATACTAGGCCACAAAAAGAACCTCAGTAATTTCAAAAATATTGAAATCCTACCAACCAACTTCTCAGATCACCAAGGTATAAAACTAGAAATAAATTTTAGAAAGAAATCAAAAAGGCTCACAAATACATGGAGACTTAACAAAATTCTCCTAATTGATCAATGGGTTAATGACCAAATCAAAACAGAAATCAAAGAATATATGGAGATTAATGACAACAACAACACAAAGCCACAACTTCTGTGGGACACAGCAAAGGCAGTTCTAAGAGGAAAGTATATTGCAGTCCAGGCCTACTTAAAGAAGGAAGTACATTCCCAAATGAATAGTCTAAAGACACAATTACTGAAATTGGAAAAAGAAGAAAAAATGAGGCCCAAAGTCACCAGAAGGAGGGACATAATAAAGATTAGAGAAGAAATAAATAAAATTGAGAAGAATAAAACAATAGAAAAAATCAATGAAACCAAGAGCTGGTTCTTTGAAAAAATAAACAAAATAGATAAACCCTAGCCAGACTCATTAAGAGAAAAAGAGAATCTACACACATAAACAGAATCAGAAATGAGAAAGGAAAAATCATGACGGACCCCACAGAAATACAAAGAATCATAAGAGAATATTATGAGAATCTATATGCTAACAAGCTGGAAAACATGGAAGAAATGGACAACTTCTTAGAAAAATACAACCTTCCAAGACTGACCAAGCAAGAAACAGAAAAACTAAACAGACCAATCACCAGCAACGAAATTGAATCAGTAATCAAAAAACTACCCAAGAACAAAATGCCCAGACCTGATGGATTCACCTCTGAATTCTACCAGACATATAGAGAAGAAATAACACCCATTCTCCTTAAAGTTGTCCAAAAAATAGAAGAGGAGGGAATACTTGCAAACTAATTCTATGAAGCAAGCATCACTCTAATACCAAAACTGGGCAAAGACCTCACCAAAAAAGAAAATTACAGACCAATATCCCTGATAAACGTAGATGCAAAAATACTCAGCAAAATATTGCAAACCGAATTCAAAAATACATCAAGAGGATCATACACCATGATCAAGTGGGATTCATCCCAGGGATGCAAGGATGGTACAACATTCGAAAATCCATCAACATCACCCACCACATCAACAAAAAGAAGAACAAAAACCACATGATCATCTCCATAGATGCTGAAAAAGCATTTGACAAAATTCAGCATCCATTCCTGATTAAAACTCTCAACAAAATGGGTATAGACGGCAAGTACCTCAACATCATACAGGCCATATATGACAAACCCACAGCTAACATCATACTTAACGGCGAGACGCTGAAAGCTTTTCATCTAAGATCGGGAACAAGACAGGGATGCCCACTCTCTCCACTGTTATTCAACATAGTACTGGAGGTCCTAGCCACGGCAATCCGACAAAACAAAGACATACAAGGCATCCAGATTGGTAAAGAAGAAGTCAAATTGTCACTATTTGCAGATGACATGATACTGTACATAAAAAACCCTGAAGACTCCATTCCAAAACTACTAGAACTAATATCTGAATTCAGCAAAGTTGCAGGATACAAAATTAACACACAGAAATCTGTTGCTTTCCTATACACTAACGATGAACTAACAGAAAGAGAAATCAGAAAAACAATTCCATTCACAATTACATCAAAAAGAATAAAATACCTAGGAATAAACCTAACGAAGGAAGTGAAAGACCTGTACTCTGAAAACTACAAGACACTCCTAAGAGAAATTAAAGAGGACACTAACAAATGGAAATGCATCCCATGCTCTTGGCTAGGAAGAATAAATATTGTCAAAATGGCTATACTACCTAAAGCAATCTACAGACTCAATGCAATCCCTATCAAACTACCAACAGCTGTCTTCAATGAACTGGAACAAATAATTCTATAATTCATATGGAACCACAAAAGACCCCGAATAGCCAAAGCAATCCTGAGAAGGAGGAATAAAACAGGGGGGATTACGCTCCCTGACTTCAAGTTCTACTACAAAGCCACAGTAATCAAGACAATTTGGTATTGGCACAAAAACAGACCCACAGAACAGTGGAACAGAATAGAAAATCCAAACATTAACCAAACATATACAGTCAATTAATATTTTATAAAGGAGCCGTGGCTATATAATGGGGAGATGACGGCCTCTTCAGCAGCTGGTGTTGGAAAAACTGGACAGCTACATGTAAGAGAATGAAACTGGACTACTGTCTAGCCCCATACACAAAGGTAAACTCAAGGTGGATCAAAGACCTGAATGTAAGTCATGGAACCATAAAAGTCTTAGAAAAAAACATAGGGAAAAATCTCTTGGACATAAACATGAGCGACTTCTTCATGAACGTATCTCCCCGGGCAAGGGAAACAAAAGCAAAAATGAACATGTGGGACTATATCAAGCTGAAAAGCTTCTGTACAGCAAAAAACACCATCAGTAAAACAAAAATACATCCTACAGTATGGGGAATATATTCATAAATAACATATCTGACAAAGGGTTGACATCCAAAATACATAAAGAACTCATGCACCTCAACAAACAAAAAGCAAATAATCCAATTAAGAAGTGGGCTGAGGACATGAATAGACACGTCTCTAAAGAAGAAATTCAGATGACCAACAGGCACATGAAAAGATGCTCCACATCGCTAATCATCAGAGAAATGCAGATTAAAACAACAATGAGATATCACCTCACACCAGTGAGGATGGCCAACATCCAAAACACAAACAACAACAAATGTTGGCGAGGATGTGGGGAAAAGGGAACCCTCCTACACTGCTGGTGGGACTGCAAATTAGTTCAACCATTGTGGAAAGCAGTATGGAGGTTCCTCAAAAAACTCAAAATAGAAATACCATTTGACCCAGGAATTCCACTCCTAGGAATTTACCCTAAGATGCAGCAGCCCAGTTTGAAAAAGACATATGCACCCCTATGTTTATTGCAGCACTATTTACAATAGCCAAGAAATGGAAGCAACCTAAGTGTCCATCAGTAGATGAATGGATAAAGAAGATGTGGTACATATACACAATGGAATATTATTCAGCCATAAGAAGAAAGCAAATCCTACCATTTGCAACAACATGGATGGAGCTAGAGGGTATTACGCTCAGTGAAATAAGCCAAGCTGAAAAAGACAAGTATCAAACGATTTCACTCATACATGGAGTATAAGAACAAAGAAAAAATACTGAAGGAACAAAACAACAGCACTCACAGAACCCAAGATCGGACTAATAGTTCCCAAAGGGGAAGGGACTGGGGAAAATGGGTGGGAAGGGAGGGATAAGAGGGAAAAAGGGGCATTACGATTAGCAGATGTAATGTTGGGGGGCATGGGGAGGGCTCTACAACTCAGAGAAGACAAGTAGTGATTCTATAGCTTCTCACTACACTGATGGACAGTGACTGTAATGGGGTTGGTGGGGAGACCTGACGAAGGGGTAGTTTAATAACCATAATATTGCACATGTAATTGTAGATTAATGATGCCAAAATAAATTATATTAGAAAAAAAATTTCAACAACCAAAACTGAAAAGTAAGAGAAGCTGGTCAAGCAAGTGCCTGACTTAGTAAAATGACCAAGTCAAGTCCTGCTAACTCTCTTTCTCATGACTTTAACCGAGATCCTCCCTTTATTATCCCTTTTGCAACCATGTTATTTCAGGCATTTATTATTTCATTTGTAATCTGAATTCACTTTTTAACTCACTCTGATATCCCCTAATGAATATATTCATTCATTCACTCATTTAGCTTTCAGAATATGGTTATGAAGCGCATCTATTTGCAGAGAGTGGGGGTCTGACAAGAAGCGCGGATCCCCTCAGGGCTGCCAATGCTGGAGTTCTGGGTCATCAGCCTGATCGGGCCATTCCCCAGGGAAAACAGAACCGTCGCCTGTGACCGAGTTGGGCACACGTTCTGTAAAGGGCCTGAGAATGTGTAAGCTAGGCTGTGGGCACAGGTCTCTTGTGTAACTGTCCAGTTCTGCCGCAGCAGCCAGGGGGATACATAAACATCGTGTCTGGATGTGTTGCAAGAAAGCCCTCTCTATGAAACCAGGAAACCTTCCCTGCATGCGTGCCCTGACTCTCGGCAGCCCTAATGACGCCCCACGGATACACCTATGAAAAGCTGAGAAGGTGTCCCATACTGTGACTCCCTGTGTTCTGCATTCCCACAGGCAGGGAAGAAAGGATCGTGGACACTGCCGTGTCAGCCCTCAGATGCCACAGACCCCGCCCCTGCAGGGAAACACAACGGCACGGGACTAATAAACAGAACCTGATTTCTTGTCCTTCGAGTCTGAAGCAATAAATTTACAGAAACAAGACTTTATGGAAATCAACACCACGGTTCATGTACACTTTACATACATGTTATTCCTTTAGTCCTAATTTGTTTTTGCCGGGACCCTAAGAAGTTTCTGACCCTGTGTTCTCTTTATCCACAGCAACCTGAACAGGCCCTACAAAAGGGACAGTTAGAGGTCAGGCAACTCGGCCATCTTCTCTTAGAATGAAGCATTCTTAACACGCCAAGGAAGGACAAATGAGTCTATGTTCAGGGACCTTAAGAGAGAGTGGTTTTACACCCTCCTCCACTGCTGATCTGTTCCAGTGCTTGACAAGCTTTGCTGTTAGGAAACCATCTTCATAAGGTCTGTATGCTACAGAATAAAATGACTTTCTTGTCCTATCCTAAAGGAGGATGGAAAACAGCATTCACTCCCTGTGTAAGAGACCAGAATATGTTAAAAAACTTTATGAAATTATCCCTAACTTATCTGCCCTCATCCTTTTGAATTTTCATTTCTTGAAGCAATAACCCTGATTTTAAACTGCAAGGTGTTTGAAAGTTAATCCGAAGTATATATTTTTTCCTGGTCTAACCTACTAGTGCTTATTACACTGGCTTTCTTTCCCTGCCTTTTATAAAAGTAAGAATTATTCACCAGAATGCAAAGTTCTAATTATTATTTAAAAGTAATTAAAGAAGAACTAGAATTTCAAATTCAACTCATCTTTTGCTTAGCCCCTGAGCAGTCGTTTCACAAAATTTTTTTAAACCTGATGACACAACTATCCATTTTTATATAATAACATCTATTTGAAAATAAATGATCATAGCGTTATTTAAAGTAGGAGGTTGAAAAATTCATGAAATTGTAATGATTCATCTCAAATAGGAAAAATATACCAGGGAATGATGATCTTCCCATTATACCATCTCATTCATATTCAGAACACTACAGTTCAATTTAATCAGAAGGCTGAAGGGATGGCAGGGAGGAAGGAGTTCTTCTTTGTGTCTAGGTCTTATCATTTTGTTCATTTACCCTTTACCTTTCCAACCTAAAGCCATTTCCTCTTAAACTGAATAGTCTCATTTCTGTAATCCAAGATCATGGTATCTTCTATTATTCTACAGTACTTCATTGCATAAAAATGAAAGCTAGAAATAACACACCACTCAGTATGATGCTGAAGTGTTTTACATGCACAGTGTCACATGCCTAACAGTGCTGCTGAAGTACAGATATGAGCTGCTGACCAAAATCAGTGCTCCATAAAATACATTTGATTGGCATATTATACCAAAATCATGACATTGATAAGCATGCATGTGAATAAGTGTCTATTAAATAAACTTCATGGATGATTCTAAGAAGACTAGAACTATCGTGTACAGATCAGATATACTTCAGAATCACCTGGGAAGCTTTTAAAATTACATGAATACCTGAACTCCATCACCCAGGTATTTTGATTTGATTGGCATACATCCTGGACATCAATATATTTAAAAGTCGACCATATAGTTCTAACACACAGCAAGGGATGTGACCCACTGATGGAGCTAGGCAACAGATGGGGAATTGCATTAAAAAAATGTAAAAAAGAGGGGTTGGGTTCAAGATGGCAGCATGTAAGATCCTGAACTTGCCTCCCTCCACAGACATAACAATCTGTAACTACAATAGAATAATTCCCTCCAGAAGGGACCTAACAGTTGGATAAATAAAGCCTCCCCCAAAAATGTGAAAGGATGGCATCAAAAGAGAAATAGAGGCAGAGATGCAGACTAGAGAAGAAACTACAACCCGGACCATTGGGCATGACATCAACGGCATGGAACTTTCCCCTGAGGAGCGAGGGATTCAAACTGCACATCAGACACTTCAAACCTTATACGCTGCGCAAGAGAAAGATGAGCCCCCAAAACATAGTGCTTTGAAAATTAACAGCAATTATGTTCAGGAAAACAATAAATCTGTAGGGAAAAGAAAATCTTGCACACTGATTCATTCAATCCATAAACCAGCAGAAAAAACACCCATTTGAAAAGTGCCCAGACCACAGGTGAA
Source organism: Smutsia gigantea (assembly GCA_032199065.1). Classification (NCBI taxonomy): domain Eukaryota; kingdom Metazoa; phylum Chordata; class Mammalia; order Pholidota; family Manidae; genus Smutsia; species Smutsia gigantea. The sequence continues at coordinate 176,869 of JAVSCE010013224.1, read as the reverse complement.
GACCCACTTACTGCCCATAAGATGCCTGCTAGCGAGGAGCAGCAGGAACCATCCCAGGGGACAGAGACGCTGCCCAGAGCCAAGCCTGTGAGCTCGGTCTACCTTACTGACTGGGCTGCGAGCGCACTGTTGGGATTCTCCCTCCGACCTGCTAACGCCAATGGGGTGCCCCACTGTAGACTACCTACTGAATGGGAGAAGACATCTGTACACCATGCATCTGCTAAGGGTGTAATATCTAAAATATATAAAGAACTCATACACCCCAACAATAACAATAAAAACCAAATAACCTAAATTAAAAAATGGGCAGAAGGGCAGAAGCTCTGAGCAGACATTTCGCCAAGACAGACATAAAGATGGCAAGAGGCACAGGAACAGATGCTCAACATCATTAATCATCAGGGAAGTGCAAGTGAAATCCATGGTGAGGTTGTCACCGCACTCCTGTTAGAACAGCTGTCATCAAAAAGATAAGAAATAACAAGTACTAGAGAAGATATGTAAAAAAGGGAAGCCTCGTACACTATTGCTGGGATTGTAAATGGGAAATAGTATGAATGTTCCTCCAAAAATAATATGGACCTACCGTATGACCCAGCTATTCCATTTCTGGGTATTTATCCTAAGTATATAAGAACACTAATTTGAAAAGCTATAAGCACCCTCATATTCACTACAACATTATGTACAATAGCCAAGATATGGAAGCAACTTAAGTGCCCATCGATTAATAAATGGATAAAGAAGATGTGGCACATTTACACAATGGAATGACACTCAACCACAAAAGTGAATGAAAATTTGCAATGACATGGTTAGACCTTGAGGGGCTTACCGAAGTGAAGTAAGTCAGACAGGAAAAGATGGATGAACAAACAAAACAAAACCGACCTGCAGGTAACCGAGTTGGGGTTGCGGAGGCAAGGCGTTTGGAGGGTGGGCAAAGTGGGTGAAGGGGTGACTGGAGGGCGATGGATGGTGACTGGACTTGGGATGGTCTCTCTACAGGGTGTACAGATGTCACATGAAGGTGAACACCTGAAACTTGCCTAAAAAAACAATATCGCTTCCTCCAAAAAAATGCTGGGACTAAAAAAAAAGAAGGGCGGGCAGAAGGAAAGAGAAAGCAAGGAGCAGCCGCATGAGGGACGGTTCGGTAGGAGCCGATGTGGCGGGCGGTCTGCTGGGAGGACGGACGGACCCAGGGCGACGGAGCCGCCAATGCTGCTCCCGCTCTCTGGGGAACTACTCGGTTTACTCATTTCCACTTTTCTAGTCAATTTAATTCCCTGTAGAATCTGGATTCCACCATTTCCCCACGACTCAGTTTTGTGTATAAGCTCTGATTACATACCCCTGAAGCTCTAGTGTTCACTGGCAGACTCAGGCTTGGGTCCAAGTTTAAATTCCTAGGAGAGCAAATCTGCCTTTGCTTGGATCGGCAGCCTCCCCAGTGAACGCACGTGACAGGCCGAAGTGGCACAAACGGCCTCCTGAGCCCATCCTCCAGCATGGTCTGTGGGTAAGGGGAGATTTTCCGTAGTGATGCTAGAGAGGTTATCACTCTGAGTAAAGGCTAGTGCCGAAAATCTATAAATCCCTGGGAAATCATTTAAATTATGGAAAAAGATAACGCATAGGCTATACATTTAGAATGGCAAAAAGGAACAAAGTTGGAAAATAAGTGAATTGGATTATTCCTTGTTAAAGCAGTTTCTTCCAAAATATCTAAAAAGTATGTTTTGAACTAGACTTTTTTCTTTCTTTTTTTTACACTCTGAGTCATGTCTCCTTTAAATTCAGTACATACAATTAACTATGACAGAAATAAAATTATACTATTAAAATAATGAAGTATGTATGCAAACATGATCCAGATGAAAATAAAAAGGTATGCATATGCTAAACTAATCATAGCCAACTTTTAAAAATTGATCTCAAGTTGGGGAGGGGTTGGGGCAGATCTGTACCACTAGGCTCCCTGATCTGAACTTTTAAATAATGACTCTTAAAGATTATTGTATTAAATCCATCACTGTCCTGATATTAAAATGATGATTTCTCTTACAAATAATTCTGTTACCTGACATAAAGCATTCAATCCACACCCCCCACTGGTCTGCTTTCTGTCACTAGTTTTTAATTTTTCTAGAAATTTCATATAAACAGAATCACGCAGTAGCACAGTTTCTTGTCTGGCGTCTCTCGCTGGCATGCTGTTTTTAGAACTGTCGTATGTTGTAACATATGCAAGCAGCCTTTGCCTTTTATTGTCTAAGCACCTCCTGGTGTGGATGTACCACATTCTGTTCAATCACAAGTAAATGTACATTTGGGCTGTTCCTAAGCTACTATGAGTAACTTTTTATGAAAGTTCACAAGCAAGGACCTCAATGGTCCAGCAAATGGCCTATGTTCATGAAGGTTTCACGTGTACTTAAAAAGAACGTGCATTCTGCTGTGGGCTGGAGGTGTCTATGTAAGTCAGATCGAGCTGATGGAAGGTGTTTGACAGGCTTACTGGTTCTCTACCTCCTGGTTCTGTCACTTACTGCAGGAGGGATGTTAAATCATCCACCGCTCCTTTCAGTCTGTCAGTTTGTGGTTGTGTGGCTAGGCACACATATTCTACATGAAGTACTGACACATTTATCATTATGAGTATCCCTCTTTCTCACCAGTATTATTCTTTTCTTAAAGTTCACTTTGTCTGATATTAATGTGTTTTAGCCTTGTGTATTTTTAAAAATCTTCTAATTTCAATCTATTTCTGCCTTTTAATTTAAAGTACCTCACAGACAGCATATAGCTGGAGCTTACATTTTTGTCTTGTCTGGCAATCTCTGTCTTTTAATTAGAATGTTTAGTTTTCACATTTAAAATATGCTTAAGTACTTAATATTTAATAATCTTACCTATTAAATAAGTGATATTTAATATGTTTAAAGTAATTATTTGTTTATATACAGTATTTAGGCCTACCATCTTGCTATTGGTTTATATTTATCTTATCTCTTTTTTGTTCTACCATTCCCTTTTTACTGCCTTTTTTGCATCAAATGTATACTTTTTATTTGTTAATTTTTTGTGATACTTATTTGCGTGAGTTTTTAGTGCTGTACTGGGTGATACAATATGCATCTTTAACTTACCATAATCTCCTTCAAATTAGTACTGACTTATTTCCAGTAAAATATAGTAAGCTTATTCCAGTTTAGCTTCATTTACACTTTCTCATACTATTATTATAATATGTATTATAGTATGAACCCACAATATAGTACTCTGTATATATATGTGTCCATGATTTTTAATTTACTGAGTAGTTTTTAAGGGAATTAATAAAGAAAAAAAATGTCCTCGTATATCTGACTTTCCAGCACTGTTCACTCCTTTCTGGATCCAAATTACCATCTGGAGTCACTTCCTTTCAGCTGGAAGAATTCCCCTTAGTATTTTTTGAAGTGCAAGTCAGCTAAGAACAAATTCTCTCTTTAAGCTTTATCTGGAAATGTCTTTGTTTTATCCTCATTTTTAAATGTAAATCTGCAGGATATAGAATTTTTGGTGTTGGCGTCCTTTTTCCTTCCACACTGTGAGTCCTCTGATGCCTTCTCGCTTCAGTTGCTTTTGATGAAAAGCTAGATGTTTTATCTTACCATGTTTTTCTTTTTCTGCTGCTTCAAATATTTTTCTTTGACTCTCTCAGTAGTCTGACTATATGCGTCTGTTTGTACTTGTCTTTATTCTATTTGAGGTTCATTGATATTCAATATGCAAGCTAATGTTGTTTCATCAAAGTTACTTTTTCTGCAGAGAAGAGAAAGCCTCCATTACCAGAAGTAAACAGCAGCTCCCAGTATTTTGACTAGAATCATTTATGAACTGACAAGCTTAGTTCATAGAACATAAATTTTGACCAAATATGTATATTTACAGATCAATCTGGAGAGAACTGACATCCTTACCTTACCTATTTTTTTCTATTCATTAACACAGTATAGCTGTCCACTTAATTATTTTACATCTTTCGTTAATGTTCTTAATTTTTTTCCCCATAAAGATCTTAAAACCTCTTCTAGGTTTATTTCTGCATGTTTTTTCTTGCTATTTATGTGGATTTTTCCTATCAATTTTCTAATTGACCATTACCGGTATAAAAAGCTTAGGACTGGAATAATGACTTTCCATTCTAGGAACGCTCTTTTGTTATTTCCAATTAATTTGTAGATTCTCTTGGAGTTACTATATAATCTTATTATATACAAATATGGACAGTTTTGTGTCTTCCCTTCTAATCCTTAATACTTACTTTTGTCTTGCTTTATTACATCACCTAGCATGTCTACTAAAATGCTGTGAGAGGCAGTGATACACTGCAGTCCTATACTATTTACTTTAAATGGGAATGTTTGAAATTGATTATCCAACACCTCTACTTACAGCAATGTTAGAGTATTTATGAACATAGCCAATCCCCACTTGGATTCCTCTAAAGAAAGGTATTGACAATTTATTAAATGCACATTATTCTTCATGTTCTACAGTCAGGTTTACTGTGCTTATAATTTTATCTTAACGAGACTTTGTTAATAATTAAATAATCACACATGAACTCACTGTCTGTTGTCAGCATGACAGTCCCTCAGAGTTTGATTAATTTAAAGCATTCCTAAGAAAAACTTTTCATGCCACTATTTTTTCTCCTTAGTGAATTTTCCCCCATAGCTCTTTTAAAAAATCAAAGAAAAGAGTTTAACCAAATAATTCCCATATTATACTTACTTTTATTCTTCCTACTTTGAAACAGAAGTAGTGGATACTTAAAAAGACCTTTAGGTATGCAAAGTCAGAGATTGTCAAAGGCAAAAATAAGATTAAATGCTGGCTGTGCCTCAGATGTTTCTGTCACTGATCCAGAATGAAATCTGCATGGGTACTGAGATTCTAACACTGTAAATCTGATGGGAGCTTCCTGGTAGTTCTGATGTCTGCTGAGTGTTCTTCACTCTCTGGGCACACCAGCAAGGCTGATGACCATACCCAGCTACCGCAGCAAGAACGGCAGCTCCTGGCTCAATTCCCTGCTTTCTACCTAGCTGCTGCTTTCTCCACTTTGCTCTCCACCCATTTCCCCCAAACTGTACATGCTAGGTCATTCTTACCCTGGGGTCAAAGGCCTTCCTTATAAAGAAAAGAAAACTGAAAGCTCTATTCACCTCTCCCAGCCCCCAAAAAAGCCATGTTAGTAATAATGTCTCCCACATTCTCACAGAAACAAGCAAACGTCCAGTGACCCAGGCAGTCACAACCTCCTACATAATGTCTTTGCTCGTCCGTTCTGGCCAGCTCCTTTACAGAATCATGTGGCAGTCAAGTAACAGTGAAGGAAAGATTGTGAAATACATTTTGATTCTGTGTCCCCCCATTTTCCTTCCCAATGGCCTCTTATTCTTCTTGCTATGTCTTCCCCCATTTCCAAGAACTTACTGCAAATACATAAAATATGATACCTCCAGATACCAACTTAAGCCTGTTATCCCCAAGTTATGACCTATAGTTGGGAATTGCTTTGAGACAAATCTTCACAAGGATTTAATGATGAATGTGGCCTTTATGTATCACCTCTCACTCGAGAGAGAGCTGTGTTTGATAATAAAACATTTGCATACAGCTTCAAAAATTTGCAAAGCGTCTCCACAAAACATCATTTCATCCTCTCCTAATCCATCTTCCAATGATAAAATGCAATTACACATAGATTTTGAGATCTGTTAGTGATGAAAAACTGTCCCACACAAGCCCCTTGGGGTTTGCTGTATTCCAGGATACAGTCTTAACTCGGGTTCATCCAGAGGAGTTTTGATGCCAGTGCTTATTTTACCCATATTTATTCACAAAGATAACTGGAATGAGAGGAGGGGGACTAATGGAGAGCATCTAATGAGCCTCTAGTATACAAGTCTTCTAAGTGATTTCTTAGCTGCTCTGGACAAGTAGTTCATTAGAAGTAGGAGACAGAAGCAGGATTAATAAGGGTTGTCTAGGATGGCAACTGAACAGGACCCAGATGGTCCTATGTATTTTTTCCTCTGTTTATCATGTGTGTAAAAGAATACGGTACCCAGGGCAAGTCAATTTAATTTGACATTTACATTTAATAGCACTCAGCGTCCAGTCATTTGCTCTGACTTCCCAGACTGCACATTTAAAAGAGCTTCTTTATAACCTTTGTGACTAGATGCTGTATTGCCAGCTTTAACTGGCACTCTTGCCCCTAAAAATGTACCATATCTCATCAGTATTAATTCCCTTGGTATTTAATTAAGTCAAAAAGAATGAAGCTTCATGTTCACAGACTTGAAATGCTTCAAGGAGATGCACTAATCTATTTTTAAATAGCAATCAAAAACGTTTTCTGCCCGTGCAGAGAGAGATCTCCCCTGACTGCTGAGTCAGGCTGTGCCAACCCAGGAGCCGTCAGGCAAGCAGCGTGAGGTGGGCTGCTCAGGTCACAGCCTCCCCTGGTCACCACTCACATCGGGCGACGTCACAGTGGGAAGACCCACAGGAAATCACCCGAGAAAGCTCTCGTCCTTCCAGTTACTAAGTAATGTGTGTGTTTTTGTGTTTTAAGTATACTGCCTCCAACTCAGGGGTTCCCTATCATACTGAACATTAGTATCATCTGTGAGATTTAACAAACATTATATGCCCATGGAGTCCACCTCAGCAGGTCTGGCATGGGATTCAGGTACCAGTATACACTTTTAAAGAACATGAGAAGGACCACTGCTGATTTCATGCCAGTCAGTAGAAATTATCTGAAGACAAATTCTACACTGAGGTTCTTGGCTTCTCTTAATTCAATTATTTAAGATGACAGTGCTATAAAAAGGGAATTTTAGCACTGTTACCTAGGGAACGCAACCTCTGGCAGAGGGCTGAGACTAAGCATTAGCAAACATGTATTTATAATCAACTGCATACAAATCTGGGTTTACGGGTACCTTGTACTGGTAGTTAAGTGTTCTGACTTTATTATTTGATTTTACTCTGAAACAATAAAAAGATCAGACTGGCAAATTTACTTCCTAGCATTTTGTTTAATCTGTTGTTCTTTATCAGGAAAAACTGCTTATCATAAAGTAACAGAAATATTCATGAAAGTGACTAACATAAAAGAAACATTTTTCTTTGGATAAAAATTGATCTCATTTTTCAGAATAACTCACTTCTGCAATAAAAGGTAAAACTCCCAGTGAAGGAAATTAAGAGACCATTTTAAGCCTATTCTGGTGTCAGGTATTTACACAGCCAAAGATGGAATACCTACTATTTCCTATACTCCCTAGCGCCAGAAACCACTGCAGCTACGTATAAGTAAGGTCAGCCTCTTCAGATCTTTCATGGTGGTTATTAAGACTCACAGAAAAAAAACTTGAACACATCTGAAAAGTAAAACAAGCTAGTTATCATGAAGGAATGTGCACTTTTAATTTTTTGCCATCTTTCCCTGTCTTCAGGTATACACATATCACAGACTAAGCATGTATTACTATATGCTGACTTGCACTCTAATTCAGGTAACTGAAATCCTTTGCTCAGGTGAGCCTAAATTCACTGTTCTGTGACTGCTGGGAAGCAGGGAGGAGGGAAACCCTGTCTTTTGGACAGCAACCACTGACTCTCCAGGGAAACTCAATTCGGTTTCCAGACAAGTCAAGCCATGCCCCCCCTGCAAGGTCAGAGGGCTAAACGAAGCAGCAGCTGGTTACAGCACAAGGATGGGGAAAACGGGTTTTAAAAATGAGTATAAAGACCCTTCTGATTTTAGGTAAGTACACCACATGTGCTGGGCTTACTCGGCTAGGAATCTGACATCGCTAACCCTTGATTGCAGGTAGTAAGAAGTTTTACATATGTTCAACAAGTTATTCATTCAAAGCTCATTTTCAATGTGTCACTTTTATGGGCAAAGCACGTATGAGCCATGGCCATGCCTCCAGCTCAATCACAGAATAACCACTCTGCTTACAGGTGGTAAGACATGGGCTAACACTGTGCAGTTAGAGTGGCCCCCACATTCCTTCACTGTCTCAGACACATGCTCCCCATTCCCCTCTCAGGAAGCCGTACCTTCTTTAAACAGCCAGAGGGGGCAGGTTTCCAGCAGGAGACTTCAAGGTGGAGGTGCAGGAGGACCCGGCGCTCACCTCCACGGATGAGCAAACAGATGTACACCTACACCTGGACCAGTTTCCTCAGAAGGGCCTGGAGGTGTGGATGCGCAGGGCTCCGGGAGGAACGAGGGGCAGCATGGTGAAGGGCGGGACTGACTGCATGTTCTCAAGAAAATGAAACCCCACGCCAAGTGCCCTGAGGCACGATGGGGAGAGACTCAGAGACACAGACCTCCCTGAGGGGTAAGGGGGGGAGCCGCCCAGACGCCAGCTCTGACAGTAACAGGGAGGACGCCAGGGCAGCCAGGAGCACGCCACTCTAAGCGGGCTCAGAGCAGCCTCAGTCACCGCAGGACCACTGCCGAGATGCCAGCTGTAAACCACAGGAACAGTAAAGCAGAGGCACCTGCTGGTCACAGGGTGTCCACATGAGGCAGGAAGCTGGGGACAGAGACACAGCTAGGCACCCGCTCTGTGGCCACAGCCCACCTGGCACCATGATGCTGGCAGGCACCTCCTCTAACTGTTAACACTGGTGGCCCACCCACTGTGCGCCCAGCGCGGCGACACCGGCAGCCAGGGTGGCCTGCCCAGTGCCATAGCCAGGCCACACAGGTGATGCATGCCGTCCATGAAGGAGCGTGCCTTGAGCACCTGGTTCGGGTGGCCAGCAGAGATGGCACTCCAGGTCCCACAGGACATTTCCTATGCGAGGTCTTTCCATCAGGAAGGGGAGGGGTAGCAGATTTGCCTAATACAGAGAAAAAAACACAGAGCCAGGCAAGATGAAGGTACAGAGGAATATACTCCAAGTGAGAGAAAAAGAAAGGCTTCAGGAAAAGACCTCAATAAAAAGGAGATGAGGAATTCACCTGGTAAGGAGTTCTAAGTAGTGTTTATAAAGATGCTCACTGAACTCAGGAGAAGAATGAACACAGGGAAACTTCAGAAAGAAGCTAGAAAACAAGATGGTACCAATCAGAGCAGAAGAATACAAGAACTGAAATGAAATGCAAACTAGAGAGAATCAACAGCAGACGAGAGGAACAGAAGAATGGATCAGCAACTTGGAACACAAGATAGTGGAAATCACCTAATCACAAGAACAAAAACAAGGATTGTTTAAGAAACCTGCCAGACAACGTCAATCATACTGACGTTCACGTCAGGGGTCCCAGGAAGAGAAGAGGGAACGAAAGAGGTGGAAAACGAATTTGAAGAAATAATGGCTGAAAGTTTCCCCAACCTGGAGCAGGAAAAATACATCCAGGTCCAGAAAGTACAGAGAACCCCAAACTAGAGGATACCAAAGGGATATACACCAACATACATTATAATTAAAAGGTCACAAGTTAAAAGAGAAAGAGTGCATCTTAAAAGCAGCAAGAGCAAAGCAGCTAGCCACGCACAAGGGAACGCCCACAGAGCCCTCAGCCAAGCTTCCAGGACAGGCTCCGCAGGCCCGAAGTGGACGGCATGCTGCCCTCCAAGTGCTGGAGGGAGGAACTCACAGCCAAGAATACACTTCAGCGGGGTCATCCGCCAGAACTGAGAGAGAAAAAGAGTTTTCCAGACAAGCAAAAGCTAAAGGAGTTCATCACTCTAAACCAGTCTTACAGGAAATGTTAAAGGGACTTTAAGAGAAAAGGCCACAACTAGAAATAAGAAAATATAGGAAAAGAAAAATCTCACTAGTAAAGGCAATTAGATAATTAAGGTGGTAAGTTAACTATAGCTAAAACAACTAGTTAAGGATTACACACAAAAAATGATGCAAAAAATGTCGTAAAATATGACTTCAGAAACATAAAACACAGGTGGGGGAGGGAGCAAAAATATAATGCTTTCAGACTGCATTTGAACTTAAGCAACCATGAACTTAAACCATATACACAGATGTCTACGTATATATTATACATATACATATTATATGTGAACCTTATTGAAACCAAAAACAAAAAACCTATAATAGATATACATTAAAAAAGGTGAAAGGAATTCAAACATAACACTGAAGAAAGGCAACAAAACAGAAGGGAAGAGAACAGAAGAAACTGCAAACAACAGAACAACCAGAAGGCAATGGACAGAATGGCAAGAAGCGGAGGCCTGTCAAGTACTGTAAGTGTGCATGGACTGAATGCTCCAATTAGAAGATGCAGGGTGACTGAGTGGATAGAGAAACAAGACCCAGCCACATGCAGCCTCCAAGACTTGCTTCAGATCAAAAGGTACACAGACTGACAGTGAGGGAAGGAAAGAGGTATTCTGTGCAAGAAAACGGACAGAAATGTGGGGTAGCAATACTTATTTCAGACAAAACAGACTTTAAAATAGATCATGACAAATGACAAAGAAGGGAATTATATGATAAAGAGGTCAATTCAAAAAGAGGATATGGCATTTGTAAATATTTATGTGTCCAACATATGAGCACCTGAATATATCAGGCAAATATTAACAGATACAATAGGAGAAACTGACAGCAATACAATAATAGTGGTGAAATTTAATACCCCACTAACATCAGTGAATTGTTATCCAGAAGAAAATCAACATGGAAACATTGGCCTTAAACAGCACACTGGATGGACCAGATGGATGTATTCATAACATTCCAGCCCCAACAGCAGAATATACATTCTTTCCAAGAGCACATGCAACATTCTCCAAGAGAGATCAAATGTTAGGCTACAAACAAATCTCAACACATTTTAAAAGGCTGAGATCATATCAAGCATCTATTCCAACCACAAAGTAGAAGTAAATTACAAAGAAAAAACTGGAAAAACATAAACATGTGGAAGCTAAACAATATGCTAACAAAAAACCAATGAGTCAACTAGAAATTAGAGAGGAAATCAAAAAAGAACCTGGAGACAAATGAAAATGGAAACACAACCTTCCAAATTCCATGGGATGTAGCAAAAGCAGTTCCAAAGGAATGTGCACAGTGACACAGGCTATCTCAAGAAATAAGACAATCTCGTATAAACAATCTAATTTTATACCTGAAGTAACTAGAAAAAGAACAAATAAAGCCCAAAATTAATAAAAGGAAGAAAATCATAAAGACCAGAAAAGTTATACATGAAATAGAGATTTTTAAAAATCAATGAAACTGAGATGGTTCTTTGAAGTGATAAGCAAAACTGATAAACTTTTAGCCAGAAAAAAGAGACAACCCAAATTAAAAAAAAAATTCTGAAATGAGAGAGAAGTTACAACCTATATTGTAGAAATGAACAGGGTCACACAAGACTATGACAATTATACACCAACAGGTTGGAAAACCTAGAGGAAATGGATAAATTTCTAGAAAAATGTAATCTTTCAAGACTGAGTCATGAAGAAATAGAAATCTGAAAAGACCAAGTACTAGCAATTAAATTGAATCAGTAATCAAAAAATTGCCAACAAACAAAAGTCCAGGAGCAGAGAGCTTCACAAATGAATTCTACCAAGCATTTAAACAAGAGTTAATACCTGCCCTTCTCAAACCATTCCAAAAAATTTAAGAATGGAAGGCTTCCAAACTAATTTTATGGGCCTGACATTACTCTAATACCAAAAGAGATACACTACAAAAAAAAAATCGTAGGCCAATAACCCTGATATACATAGATGCAAAATTCATCAACAAAATATTAGCAAAACAAATTCAATGATACATTAAAAGATCATTCACCATAATCAAATAGGATTTATTCCAGGGATGGAGTTTAACGTCTGCAAATCAATCAATGTGATATACCACATTAACAAAATGAAGGATAAAATCATATGATCATCCCAGTAGATGCAGAAAAAGCAAGTGACAAAATTCAATATCATTTAATGAAAAAAAGTTAACAAAGGGGGGATGGAGAGAGCATACCTCAATATAATAAAGGCCGTATATGATAAATCCACACCTAACATCATATTCAAGAGTGAAAAGCTCAAAATGCTTTTCCTCTAAGATCAGGAACAAGACAAGGATGGCCACTGTCACCACTGTTATTCAGCTGGAAGTCCTAGCCAGAGCAATTCAGAAAGAAAAGTAATAATAAAAGGCATCCAAATTGGAAAGGAAGAAGTAAAACTGTCCCTTTCTGCAGAGGACATGATACTATATATAAAAAACCCTAAAGACTCCAACAAAAAGCTATCAGAACTAATAAATGAATCAGTAAAGCTGCAGGATACAAAATAAAAATATACAGAAATCTGCTGCATTTCTATACACTAAGAATGAATTACTGGAGAGAAATATTAAGAAAATAATCCCATTTATAACTGCATCATAAAGAATAAAATACTTTGGGAGTAAATTTAACCAAGGAGGTAAAAGACCTGTACATTGAAAACTGTAAGACACTGATGAAAGCAATTGAAGACAACACAAATAAATAGAAGAATATATTATACTCATGGATTGGAAGAATACTTTTGTTAACATGTCCATAACACCAAAAGCAATCTTCAGATTTAATGCAATCCCTATAAAAAACTAATAGCATTTTTCACAGAACTAGAAAAAAATCATAAAATTTTTATGGAACCTCAGAAGACCCCAAATAGCCAAAACAATATTGAGAAGAAAGAACAACGCCGGAGGTGTCACACTCCCAAGCCACAGTAATCAAAACAGTGTGGTTCTGGCACAGACACTGAGTATGGATCAATGGTACAGAGTAGAGATCCTAGAAATGAACTGACATTTAGATGGTCAATTAAGCTACTCAGAAGAGGCAAGACTATACAGTGGGGAAAAGACAGTCTCTCCAATAAATGGTGTTGGGAAAACTGGACAGCTGCATGCAAAAGAATGAAACTGCACCACTTTTTTATACCATATACAAAATTAACTCAAAATGGACTGAAGACTTGAATGTCAGTCCAGAAACTATAGAATTTCTCAAAGAAAACACAGGCAGTAAGCAATATTTTTTTGGATCTGTCTCCTCAGACAAGGAAACAAAAACAAAAATAAACAGGAGTACATCAAACTAAAAAGTTTCTCTATAATGAATGAAACTATCAAGAAAACAAAAAGCCTACCTGCTGAATGAGAGGAGATTATTTGCAAATGATGTATCTAATAAGGACATAACATCAAAAAAATATAAATATCTCATACAAGTTAGTATAAAAAATATGATTGAAAGATGGCCAGAGGACCTGAACCAACATTTTCCTAAGAAAACATACAAGTGGCCCACAGATACATGAATAGATGCTCCACATCATAATCATTAGGAATTGCAAATTGAACCACAGTGAGGTATCACCTCACACCTGCCAGAATAGTTATTATCAAAAAGATATGAAGCAGCAAGTGTTGGTGAGGATGAGAGAAGGGAGCCCTCCTCCACTCTTTGTGGAAATGTAAATTGCTGTAGCCACCATCGAAAATAGTATGGAGGGTCCTTTAAAATATATAGGGAGAACTATCATATGATCCGCAATTCCACTTTGGATATTTATCCAAAGAATATTAAAACACTAATTCAGAAAGACACTAATACACCCCTATGTCCATTAAAGCATTTTTTACAATAGTTGAGACATGGAAGCAACATAAATGTCCATTAGCAGATGAATGGATGAAGAAAATACGGTCCATACACACGATGGAATGTTACTCAGCCCTAAAAAAGAATGAAATCTTGCCATTTGCAACAACATGGATGGACTTAGAGTGAATTACACTAAGTGAAATATATCAAGAGAAAGATAATACCATATAATTGCAGTTATATGCAGAATCAAATAAAAACACAACAGAAACATGCACACAGACATCGAGAACACACAGATAGCTGCCAGAGGGGAGGGGAGTGGCCAATCATACTTCCAATTTAAAAACAGAAACAAAAAAGGTTCAATATCATTTGGGTAATATCTCAGTCGTAGGTGTAAGCTCTCCTATATACTTTCATTTTTGCATTTCTTGGTATGAGTGTTTGCCTACTGTGAAAAAAATGTCACACAAAACACAGTAGATGAAAATTTACCAAATTCTGTACTTCAGTATTTGCAGCTGATTTTATTAACTCAGTAAGACTGCTTTAAAAATCTGAGTGGATGAAGAAGGTATGTTTTCTGAGACAGAGAGCCTTCACCTTCTGTCTAATATCATATGATGTCCTAAGCAGATACCGAAGATTCACCCACTCTCGTAGTCTTAGGGTCCCGAGACCAAAGGGCCTCAGGCGGCCTCCTCTTTTCTCATCTGCCCCATACCCCTAATCAGCAATCCGACTTTTATTTCCCAAGGGAATTGTAAATGCCAGCGTGCGAACTACCTTCCTAACGCTGAGGCTCTCTCCATGCTGAGTCTCCCCAGGGGCCCACGCCTCCTCGGGGCTCACTCAGCGGCAAACAGTCCACCCAGGGGACTCTAAAACCTCGGGGTAAACGGGGCAGAGAGGAGGTGAACATTTTTCTCAAAGATTCCCCCAGTTAGGGAATGGGGAAGAGTCTCTGAGCTTTCAAGACAGACAGCACGCGAGTGGAGCACAAAGCATGGGCTCCTAGGAGCTTGGGGCAAGGAAACCATGGCCTTAGGAAGAGAGCTACTATTGTGCTTAAGAACGGAGCCTTTGAGCAGGTTGCATGCAGGGTCTGCCTCACTGTACCTCTTTATGCCTCAGTTTCTCCACCTGCAAAACAAGGATAATAAAAACACCTTTCCTGGACTGTTACAAGATTCTAGCAAAATTATCCATGCAAAGCACTTAGCAAGTAAATGTAGGCAGAATCAAAATTGTCTTTTAATGCCATGGTCTCAAACTTCAGTGTGGATCTGAATTACCTGGGGATCTCGTTAAAATGCAGAATCAGACTCCACATATCTGGGATGGGGTCTGAGAGTCTTCATTTCCAACAAGCTCCCAGGTCCTGCCAATACGGCTGGTCCCTGGACCACATTTTGAGCAGTAAGGCTTTAATGTACCCAGGAGAGAGGCATGAAGAGCTCGCTGCACCGACAGGGACAGATCACAGGCTTAAGAGATTAGAAAAATGAAGGAAAGGGAAGGAAAGGTCTGCTTAGCTCTACAAAAGCAACCCTGAATTATCGTATGATACAACACCAGTGTATGTACTGGACTCTCAGATGAATTTTACCAGGATTTTACCTTTTTTAATAGCATTCTACATGTAAGTATTAATGTTCATATGTGAGGCATACTTGAGCATATCTGGTGATTCTGGGATGAGAGTCTCAACATACACTTTTAACAAAGAATATTAGCTACTCTCATTCCTTAGATTATTCATTTCAGTAAGGCTATACTGGAATTAGACTTAATTAATTCAGTTAGACT
The DNA here is from genome assembly GCA_032199065.1 of Smutsia gigantea. Classification (NCBI taxonomy): domain Eukaryota; kingdom Metazoa; phylum Chordata; class Mammalia; order Pholidota; family Manidae; genus Smutsia; species Smutsia gigantea. Next base: position 161,370 of record JAVSCE010013224.1, on the reverse strand, counting down.
ATCATATGCTGGGGACTATGCTAGGCCCTTAACTCAGTTGTAGGTATGAGGGATCTGAAAAGGTCATGATATACAGAAGAGAGAAACACTAAGCCAAAATTACAAGTAAGCTAGAGAAGCTGATCGGTAGCTCGATACCTGTATACCCTGAAGAGAGAAGCCACGAGAGGCTAACGAAAGCGCCCTATCCCCAAGCTGCCTTGGCCACTCTCACCACAACCTGCTTTCTCTGATGCGGATCCACGGCAGTCTCCATTCCTCACAGCCCCCCAAGAATGCCAGCTCTTGTCCAGGGACCATCCCTAGGTGACAACTGCCTGAAATTCTGACTCCCAGACACTCCCAAATAATTTCAAACAGCTATCGTGTGTCTTCGTTAGTACAAAACAGCATTTGCTTGAAAGAGTTCTGAATTCCATGTGTGAACAAGATTAACTATGACCATCTCAAAGCCATGTTCTTCTGTTGGCTGTTTCCAGAACTTTGCAAACTGAAGTGCGGAACTAGAATTACAGTGTAGAACTAAGGGGGAGTAAAAGTAGCTTTTGACAGAGAGAACTGAGAGTCAGAAAACCAAGGGAGAGTGAAACGCGGCAAGGACAGTTGTGGTAACAATGTCCTACTGTGTGTCCGCACTCACTAGTCACGCGAAGAAGATCAAAAGGCTCACTGGTCCCAAGCAAGCCCACCCACACACCCAAACATGATGACAAGATATTCCAAAAGGATATGTAACTTTAAATTACTGCTTTGGACTATTTATACTGTTTCTGGGGGTACATAGGGTGAGGAACAGATCACATTCCAGGAATTAAAATAAGAGTCACATTGGCATTTTCATTAGCACCGACACTGGGATGCACACGTTGGCAGCATAATGTCTTAAATTCTATGGAAAAATCACTTCCATAGGAAAAAAATCATTTCCATGGAAATCTAGCCTAATCCATCAGTAACGTTCAGAGTAAGATGTTTAGGCAAACAAATCTTTTAAAAGTTTACACCCCATGAACCTGCTCTAAGCGAGCTCCTGAAGGATGTGAATCGCCTACATGAAGTCATAAAGCAAGAGAAGGACTGTGTGAGGCCTGGGGCTGTAAGCCCCAGCCCCAGCGGGCAGCAAAGGGGCTCCCAGGCAGGGGTGAGGAGCAAAGGCCTGGAGTACAGGGCGGCAGACACACGGAGCCGCAGCGCAGGCTCCAACAGGAGGATGGGGCACTACGGGAGGCGTGTCTTAAGAAAACAGCGAGACCTGGAAAATGACTCGATTTGCCCATATTGTTTTCAAGTTTACAAGCTGAAAGAAGAATCAATGATAGACACATGGAAAACTGAGCAAATGGGAACAAACTGTTTCTAAGCAGTTATCTTTAGAGAAAAAGAAAAAGCTGTACCACGAGCAAATGAGATGACTGTATGTATATACATGCCCCGGTGCAGAAAAAATTACACTCTTGTAATGATGTCACTACGTGACACCGATGAAAGGGAAGGAGGTACAGCTATGGTTGGAGGCAAGTGGAGGGGGCAGCTATGAACACGGGAACGTCTACCTTCCCTGCACAGTGCACAGATGACCCGGGAAGAGCAGCATGAAGCTTTTACTTAAAACCCAGGTGGACAGGGTGGCGGCGCCTCTGAGGGGAGGTGGGAGGGGCTGCTGCCCCGCTCCCGGTCACTGCCAAGTGTGCAGTATTACTTGGCTTTTAAACATACATTTGCAGGTTTCCACTTCTAGGAAGGAGACCTACTTGTCTCTATTCCTCTCACTAGGTCCACTAAGAACTCTGGGCATGACATATGAAACAAAACTAAGAAGGCTGGCAGGTGGGCGTGGTATGGGCCAACAGACCAGCGGAGGACAGAGATGGGACCCTGGTTCCCAGATCTGGAGCTAAAGACTCCAATGGCCCAGAGATGCCAATGGACACGACCCAAGTAAACAAGAGCCTGCTCTCTCCGGCCAGCGGACAGCCAAGGTTGCCTCATAAGACAGAAAGCTCCTGAGGATGCTGGCCCAGTGGAGCCAAGCACCGCAGCCCAAGCCACCTTCCAGAGCACAGGCCAGGTACAGAGCCCCGGCTTCCACCCCAACAGCACCGAGATGCCCTGAACCCAGCAGGAGGCTCACATTGAGTGCTGGGCATTTGCAGGGGTAGGCCAGGCACATGCTGTGGGCCCCTGACCCCAGCAGAGGGTATCACAAGTCAGTAGCTACTCCGTGTAATGTGCACTGCAGTGGATTTATGTGAAAGATATTAACCAGCAAACAGAAAGGAAGACAAGCAGGGCATCATGGATGGCCTTTGGAGGGGCTAATGCAGAGCTCAGCTTGTAAGGATACCATGTCTCCATAAACCAGGGTCCATCCTTAGAACAGGAGTCTGGACAAACGGCATCCCAGGCCCAGGGACTGACAGACTAAGGCACACAAGAGGAATGGAAGAGAAAGTATCTGGAGAACTCACAGCATTTTGTCTGGCTGGAGTGAAGGGTGCTGAGGACGGAACGAGGAAGATCACACCAAAGTGGTGGACAGGGCCTGGTGGAGGGGAGAGTGCGCTCAAGTCTATGAGGAGCCGCTGAAGGACGTCCAGCACTTTTAAAGCTCACCCTGACAATGGCGAGGATGGATCAGAGGAAGATCAGAGGAGGCAGAATCCACACCGGAGGGAGGAGTGCGGAGCCTGCAGGAATGGGGGCTGCCCAGCAGGATCTTCACAGACCCCATCATCTGGGTCAGTTTTACCACATTTCAGGAGTGAGGGGAGACGCTAGGATGCAAGCAGAGGCACACTCATGTTGACAACACTGCTCAGCAGCTTGGCAGCCCCAGAAATCTCTCTGAGCCTCACTTTTCTTATCCACAAGAGGAAGGAAGAATGTGAACCATGCCGACCTCCCAGAATTCCTGTGTGAATGCGCGGTGGCACATGCCCGTGGGTGCGGGCGCGCAGTGATCACACGGCCCATGAGGACACCGTGAAAACAGTAAACACACTGTATCCCTGTTACCACCGTACCAAACTACCACAAACTCAGCAGCTTAAAACTGCACGACCTGCTCAGTCTGGGCCCCTGGGCTAAGACTTCCGCAGCGGGTCGCGCTGGGCCCGAGCGAAGGTGTCAGCGGCCTTGTGTTCTCGTGCGGTCTTGGGAAGCCGCCACGTCCTTGTCTGTCCAGCCTGAATTTTTTGGCTCAGAATGCCGTCCTCTGTCTGTAAGACCAGCAGCACAGCCTCTTCAAGCTCCTCTGACCCGACCACAGGCTCTCTTCTTCCACCTTCCCCTCCCAAGGACCCTGTGAGCCCCGGACCCACGTGGGTAACCCAGGCTTATCTCCTCATCCCGAATCAGCTCATTAGCGACCTTACGACCCTAACCCAGCCCACCATATAACAAAAGGAGCACAAACTCCAAGGACTAGGATGTGGGCACCTTTTGGGAACCATTATTTTGCTTACAAGACACAAAAAATTCTAATTTGGCAGCCAATTTGATTTTCAGTTTCACAACTAATATGTCTAAGAGTTGTCTTTTGGCTAAAAAAAAAATAAGGCATCTGAAGAAAGAACTTTCTAAATAACTTACTATTACATCTCTAAGATTTAGCAATCAATATATGTCAAATACCCAAAAGCTCAATGGTAATAGAGATTTCAATATTTAACTTAATATAAGACGAAGATCACCTTACAGCCCTAGACAGGATGAGCCCTCCAGTGTGGTGTGTGCAGGACAGTGTCCTGGCCTGGGAAGGAAGGGGCAGCACAGTGCTTGGCCAGCCCATGCTCCTAATCGGAGGAACACATACACTCGGAGGCCTGGAAACAGAGGAAAGCCCAGGCTGTCAGTGGACCACATAAGGGGCACTGAACACCTTAAGGGTAAGCACTCCTGACTCTAAGCAAGTGAGGGAGGACGAGTAGGAGGGGTGCCCTCCGGGGCCCGTGCGGGGTGGGCAGCTCAGGACACTTCCTGGGACCCCAGGGGTGGCCATGAATACCCCTGCTGACAGCACAAAAATAAATAGGATTTATCCAAATCTAAAAAATCACATATCATATATTTTTCCCTAAACATACTAATAATTTCAACCAAGCTTATATAAGGGAATTATTCACAATTGCCAGGGTATCTCATTTCAACCTCCTATCTTTTGAATACATACAGCCCCCAGATTACTGATATTCACAATGATGACCTGAAGATTTTGAACAATACCAAGTTCTTATTGATCATGAAGAAAAACCAAGCTACAGTCAGGACAATTTTATTGCTAAACATTCTGAGAACACATTATTGAATACTTTTATTTAAAACCTAGCTACATATGAAATTACATATATGTGAAATCCTTCTGTCAGGGTATTATTCACACCACACCTTTTCCTATCACCCTGCACAAACACAAGTTCACTTCAAGCAAATCATATTAGGGCTCAAGTTTTTAAGCAATTCAATTTAATTAAACACATCCAGTCTATGGAAACAAGTTTTTTCCAAAGAGGGAAATTTTTTTCTGAACTATGACATTTTGTTTTAATCAACCAAAGGTGGTATCAATAAAAATGCAGTAATAGGAGCTACCATAACCTATATTCCATGTCAGAATATGTTCTTTCTTGAAATTTTGTTCTTCACTCAAGGAAAGCTAATAAGGACAGGAAAACACTTATAAAGAGCAATCATTGGTGGATTTTTCCAATAAAGATGCTGTGAACATGTCTGGACGCTGTGGACAGTAGTGATGACGCTGGTCACAGCCGGAGTTTGAACGATTTAACCCGAGATGCATCTGCTGGAGGAAAATCCCCCGGGAGATGCCACTTAGAGCTTATCCATGAGTCATCACAGTGACAAGGACAGTGACCTCACCGTCTCTAAACACAGCATCACCTCGCCAGGAAAGACCAGGGCCATCCATCTCCTCCTTCCACGCCGCCCAGATAGGCCACATGGCTCGCCCCACAGTAAATGGCAAGGGAAGTGTGTGCCTCAGGCCCAAATGCACCCCCCCAGGCTCTTCCTGCACCCTCCTACTGCCCCACGGTTCCCAGGGATGCTCCTGTGGGGCCCAGCCCTTCAGGAAAGACTAGGCTAGAAGACATGGACATCCCATGGTGACTGATGAAGGACATAAATGCCAGAATCTGGGAGGTTCTAAGTCACATAAGCCTGTTTCAAGTTGTTTTGAAAGAAGAAAGCAAAAATATGCAAAAAAAATTAAGGAATATTAAGTATCTGAAATATTTATTGATGGCTAGGATACAGAGTACTTATCTCAGATACTACTAAAACCTGGTATTTTCTGATTAACCATTTCAGGTAGAAAAAAATGTCAATTCTCCTGACAGAAAATGCAATGTCTATCACAAATGCCAAAACCTTGCTTGTAAAATCTTCTATAAAATTGATGAAATCATATATAATAGAAAAGAACAAATGCATATGCAATAAATTAGGTCATGAGTTCAAATTCTGTCAGAGTTGAGAATTTGGGCAAAGCCCACACTGTACAAGCGCAGGGCCTTAGACAATGTGCCGAGGACAGACGTCCAGCAGCAAGGTTACAGAAGAAGGAAGTCCCAGCGGCCTTTCCCCTACAGTGAAACACAGTTAATAGGTTAGAGCTTTTACTCTCCTCTGTGATATTTTTAGTAGTCAGTTAAAAAGAATGAAAGTTTGAAGGCATCTGAAATTTCCCAAAGAATTAGATAGCGAGGAAGAGTGAAATAAAAAATAAAAAATAAAAAAATCAAAGAACCTCCCCAGTGCCCCTCAAGAGCCAAACCACAAACAACTTGGGCCACCTCAGTGTCACCTGCGGAAAAGGAATCCCTGAGCCAACCCTCCTCGGCCGTGTCACATAAGGGGAAAAACAATAAGGCCGTGTGTCGTGTGACTGTCCAATCACTGCCCGTCTGCAGTGGCCTGCGGGGTATCAGGCACTCACCACGGAGATTCCCAAAGAACGGAAAACGCTGGCCTGCAGGAGTTTGGGAGTCGCCACCAGAAAATGAACGAGCTCGTTACAGTGCAGGATCCCGCCATCGGAGCTCACACACAGCAAGGCAGCGGCTGGGAGACTGTGGTTGCTGGTGGCTGTATGAAGTGTCAGGACCCTTTGAGCAACAGGAAGCACGTGTAGATGGGGGGAACAGAAGGCGAGCATGACAGACACCAGTGGAAAGCCTGAAAGTGCCTCAGCTGTGGGCTGGACACAGGCATTTGCAAGGAGAGAGAGGCTGCAGCAGAGTGGGGGTGGGGGGCCCGACCATGGGCAGGGGCTGCAGGTGGCTGCACGAGAAGGTCCAGCCAGGGACTATTGAGTCACAAAACTAAGAGGCAGCAGCAGACATCACGCAGGGAGCAAGTGCGCCCAAACCACTGACATATTTCATGAGGAGAAGAGATTTATTACTCACCCGATTTATATGGCTGTTCCTTAAGATATCGTGCAGCAAGGTTCTCTCAAATTCTTCCAACTTCTTGGAACACTTCGTAAGAATATGATTAGAGCAGTTAAAATCGCTCATCAGTCTAGCTAAAGTATCAACAGCTTCTGTCCAAAAGCTTGAAAAAGGAAATTTGGGTTTACGGTAAAAAGTGATCAGGCCATCTAGCAACTGGCAAACAGAATCACATACTGTGGAAGAGTCGTTTTCAAAGTGGCTGAAGTCTGTTTTCAGATCCCCTGATTCCGTCAAGGTCTTCAGTTCAAGCAGATGTTGTAAGAATTGCATGTGAGAAGAGAGAGGATTTCCTGGAGCAGCACAATGTCTTTTGACAGAGGGCAGCAGTGGAAAGAGTGCGGGGGCACGGCTCTCCACAAACTCCTGGGATGCACCTGAAGATTCAGTTCTCTGTTCGTGGGACAAATCACACCCAGAATCTTCCAGCAGAGTCACTGTGTTTTCAGAACTTCCAGGGTCCTGAGCTTGCAGCTGGGAAGATGGGTCTCCTAAGATTGAAAAGAACAAAACCATTATCTTTCTGTAGCTAAGATTCCTTCATATAAAAACTAGACAAGAGATTTTAAGTTGCAGGATACAAAATTAATACACAGAAATCTGTTGCATTCCTATACACTAATGATGAACTAGCAGAAAGAGAAATCAGGAAAACAATTCCATTCACAATTGCATCAAAAAGAATAAAATACCTAGGAATAAACCTAACCAAGGAAGTGAAAGACATATACTCTGAAAACTACGAGACACTCATGAGAGAAATTAAACAAGATACCAATAAAAGGAAACACATCCCATGCTCATGGATAGGAAGAATTAATATTATCAAAATAGCCATCCTGCCTAAAGCAATCTATAGGTTCAATGCAATCCTATCAAAATACCAACAGCATTCTTCAACGAACTAGGGCAAATAGTTCTAAAATTCATATGGAACCACAAAAGACCGCCAATAGCCAAAGCAATCCTGAGAAGGAAGAATAAAGCAGGGGTATTATGCTCCCCAACTTCAAGTTCTACTACAAAGCCACAGTAATGAAGACAATTTGGTACTGGCACAAGAACAGACTCATAGACCAGTGGAACAGACTAGACAGCCCAGATATAAACCCAAGCATATATGGTCAATTAATATATGATAAAGGAGCCATGGATATACAATGGGGAAATGACAGCCTCTTCAACAGCTGGTGTTGGCAAAACTGCACAGCTACATGCAAGAGAATAAAATGGATTACTGTCTAACCCCATACACAAAAGTAAACTCAAAATGGATCAAAGACCTGAATGTAAGTCATGAAACCATAAAACACTTATAAGAAAACATAGGCAAAAATCTCTTGAAGATAAACATGAACAGCTTTTTCCTGAAAGAATCTCCTTGGGCAAGGGAAACAAAAGCAAAAATGAACACATGGAACTACATCATGCTAAAAAGCTTCTGTACAGCAAAGGACACCATCAACAGAACAAAAAGGCATCCAACAGTATGTGACAATATATTTGTAAATGACATATCCAACAAGGGGTTAACATCCAAAATATATAAAGAATTCACATGCCTCAACACCAAAAAGTAAATAACCCTATTAAAAAATGCATGGAGGATATGTAACAGACACTTCCCCAAAGAAGAAATTCAGATGGCCAACAGGCCCATGAAAAGATGCTCCACATCGCTAATTATCAGGGAAATAAAAATTAAAACCACAATGAGATATCACCTCACACCAGTGAGGATGGCCAACATCCAAAAGACAAACAACAAGTGTTGGCAAGGATGTGGAGAAAGGGGAAGCCTCCTACACTGCTGGTGGGACTGCAAATTAGTTCAACCATTGCGGAAAGCAGTATGGAGGTTCCTCAGAAAACTAAAAATAGAAATACCATTTGACCCAGGAATTCCACCCCTAGGAATTTACCCTAAGAATGCAGCAGCCCAGTTTGAAAAAGACATATGCACCCCTGTGTTTATCACAGCACTATTTACAATAGCCAAGAAATGGAAGCAACCTAAGTGTCCATCAGTAGATGAATGGATAAAGAAGATGTGGTACATATACACAATGGAATATTATTCAGCCATAAGAAAACAAATCCTGCCATTTGCAACAACATGGATGGAACTAGAGGGTATTATGCTCAGTGAAATAAGCCAGGCAGAGAAAGGCAGGTACCAAATGATTTCACTCATCTGTGGAGCATAAGAACAAAGAAAAAACTGAAGGAATAAAACAGCAGAAGACTCGCAGAACCCAAGAACGGACTAACAGTTGCCAAAGGGAAAGGGACTGGGGAGAATGGGTGGGAAGGGAGGGATAAGGGGGAAAAGGGGCATTACGATTAGCACACATAATGTAGTGGGGGGGGCATGGGGAAGGTAGTATTTATAGAGAAGACATGTGAGTCTATAGCATCTTACTACGCTGGTGGACAGTGACTGTGATGGGGTACGTGGTGGGGACTTGATAATGGGGGGAATCTAGTAGCCACATGTTGCTCATGTGATTGTATATTAATGATACCAAAATTTAAAAAATAGAGATTTTTCCAATTTAAATTATCGGGTAATGCAAATGTTTATTAAGCATTGTAAACACAGCAGTGTAAGAACTGAACAGAGAGAGGAGAACCCGTGAAGGAAGCCGTCAGGCTGAGCACAGCAGAGGAGAGCCGAGGTGACTGTCCGTGGGCTGTCAGGTCTGCAGCTCCCATTCAGCCGCGTGCCAAGCTTGGAAAATACCGGGAAGAACGTGTCAGGCGTGAAGGAGGCTGCCCTCTGGCACAGCTTCTGCCACGTAACCGCGAAGCCAGCTGTGGCCCCTAACCACCCTGGGGGATACGCCCCCACTATCATTAATTCACCAATAAGGAAACACTGCTCAACCTAAGAAGCCCAAGGAAGGCTACGGTGGACAAGTGGCACAAGCGCTTCATTCCCCGTCCGACTGCCTGGCCCTCCACCACAGTGTGCACTGGTTTCCCTGTTACACGTGGTTTCTGAGCTCCTGAACAGAGAGGAGGTCCTGCCTCTGCTCATCTCTGTGACTATGTCACTGAATATTTACATCACCTGGAGAAGACGCCTCATGCGGAGAGACGCTTAGAGCCATGTGGACAGCACAATGACTCACTGGCTACAGCAGCTTGTACGTGCTATGGCCTCGTGTGCTGGGATCGGCGCCACGGCAACTTGGAGCAAAGCACAGTACTCATACCAGGAGGTAAGAGAGGTGGGGCGGGTGGGCAGACGGGACAGAGGGGACACATCACATTCAAAGCATGCCAACACTCGGCAACAACATGCCACTGACAGGTCCTCTGAAGCCCCTAGAACCTCTTGAAACCAGCACCGATTCACTGCCTCCTCTCTTTGTCCTCAGTGATGAGACCTTTGGCAACAGTGAACAGCGCCTGCACGGGACACCTCTCTCTGGCAAGCAGATGGCGAGGGGACAGGGCCATGTTATACAATCTCCACAAGCAGGAAAAGGGAAACAGGAGAACAGCTTCCTGACAGGATTCAGCATTTTCAGTGATACTGATGGTAACGGATTACAGTCCCTGACAACAGTCCTAAATAAGATGTTTGTCCATAAAAAAGAGATTTTTAAGTAGCCATCCTTACATGGCTAACACCCTGGATGCAAGTGGGCAGTAACATACAGCCTTGCCTTTAAATGGGTCTCATGTAACCACACTGACTCTACTCCATGGCTTGGGTGACTATCCTCCATAGAAACCTCAAGCATGGCTGACAGCACCCTACCCCAGGGACAGAAGGGAGCGTGAGGTCCCGCTGCTGAAGCTCTCTGTAAGTCCCGCTTTTCCAGGAAGGACCAAGGAGAATCCAAGGTCAAAGGATGCCCCTCCCGCCACCTCTTACTGAGGGGATACGACCGAGGACTCTCAGTTCTCTCCATGCTGCTTATGACCACATGAAGGACCGTCATCAGATCTAAAAGATGATATACACACACACACACACACACACCCTGACCAAGGGCAGCCTAGCACATAGTAAGTGCTCAGTAAATATTATCTATTGCCATTAAATGATTATGGATACTGAGAATCTAAATTACACTAAGTTGTGAAATCAGATGAAGTTCATGAAATAAGGTATCAGGTAAAACTACACATCTTATCTAGAGTGCCTTGTAGTCCCTCTCACATGTCGATCCCACAGCCCTTCAATTCCACTTGACTGGGCCCTTGTCTCTTCCATTTTCTTCCAGCCGTGGAGCTCCACGAGCTCGTTTCAGAATGGATCTCAAACAGCCAGCAAAGTAGAGCCGGTGGCTTCCTGCCACACATACCGCCCTCAAAATGCCCACCCCTGAATCAACAGTTAAATACATGCTGCCCCCAAATACTCACATCCGCACCGACTCCCGATGTCCGCTGTCACCCATTTCTATGGCCCGGACCAGACTTCAGAAGTCAGACTTATAGAACCTACAGGGCAAAAGCATCTTTTCCATATGCCCTGAGGGTCCTGTGAACTTTACCTTTGTGTTTACCACCCTGAACAGAGCATCTTCCCACAGAGCCCACAGGATGCAGCTCCCATGTGTCCTGGGGGCTGCCTGTCCGAGCCGGCCGCAGGCCTGCTCCCACCACCCCCTCACAGACGCTAGGCCAGGGGGACGGGGCAGCCTTCCACCCTCCACAGACAGCGAGAGAAATGCAGCGTTCTGCTTCCCCACTCTGCTCAAGTGTTAGTCAGGGTTCTCCAGAGAATATATAAATATATATGTCCTCTCCCTCCTGCCCTGCCTGCCTCTCTCTCTCTCTCTCTCCATATGATATATATGTGTATATATATATGCATATAAATGCAAATATGTAAATGTATATACTCTCTAGATGCTTTTATGTTTCAATTTGAGAGACTGCCGATTGACTATAAGGCATTGGGCTCCTGTGATCATGGAGGCTGCGAAGCCCCAGGTTCTGCACTCAGCAGGTGGGGGGCCCGGGGAGCCGGCGGTGTGGCCCCAGCCCCGCTACAAAGGCCTGAGAACCGCGAGAGCGGACAGGGCTCCAGTCTGAAGGCCGGCAGGCTCTACCCCACGAGGAGCCCACGTCTCAGTTTGAGTCCAAAGGCAGGGAACACGTCTCCCCAGCTCCAAGGCAGCCAGGCAGAAGGGATCCCCGCGGCCTCGGCCTCCAGGCATGTGTGATGGGGCACCGCCAGCTCGGGTTCCTGGCATCCGTGGGAACCATGCACAGCTACTGATGCCCTCAACAATTTAAAGGTGAGGTTTACGCCACCTGGTGGCCAGACAGAGATGCTACTTTAAAGCCCTTGGCGTTTCCGCGATGTTTCCCTTGAAAGCCCTTGTGTGTCTTCTGTCCCTGAAGGACCCATCTTAGCACACTGCAAAGCATATCTGAGGAGCGCTGGCCAAGGACAGGTTGCAGTTTTGCCTCACCCTGCTAGCAGCCTGCATCATGACTCTAACTTTGGGCACACTGAAAGGCAGCAATGCCAACCGCGTGAAATTACAAACTGATGCAATGATTTGTCCTGGCCAAGCTGTCCTCCCTGCATGAGGCAGAAAGCAAAGCGTATCTGTGTCTTGGCCTGGTTCCGGGCCAGGTCGCAGCACCGTCACTCCTGCAGTCAGGAGCTCAGGCTGACCTTCCTGGTCATCCCCGTCCCCCTCAAGCCGCCCTCCGGGACAACGCGAACCCTCCTCATCATCCTTGCACCTTCGGGTCCTCTCCTGCTCTGACCTCCTGGATGTGCCCGCCTTCCCCACGGCCTGGTGACCCTCAATCCACCTCTTCTCTCATGCTCAAGTCCCTGGGGGTCTCACAAGGATTCAAACTCCACACACCCCGAGATGGCACCCTGAGGGCACACCTGGCCCAGTCTCCGGACAGCTGAGCTCTACTCTCCATCGTTCCCAGCGTCTGAAGCCAGAGTACATGCTGACTTCTCCCTCGACCCCCGGCTCTGTCCCACTGACAAACAGCACTGACCATGCCCCACTCTCTGTTCCTCAGGTTCACTGTTTGTTCCATGTGGGACCTCGTTCAGATGTTCCCTGTGCTTGGAGTAACCTTCCCACCCCAACCCCGATTTTCTAAAGGCAGGTTCCTCGTCATTCAAGAGTCTGTTAATGTCACTTTCCCAGAGGCCTTTCCTGGCCACCCCAACTAAAGAAGCCACCCACTGTCTGTCATATCTGCCCATTCTGCCTCTCCAAATGTGACTAGTCACTGGCTGGCCATTTCTGTCTCGCCTGCAAGGGCCTGCGTTCCATGAAAGCCCTGGATGGCCTGCGTGCTGCCCTGCCCCAGAGCCTGGAACAGCAAGCAGGAGCTCAATAAATATTACTCAGTAAATAGTTTTCCACACTACAATAATTCATTTGAGACCCGGACCACGCAGTGACACTCCCACCCCCAATACTCTGCCCCTTCCAAACCCTCGTGCGCATGGCTGTCGATGACTCTGCTTCCGTGACCGTGCCTTTCCATCACCCTTCTGGGGCACTGCACCCACACTGGAAAGGCCCCAGGCCCCTGCCACCTGCAGGTGAAAGCGTCCTTCCCACCAGCTGCCCTACCTCTCTTCACGGGCTCTGATCTGGTTCTTCACCTTCTTTTCCGGGACGCCGCTTCGTGCTCCATGTGCCACAGCCACACTGAGCCATTTGCAGCAGATTCCTAGGTCTGTGCTTCACACTCGTCCCTTGGGCCTGAAATGCCCCGTATCCACAGCTTTCCAGATCGGCCCGGTCCTCGAGGTCAGCAGCTTTCTCCAGAAAGATTTTACAGCCATGTTCTCTGAAGCAGAATAACCACACTTACTCACACTAAGCATCTTCCTCTGGACCATGTGGTCCCACTGGGTGCAGCTAGCGAGGCGCTCTTGTTCCCAATACGTTGTGTCATCTTATTTCTCTGTATTCTCCACACTGTCTGACCTGGCAGCTATTGAGTGGAAAGGGGCTGAATAAATGAAAAGCCTGCCTCTACAGGAAGTTACCAGCACCAGATCAGATGCTGGTAAGCAGCAGCCATCTCTCATTGAATTCAGGCACTGGGGGCAACAACGTGCAGGCCAGGTGAAAAGCAGAGCCCTAATTTCCCTAACAAACAGGAGAATCAGGTGGAGAGACCGTAAGCGCATGTACTGAGATGCCATTACCACGACCCCACAGAATACGCTAGGCCCTCTCCAGGTAAGCCAGTGACCCACCTACCTGCACAGCTGGTAAAATCAGTGCAATTACTCAAGTCAGCAGTGCACCACATTCACTGGCCCCTTGGTCCTTTGAGTGCCAAGCCACACAGCTCTCCACAGCCTGTCCCGTGACCTTTCCTGCTAAGATCCAACTGAGCTCCGGTCTCGCCCTGACCACGCCTCTTTCCAAAAACCTGCCCAGATTTGTTTCCCCCCACATCGTGGAAGCTACTGCTTTAACTTCAGACCAGTTTCCAACTGCTTACACCTATGCTGCTGAGACCACCTTCAGGCTAGCTTGGTCCCCAGCCTCCCCTGCTGGACACGGAGGCCGACGTTCCTTTCCACTGGTGTCCACTTCATTCTGTCAAAAGCCAGAAGCACTGCGACCTTTCACCCAGGGCAGTGTCCCTGCCTTTATCACTGTAGGTGGACATGCTAAAACTAAGTCTCCAGGGACACAGGTCAGGGTCTCCAGGGGAGGCTCCAGGAGCTCGTATTTAAATAAACACCTTGGGCGCCTCATAACCAAACACATCCCACATTGCCGGCCGGCTGTGCCCCCACCTCGGGCCCCAGCCCGCTGTGCTGCTTGCGCTGCGCTTGGGGTCTTCTGGTCACTGAACTTCTGAAAGGTCTCACGTGGCGGCTTTTCAGCCTCCAGTACCAGACTACACTCCCCAGAGTCCCTCAGAACCCGGGGGCGGAATTCAGAACCCAGATACCAGAATTTTTAAAGCTCTGCCAGGGGCTCCAGTGTCTTAAATGAACTGTCTGCTCTGCTCTCCTTGGCCATTCATGTCACCTCCAGTTCCAACTTCAGACCTCCCAGAAATGTCTGTTTCCTCTGTACATGTTCATGTTGAATTCATGTCTAATCTTTCAAAGTTCAGCTGGATTCTATTCCCAAAAGGTTCACCTTTGCCATTTTATTTTCTATTTTGCAAAAGTGGAGCAAGCCTTATATATTCTGGCTGTCTCCTTCCCAAAGGTCCTCGGTAGTGCATCAAAGAGATGGGTGGGTTTCTTCAGCTTTCAGTGACCTGTAATCCTCCAATCCATAAACATTCGCCTCAACTGCATGTTCACTATAACAGAGCTGAGCAAGTGCCGAAGTCTGACTGTGACCCACCCTCCAGTCCCATCTTATTAGGTACTGGGCACCTCGTAAATCCACAAATACAGACTGTGCCCACATGTGGCCACTGAACGGCCTGACACACAGCCAAGCCCACTTCTGTCCACCTGGCGTGTGGCTGCTCCAATCGATCAGGTGGAGAGCTCAATCAGGAACCAGCTGCCGCCTCGGGGGTGAGACCTTCTCTGACGAGAGCATTTACAGGCTCATGGTTATGGGTGCTGGTATCAAGATTTTATTGGTTTTTATATCTGACATATATGAAAGTCAGTCCATGAAATCTAAGTTTTGTTAAAATGCTATCAAAAAATTACTATGCAAGACCAAAATTATTTTCTTCCAAACCTTACTGACAATCATAGATGCCACGAAAATGGCCTTCCATGAAACAGGAACAGGAAATGCAAAATTCAGGTAATCATGGTTACTCTGCTGGTATCTTAAAATACGATTTCATTTGTGCCCACAGTGGGCACTACCCTTCCCGCCTAGCATGCCCTGCTTATTTATTTCAGGATCAGTAATGGTTCAGTCTGTCCCCAGGTAACTAGTAAACAGACCCCTTTAAAGAACATAGGCTTCTCCGGGGAAATAACCCTGTAGTCCTAAAGTACACAAAACATTCCCAAATCCCCTTTAATCTGCACTTTTGGTGACTAAAGATAGTGTTTCTCCCAAGGCTGATGATTCTGATTTGAGCCGTTAGACACCCCAGCCCTGCCAGCAGTACCCTTCAGAGCCTGGATGCACTGCCCTGTTACCCCAGGGTACCGGGGCCCCATCTGCTGCAGGCCTGGGTTGGGGGCTCTGCTTCAAGGCCCTCACAGCCCTGCAGGCTCAGAATCCACCACTCCTTTATCTGAAGCTGAGAGGAGTCTGACAATGGATTGTGCAGGTTCCAAAAAGAAGTTATAAAATGTAGGCTCATTAAATTGATGTTCTGTTTCCCTCCTAGGAGGCAAAACATTTCTGGCCTCATAATGGCCGAAACCAGTAAGTAGCCTGCCCATGCCTCACTGTTATCCTGACGAATGCAACGTTCTGTCTTCAAACCACCAGTGTTCAAACCGTGAATTCCCGTTGAGCGCTCTCTTCTCTTCTCTCCCTAAGGCTTGTCAGTTATTTGATGAGCTGCATTACTGTTTGTTTCCAAGCGCGGCTCTGGAAGGTCTTCACCCCCTGGCCAGCACCCTGGTCCATGCTCGCCTCTCGCCGGGCCCGGATCACTGCCATTGGCTCCCGCCAGGCCTTGCTGCCTCCGGCTTCTCCCCATGCCCACAGGCAACACGCAGCTGCTGGTTTAGAACCAGTCCTAGTCCTCAACCTTCTGATGCCCCATTTGTGGAAAGTAGAGTCCAGACTTTGCAAGAGCAATCCCATCTGTGGCCCTGGCCAGGCCCCACCCCAGACACCCTTCCTGAGTGGGTCTGCCCGCTCGCTGAAGTCCCACATGCCACTCGAGGCTGTTCCCCCAGCCAGCTCCTGACCACCCGCCTGTGGTTCCCCGCCTGGTGCACTCTCCCCCATGGGTGCTCTGTTCTCTCAGCTGGACCACCAGGCAACCAAGGGTCTTTTGAATAAACAGTCATCAATTCCCACCCGCATGGCCTCTTATCTCATGCACCTCCTCATTCTCCAAATCCTCTCTTCACTTGGTGTATATGACACTAACTTAGGATTTTCACCTAACTAACTTCTTTTTCTCTTTTCCTTTTTGGCTATGGTCTGAATGTTTGTGCCCCACTTCCTCCCACCCCCACCCCACCCAGTTCACACACTGAAATCTCCCCCATGGTGGTGGCATTAGGAGCGGGGGTCTTGGGAAGGTGCCAAGGTGCCGAGGGCGGTGTCCTCGGGAACAGGCCCATCGCGTCACAAGAGGCCCCAGAGAGCTCAGGGCCTCTCCACCACAAGGACACGGGAGAACACCCCGCCGGGCCCCGGGAAGACAGCTCTCACCAGACAGCAAACCTGCCAGTACCTGGACTCGGACCTCCAGCCTCCAGGGCGGCAGAAATGAATTTCTGTTGTTAAGCCGCCCAGTGTGTGGAGCTCCTGCTGTGACAGCCCCAACAGACCAACTGCCAACCCGGATTGTCCCCAGGGCCCCCAGCCTGTCCAGCCGTCCTCTCGCCCAGCTCACCGCATTCCTCACCACAGGCCTCCGCTCTGCAGCCTTGTCCCCCACAGTCTGTCCCGCGCTGGCTTGCGGCCCTCTCACCCACCCACTGGGTCGCCCGCCTACTGGGGATGCCTCGATGATGCTGCGCGTCTCCAGTCTCTCCGGGGGCCGTGAGCCTGGAATCGCCCCAAGCTCCTCAGGCGGCCCCAGTGCACAGCCAGGCTGAGAAGCACTCAGATCACACTGACCCCCACACCTCTGTCGTTCCTTTGGTCTAGAACATTCTCCCGCACCTTCCAAACCTCCCTACCTATTCAATATTTGGATTTTAATTTCAGGGTCACTCCTCAGGAGGCCTACTGACTAGATCAGATCAGATTCCTCTGAAATGGCTCCTGCAGAACCGGTCACTCTGCCAGCATCTGTCTCTGCCTTAGGCGTACGCTCCACACAGACGCCTCCACGTCCGTCTAAGCCGGCACCACAGCCCTGAGCGCGGCACTGGGCCAAGGCGGATGCTCAGTGATTTCCACTAAAGGGATGTTAACAGCATTACCAGAAATGTGTTACGGAAGCTCAGAGGTGAAAAGATTGTCTCACCACCATAGACTCACATAAATGACTCTTTCCTTTAAAAACTTACAAAACTAACTGAAAATACTGGTAATGCCACTAGACTGACAGAAAGTCCAGAAATAGAAAAATAATGCAATAGTTCAATGCAGAATCTAGGAATTAAACACATTTCCTTTCACCATGAATAAAACATTTGAAGAATGACATAATAGCTCCTCATACGTGTTAAGTATATGACCTAATTATGGGCTTGTTATGGAGACCAAAAATCACTCACACGCCAGCCGGGGATGTATGACTTGCATGGCTAACATTCTTTTTTTAAGTACACCCTGTCTGCCAGTAAAGCCCCAAATGACAGCTTTGCGAGAGCACATGGACACAGCCAGGATCAGACACTGACTTCTGGAGACCCTTCCCCAGCAAAAGGAGACAGAGTAAAAATACTGTTGATTCTGAAAGGAGGCCTAGCCAGAGAGAGCTCAGTAGTCAGCTACTACACTATCAATTATGACTTAGATTTATTCTTTCAGCAGTAAAAAGAGCTCAAAGTCAATTTTCCGCATGCCATACTGCTAGCCAAGCAGAACTCATTTCCACTGATTTTTACCATTGTGATATTCCTGAAAATGAACTGCATGCTCAGGGGTCCAGGCCTCATGACCTGCAGGCCAAGTCCTAAAGTGCTCAGCTCGGCTGCCGCGCTACAGCTCGTTTACCTATCACTCATCGTAAAAGTCAGTGGTCTGAGAAATTGAGTAAACTTGACCAAAAAGCAGCATAATCTCTTATGACCATTAAAAAAACAAAATTAACACAGTTTTCAGGTAGAAAATAAACCAAACTAGATATGTCCAGCCTTCCCAGGATAGGCGACCCCACAGAGCTCTGCACTACACAGTGTCTCTACACGGAGGGAGAGCCTAGGGGCTCCAGTGCAGGGCAGGCCGCCTCCTACCATCAAAGGATGAAGAACAGGCTGGCCAGCACCCAACTCTTCCACACGGAAAATAGGCATCCATGCCAAGCAGAAGTGCTGGGCACAGCTGTATGCTGTGGGAACATGAGCCATTAGGTGAAACTGGGCAAAAAGCAGATTTCATGCAGCATGAACATGATGGGACCATAGAACCATCATTCGTGAGGCCTTTCAGCTCAGCAAGGAGCATGGGCAAGGCCCAGGGGCAGGGTCAGAGGCTTGGAAGAGATGTGCCTGGAGCAGAGGGAATGTGGAGGCATACAGAGAGGATGCAGGACTGACCAAAGGTTTGGGGGTCATCATCAGAAAGCTTAGACAACAGAAAATGATCCAGTGTTTGAACCAAGATACTCCTTGCATCTTAGGAAAAACAAGAGGCCAGAAGGGTGGCCAGAGCCATCAGGGGCTCCTGAGACAGTCAAGGAGAGATGATGCTTCACTGTGTGGGGGTGACCATCAAGCCCCTGTGGAGAGAGAGGCACTACTGAAAATTACATGGTTGAGAATCAGAAGAATGGAAATCAGGTTAGAACATTTAAAAACAATATAGAGACAGAGGAGAGGATGAAAACCAAATACACTAATGTGCCTCCCAAAGCAGGTCCTCGGATGGCAGCCAAATCACTGAGACTCGCTGGGCCACTTGCTCCCCAGGCTCAGGCTGCACCTGCCGCAGGGCTGACCGGGACCCAGCAGCGATGCCATCACTCAGTTTTACCACAACAAAGGGAAAGCTCACACACGCCCTCAGCTCGTGTCCTTTCTTTCCCACTGGAATAATCCACGGACAAAGCTGGATGAGGTCTTGGCAAGGAAAACTAACCAACAAAATTCCCAAGTCCAACAGACAAGAAACCTGGCTGCCACGGAGGACTCACAGACAGTTCTCAGGCCATCGAGCCAAGGAAGGAAACGGGCAGGTACGTTTCATTCGGGTTGGGAAGCTTGGTGCCAAGCGCCCCCACTGCCCTCACAACACCCACCCTCCTTCTCGCCACCCACATTTTAGGGTGGAGGACAGTGAGCCCCATGGGTTAAACGTGACTGGCCTGGAAGAACTCAGGTCACCTTGGCTGCGCTGAGCCCCAACCCAGATTCATCCCCAGCCCCCTGCCCTTCTCAAGGAGCCACCTGCCTCCAGACTGACTCAGCGGCGCTTCCCTCATCGGCCACCCTCCTGTCCGCCTGCTGGTCTGCGTGCACTCATTCACGCAGGTTTGTCTCACATTGGTCACCGAGCTCCTGCTGGGCGCTAGGTCTTGATGGTGTCCATGCATGCACTGAAGTGTTTGCATGTGTCAGGCAAGGTGGCTGGCCTGGCCCTGATTCACCTCACTTCCATTCCCTCCCAATGTGCCTCATGGTAAACACGTAAACTCACGATTTTATTTATGCCATAAAAACTGAGTATCTACTACTTTCCAGAGAATACAGAGAATGTGTTAGTTGGGGGGAAAAGCATTTACTACTGAACTAACTAAACGATATTGTAATTATTTAAGTAATTTTAATAGCCAAGAATTCTTGGTAAAGTTCTTAACAGTATTGAAGTGAGAATCATAAAGTAAGACCATGCTGCCCCAAGGTTTATAGCGTAGCAACTACATAGGGGTGTGTGTGTGTGTGTGTGTAACTAAGCACCCTCTTAATAAACAGGGCCTCTCAGAAATGTGCCAAACTACTGCTACTAAGATGTCATAACCAGCTTATACTGAAACAGGCTTTGAGTTGACGGAAGAAATGATGTTTACCTCTTTCCAATAGGCTTCTTAACTCATCAAAAACTGCTGAGTGTTACCACTAATACAAGGAGCCTCGACACTAAAAAATCATGACGATTACATGAGGAGGTTGTGTAAAGCATGACACAGACTTCAATAAACTATACACTAAACAACCACTACACTACAAAAGGACAGGCAGAAACACAGCGATCCCCTATTAAAATGATATGCGTCAAGTTGGGAATTAAAGATAGCAGCATGAGAGGTGAGACAGAAAGCTCCTCTGAAAACCACATGTAATATGAAATATAGTTAATACAACTAATCCTAAAAGAACAACAGGAAAGAAGGCTGCACCAGACTGCATACACCTGGAGAACAGAGCAGAACTCATGAAACAGGGTAACGTACCAAAGCCTTGATC
The DNA here is from genome assembly GCA_032199065.1 of Smutsia gigantea. Lineage (NCBI taxonomy): Eukaryota > Metazoa > Chordata > Mammalia > Pholidota > Manidae > Smutsia > Smutsia gigantea. Next base: position 140,733 of record JAVSCE010013224.1, on the reverse strand, counting down.
TGGCAGGACCCAAGCCCTTTCCCCACCCCAGCTCACTGGCAGGAGGAAGAAAATGGAGCAAGGAGGGAGTGGAAGCCTAGGACTGCTGAACACCCAGCCATGGAGGTCTGCTTTGGGAGAATGAACCTACATTGCATGGTGCTCTGGAGATTAGTGGGGTTTGGAAAGCTAAGACAGGCAGAATACTTGGAGAGACTGAGATTCCAGCCATTTGTGGAGGACAGGGATCCACATCTGGCTACTCTGGGACAAAGGACAGGCGGGCGATCTGAGAGGCTTACTAGCAGTGAGAGGGCTGATGAAGGGGCAGGGACTTCACAGAGCTTGCTGCTCGGGAAAAGGGATAGGTGGACAAGGTTGTCTGGGCATGCTCTGCTCAGCAGGTTGGGAACTTTCAGGAGCTTCAGGCACTCTATCCCCCTGGCTGGCTATTCAGCTGTGAGGCCCCCCACTGTGATACACAGCCTCCTGCACCTTCCTCCTGGCCTGCCGGCACTGGTTCATAAACAGCCAGTACCTATACTGGCGTCAGGCCAGCGAGAGGGAGGCCCCACCTATGGCAGCCACAAAAGCAAGGCACAGAGGCTTACACCTGTGTGCTTGGCCCACTGGTTCTGACAGTGGAGACAGGCAATGCAATTGGGAAGAAGGAAACAGCTCTTTCCTACCTAACCCCAGGCAACAGCACCACTCCCCTGAGACCCCCAACATCACTTCAGGGGCTGAGTAGCTCCAGAGAGTAGAGTTCTGGGCACTAGAGGGCTCCACATACAAATATGAAATGTCAAAGGAAACTGGTTCAAACCAAAATCTCACAAACACCAGAAATAGGGCCAAGTGAAACTGAACTCATCAATCTTCCTCAAAAAGAGTTCAAAATAAAAATTATAAACATGATCATGGAGGTACAGAAAAATATTCAAGAACTCAGGGACGAATTTAGGATGGAGATTCGATCATTAAGAAATTCCATATCTGAACTGAAACATACAATGTAGGGATTTAAAAGCAGATTAGATGTAGTAGAAGAGATGGTAAATGGAATAGAAATTAGAGAAGATAAATACAAAGAAGCTGAGGCACAGAGAGAAAAAAGGATCTCTAAGAATGAAAGAATATTGAGAACTGTGTGACCAATCCAATCAGAACAATATTCACATTATAGGGGTACCAGAAGAATAAGAGAGAGAAAAAGGGATAGAAAGTGTTCTTGAGGAGGTAATTGCTGAAAAGTTCCCCAATCTGAGGGAGGAGATAGTCTCTCAAGCCATGGAGATGCACAGATCTCTCAACACAAGGGACGCAAGGAAGACAACATCAAGACATATAATATTTAAAATGGCAAAGATCAAGGATAAGGACAGACTTTTAAAAGCAGTGAGAGAGAAACAAGATCACATACAAAGGAAAACCCATCAGGCTATCATCAGACTTCTCAAAAGAAACCTTACAGGACAGAAGGGAGTGGCATGATATATTCAATGCAATGAAACAGAAGGACCTTGAACCAAGAATATTCTACCCGGAAAGATTATCATTTAAATTTGAAGGAGGGATTAAAAAGCTTTCAGATAAGCAAGAGCTAAGAGAATTTACCTCCCACTAACCACCTCTACAGTGTATTTTAGAGGGCCTGCTATAGATGGAAGTGTTCCTAAGGCTAAATAACAGTCACCAGGGGAAATAAAACTACAGTAAAGAAAGTAGAACAATTAATTACTATGCAGATGCAAAACCAAATCAACTACCCCCAAAGTCAATCAAGGGATATACAAAGGGTACAGAACATGACATCTAATAAAGAAAGGAGGAGGAAGAAAAACAAGGAAAAAAAAAAGAACGTTAGATTGTGTTTCTAATAGTGTACAAAGTGAGTTAAGTTAGACCGATGGACAGTAAAAAAGCTACCCCTTGGGATACAAAATGAATACACATAAGACTGTTGCATTCCTATACACTAATGATGAACTAGCAGAAAGAGAAATCAGGAAAACAATTCCATTCACAGGTGCATCAAAAAGAATAAAATACCTAGGAATAGACCTAATAAGGAAGTGAAAGACCTATACTCTGAAAACTTCAAGACACTCATGAGAGAAATTAAAGAAGATACAAATAAATGGAAACACATCCCGTGCTCATGGATAGGAAGAATTAATATTGTCAAAATGGCCATCCTGCCTAAAGCAATCCACAGATTCAATGCAATCCCTGTCAAAATACCAACAGTATTCTTCAATGAACTAGAGTAAATACTTCTAAAGCTCATATGGAACCACAAAAGACCCCAAATAGCCAAAGCAATCCTGAGAAGGAAGAATAAAGTGGGAGGAATTATGCTCCCTGACTTCAAGCTCTACTACAAAGCCACAGTAATCAAGACAATTTGATACTGGCACAAGAACAGACCCACAGGCCACTGGAACAGACTAGAGATCCCAGATATAAACCCAAGCATATATGGTCAATTAATATACAATAAAGGAGCCACAGATATACACTGGGGAAATGACAGCCTCTTCAACAGCTGGTATTGGCAAAACTGGACAGCTACATGTAAGAGAATGAAATTGGATTATTTTCTAACCCCATACACAAAAGTAAACTCAAAATGGATCAAAAACCTGAATGAAAGTCATGAAACCATAAAACTCAGAAAAAACATAGGCAAAAATCTCTTGGACATAAACATGAGCAACTTCTTTATTGACATATCACCCTAGGCAAGGGAAAAAGAAGCAAAAATGAACAAGTGGGACTATATCAAACTAAAAAGCTTCTATACAGCAAAGAATACCATCAGTAGGACAAAAAGACATCCTACAGTATGGGAGAATATATTCATAAATGACATATCCAATAAGGGGTTGATATCCAAATTATATAAAGACCTCACACACCTCAACAAATGAAAAGCAAATAAGCCTATTAAAAAATGGGGAGAGGGTCTGAACAGGCGCTTCGCCAAAGAAGAAATGTAGATGGCCAACAGGCACAAGAAAAGATGCTCCACATCGCTAATTATCAGGGAAATAAAAATTAAAACCACAATGACATATTACCTCACACCAGTTAGGATGGCCAACATCCAAAAGACAAACAACAACAAAGGTTGGCGAGGATGTGGAGAAAGGGGAACTCTCCTACACTGTTGGTGGCAATGTAAACTAGTTCAACCATTGTGGAAAGCAGTATGGAGGTTCCTCAAAAAACTAAAAATAGAAATACCATTTGACCCAGGAATTCCACTCCTGGGTATTTACCTTAAGAATGCAGGAGCCCAGTTTGAAAAAGACATATGCACCCCTATGTTTATTGCAGCACTATTTACAATAGCCAAGAAATGGAAACAACCTAAGTGTCCATCAGTAGATGAATGGATAAAGAGGATAGGTACATATACACAGTGGAATACTATTCAGCCATAAGAAGAAAATAAATCCTACAATTTGCAACAACATGGATGGAGCTAAAGAGTATTATGCTCAGTGAAATAAGCCAGGTGGAGAAAGACAAGTATCTTCACTCATCTGTGGAGTATAAGAACAAAGAAAAAAGTGAAGGAACAAAACAGCAGCAGACTCACAGAACTCAAGAATGGACTAACAATTACTAAAGGGAAAAGGACTGGGGAAGATGGGTGGGAAAGGAGGGATAAGGAGGAAAAAGGGGCATTATAATTAGCAGCTGTAATGTTGGGGGGGCATGGGGAGGGCTGTACAACTCAGAGAAGACAAGTAGTGATTCTATAGCATCTTACTACACTGATGGACAGTGACTGTAATGGGGTATGTGGTGGGGACTAGATAATAGGGGGAGTCTAGTAACCATAATATTGCTCATGTAATTGTACAGTAATGATACCAAAAAAAAAACACTGGCAAAAAAAAGCAGGAAAAAAAAAAGAAGCTACCTCTGAACCTTTGGTAACCACAAATATAAAGCCTACAATGGCAGTAAGTACATATCTATCGATAATCACCTTAAATGTAAATGGACTGAATGCACCAATCAAAAAACATAGAGTCACTGAATGGATAAAAAAACAAGACCCATCTATATGCTGCCTACAAGAGACTCACTTCAAACCCAAAGACCTACACAGACTAAAAGTGAAGGGATGGAAAAAGATTTCATGCAATTAATAGGGAGAAAAAAGCAGGAGTTGCAGTACTTGTATCAGACAAAATAGACTTCAAAACAGAGTAACAAGAGACAAAGAAGGACACTGCATAATGATAAAGGGGTCGGTCCAACAAGAGGATATAACCATTATGAATATCTATGCGTCCACATAAGAGCACCTACATATGAGAAACAAATACTAAAAGAATGAAAGAGGGAAATAGAATGCAACACATTCCTCTTAGGACACTTCACAAGATCACTCACTCCAAAGTACAGATCAAGCAGACAGAAAATAGGGAGACAGAGGCACTGAACAACACATTAGAACAGATGGACCTAAAAGACATCTACAAACACTCTACTCAAAAGCAGTAGGCTATACATTCTTCTCAAGTGCACATGGAATATTTTCCATAATACATCACATACTAGGCCACAAAGAGAGCCTCAGTAAATTCAGAAAGACTGAAATTATACCGACCAGTTTCTCACACCACAAAGGTGTGAAATTAGCAATAAATTATGCAAAGAAAACAAAAAATCCCACAAAAACACGGAGTCTTAACAACATGCTCCTAAATAATCAATGAATCAATAACCAAAAAAAACCAGAGATCATTCAATATATGGAGACAAATGAAAACAACAACTCAACACTCCAAAATCTGTGGGACACAGTGAAGGCCATGATAAGAGGGAAATATATTGCAATACAGGCTTACCTCAAGAAAGAAGAACAATCCCAAATGAATAGTCTAAACTCACAATTAATGAAACTAGAAATGGAAGAACAAATGAGGCACAAAGTCAGTAGAAGGAAGGACATAAAGGTCAGAGCAGCAAAAAATAAAATCAAGAAGAATAAAACAGCAGAAAGAGTCAATGAAAGTAGGAGCTGGTTCTTTGAGAAAATAAACAAAATTAGATAAACCCCTAGCCATACTTATCAAGGAAATAAGACAGTCTACACACATAAACAGAATCAGAAATGGGGAAGGAAAAATTACTACAGACACCACAGCAATACAAAGAATTATTAGAGAGTACTATGAAAAATTATATTCTAACAAATTGGATAATCTACAAGAAACAGACAACTTTCTAGAAAACTACAACCTTCCAAGACTGACCCAGGAAAAACCAGAAAATCTGAACAGACCAATTACCAGCAATGAAATTGAATTGGGAATCAAAAAACTACCTAAGAACCAAAGCCCTGGATCACATTTCTTCACATCTGAATTTTAGCAAACATGTAGTGAAGACCTAATACCCATCCTCTTTAAAGTTTTCCAAAAAGTATAAGAGGAGGAAATACTTCCAAACTCGTTTTATGAGGCCAGCATTACTCTAATACCAAAACCAGGCAAAGATACCACAAAAAAAGAAAATGACAGACCAATATCCCTGATGAACATAGATGCAAAAATACTCAACAAATATTATCAAACTGAATTCAATACTACATCAGAAAGATCATCCATCATGATCAAGTGAGATTTATTCCAGGGATGTAAGGATGGTACAATATTCAAAAATCCATCAACATCATACACCACATCAACAAAAAGAAGGACAAAAATCATATCATCATATCCATAGATGCTGAGAAATGATTTGACAAAATTCAACATCTGTTCATGATAAAATGTCTCTACAAAATGGGTATATAGGGCAAGTACCTCAACATAACAAAGGCTATATATGACAAACACACAGCCAACATCATACTTAACAGGAAAAAGCTGAAAGCTTATCCTTTAAGATCAGGAGAGGATACCCACTCTCCCACTTTCATTCAACATAGTACTGGAGGTACCCAGTACTCCACAGCATCAGACAACACAGAGAAATAAAAGGCATCCAGACTGGTAAAGAAGTTAAATTGTCACTGTTTGCAGATGACATGTTATTGTACATAAAAGCCCTGAAGAATCCACCCCCAAACTACTAGAACCAATAACTGAATTCAGCAAAGTTACAGGATATAAAATCAATTCACAGAAATCGGTTGCATTCCTATATACTAATGATGAACTAGCAGAAAGAGAAATCAGGAAAACAATTCCATTCACAACTGCATTGAAAAGAATAACATCAAAAGGAATAAACCTAACCAAGAAGGCGAAAGGACCTATACCCTGAAAACTACAAGACACTCATGAGAGAAATTAAAGATGACACCAATAAATGGAAATACATCCTATGCTCATGGATAGGAAGAATTAATATTGTCATAATGGTCATCCTGCCTAAAGCAATCTGTGGATACAATAAAATCCCTATCAAAATACCAACAGCATTCTTCAATGAACTAGTAGAAATAGTACTAAAATTCATATGGAACCAAAGAAGACCCTGAATAGCCAAAGCAATTCTGAGAAGGAAGAATAAAGCTGGGTGGATTACACTCCCCAAAGTCAAGCTCTACTAAAAGCCACAGTAATAAAGACAATTTGGTACTGGCACAAAACAGACCCGCAAATCAATGGAACAGAATAGAGAGCCCAGATATAAACCCACACGTATATGGCCAATTAGTATACAATACAGGAGCCACGGATATACAATGGAGAAACGACAGCCTCTTCAATAACTGGTGTAGGCAAAACTGGACAGCTACATGTAAGAGAATGCAACAGGATTATTGTCTAACTCCATACACAAAAGTAAACTGAAAAGGAATCAAAGACCTGAATGTAAGTCATGAAACCATAAAACTCTTCGAAGAAAACATAGGAAAAATTTCTTGGACATAAACATGAGCAACTTCTTCATGAACACATCTTCTCAGGCAAGGGAAACAAGCAAAAATGAACAAATGGGACCACTAAAAAGCTTCTGTACAGCAAAGGGCACCATCAGTAGAATAAAAAGGCATCCTACAGTATGGAAGAATATGTTTTTAAATGACATATCCGACAAAGGGTTAGCATCCAAAATACACAAAGAACTCATATGCCTCAGCACCATGGGGAAGTTGGGGTTCCTATGGCCAGGATCCTCACTGGACTTAAACCACCTGATGATGTAACTGGCCTGTTGCTAGGCTACCGCTTCCACACCTTTAGGCAATAAGCTATTATTGTGCTATGGAGAGAGCTCAGCCCAGTGCTCTGGGCCGAGGCAGAGAAGCTACTGCTCGACCTACTGCCGGGAGAACAAGCTGGGTAATAAACCCTTTCATCCCAAAGAACGTTCTGCTGTCAATTACTTTTGGTCACATTGAATCCATACTGAACTTGCCCGAGGCTGAAACCCATTGGCAAGACAATTGGCGAAAGTCAGCAGGATTCATTGTTGACCAAGTAAGAAGACAAGCTGCCCTTATGGGAGGGGTGCTTCAGTGGGATGGCCCTGCGAATAGGGAAACAGTGGATCATCCCCCAGTGGGTATGTGGTCTGAGGTGGCATGCCTCCTAGAGGACTGGGCCTCACCCCAGGACTGGAGGCAAGTGGAGGTGACACCTGAGGGAGTAGGGGTGGCCCTTGGTATAGTAAGCAGATCCTTTGAGTAGCAGAGTGCCCGTGAGGCAGCAGGGACTATGGGTTGGCTGCTTCTAACAGTACTAAAAAGTCTATGGAGGAGACTCAAGAAATGGCGGCATGAGAACGCAGGCTGCAAACTTCTGTGGATTCCCTGAAGAAAGAGATGGCGTTGATACAAGAGCACCGGCAGCACGGTGCCACGGGAGATGAGACGGCAGCACTGCCAGGTACTCTGAAGGAGGAAGTAGCCATCAAGGAAAATGACAAACTCCTGAGGGAAGCACAGGCGGAGGTGGCACGAGAACATCAGCTGGGAAGCATTGAGCTGAAGGTAAGAGACCTTCTGAAGACTGAGGTAGCATTGCTGCAAGGTACAGTAGAAAAGGTAAAGGGTGTAGCAGAGGAGGCACTCAGGGGAGTGGAGAGAAAGGTGCCATCAGCCCCAGAAATGGAGGAGCTGGAGAAAGATGAAGGGGTGATGCCAGAGGCACTGGCGCCTCCTGTATTGAAAGCACACCCAGTGGTTATTGAAAGCACACCCAGTGGTTGTAAAGAAAATAAAGACCCAGCAGCTGAAGGTTCCCCAAGGAGAGGAGCAGCCTCCTCCCCAGGTCGTGGAGCACTGTATGGTCCGCCCCTGTACTCAGGCTGAGCTGGTGCATTTGGGCTTCCGGTTTAGGCAGAAGCCCTCGGAGTCAATATCAGCTTGGCTCCTGCGTCTGTGGGACTTGTTCTTTCGGGGTCAGAGACGGGACAGCTGTCTTCCCTGACAGCGCAGCCTGCCTTGAGGCAGCAATTACAAAATGCACATCAGACCCCAAAAGGGAGCCCTGAGCCCTGTAGACATGTTAACACATATGGCTGCCTCCCCTATACAACTGTAAGTGCAAACCAAGGAAGAGACACTGAAGCCGAGGTCAGACACCAGAATAACATCTTGCTGCCAGCATGAACTGCAGTGAATCCCGGAGACTCCACTGAGTGGACGTAGCCTTGGACCTTTCGACACATAGACCAACGATGGCTGGCTCTCCTGGCACCTTGGGGACAAGCTCTGGAAGCTGGCCTCCTGTGTATTCCTGGAATAACAGCAGAGTGGCCACCAAATATCACAGTATTATATCCTGAATGGCCAGAAGAGAGGAGCATCTTACCAGGGAGTTTTGTTTTATCATTATGGCCAGTGCATGCACCTCCAGTAGCACTATATACAGACCCTTCAGTAACCCCCATGGGTAAAGGAGTAAAAGTGTGGTATACCAGACCTGGAAGGGACCCCCTTCTTGCTACAGTCCTATCACAGGACCACTCTCTTGCACACACCCTACCTGACGGACAAGATTTGCCTATGTTGGTGGGATTAAAACGTGTCTTATCACCCCTAAAATCTTTGTGGATTGGGAACTTCCTCTGGCTTGAGGATTACTATAATTTTTGTTATTAGGAACCTCCTCTGGCTTGAGGATTACTATAATTTTTGTTACCTGTATGTTAATTTTTTATTATCTCTAAGTTGTTGTTATCCTCTGTTGTTATTGTGGAATGTGGTCACAGTGCTCCAGCTTTCTCGCCCAGGGACCACTGGGGAAGATGGAAAGCGTGTAGATTGTAAGGCGAGAATCCTGGAGGGGTGGAGTGTGGGGAAGTTGGGGTTCCTACGGCCAGGATCCTCAGTGAACTTAAACCACCTGATGATGTAACTGGCCTGTTGCTAGGCTACCGCTTCCACACCTTTAGGCAATAAGCTATTTTTGTGCTATAGAGAGCTCGGCCCAGTGCTCTGGGCGGAGGCAGAGATGCTAGTGCTCGACCTACCGCCAGGAGAACAAGCCGGGTAATAAACCCTTTCACCCCAAAGAATGTTCTGCTGTCAATTTCTTTGGTCGCACTGAATCCACAGTGAACTTGCCCGGGGCTGAAACCCATTGGCAAGACTGCACCCAAAAAACAAAATAACCTGATTAATAAATGGGCAGAAGATCTGAACAGACACTTCTCCAAAGAAGAAATTCAGATGGCCAATAGGCACACTGAAAAGATGCTGTACATCGCTAATTATCAGGGAAATGTAAATTAAAACCACAGTGAGATATCAGCTCACACGAGTTAGGAAGGCCAACTTTCAAAGACAAGAAACAGCAAATGTTGGCAAGGATGCGGAAAAAGGGGAGCCCCCCCACACTGCTGGTGGGAATGTAAATTAGTTCAACCATTGTGGAAAGCAATATGGAGGTTCCTCAAAAAACTCAAAATAGAAATCCCATTTGACCCAGGAATTCCACTCCTAGGAATTTACCCTAAGAATGCAGGAGCCCAGATTCAAAAAGACAGATGCACCTCTATGTTTATCTCACCACTATTTACAATAGCCAAGATAAGTAAGCAACCTAAGTGTCCATCACAGATGAATGGATAAAGAAGATGTGGTACATAGACATAATGGAATACTATTCAGCTATAAGAAGAAAACAAATCCTGCCATTTACAACAACATGGATGGAGCTAGAGGGTATTATGCTCACTGAAATAAGTCAGGTGAAGATTTCCCTCATTTGTGGAGTATAACAATGAAGCAAAACTGAAGGGACAAAATAAGAGCAGACACAGGCTCCAAGAAGGGACTAGTGGTTACCAAAGAAAGGGGAGGGGTGTGGAAGGGCAGGTGAGGAGGGAGGAAGAAGGGGATTGAGGGGCATTATGATTTGTACACATCGTGTGGGGGGGATCATGGGGAGACAGTGTAGCATAGAGAAGACACATAGTGATTCTATGGCATCTTAATGTGCTGAGAGACAGTGACTGCAATGGAGTTTGGGGGGAGACTGATAATATGGGTGAATGTAGTAACCATGATATTTTTCATGTGAAATCTTCAGAAGACTGTATATCAATGATATCTTAAAAAAAATAATTATAAAGATACGCCTCATGGTCCTGCTCTGCAGGGTGGAAGCAGCCAGACACTGAGACTCTTACCCTTCAGGAAGAAAAAGGGGTTAGAATAAATGCCAGCTTTTATTTTATAGATGCTCACTATTCACACACAAGAGCTTGAAAGCCCACCAAGCACCCAAGTCCAAACCCAGAGGAGCCACACAGACAAATGAACGGCCCTTCTGCCAGCAGCCCACTGACCTGCCAACCCACCGTCCCTCCCACTGGTGTCACCCACAGTCCCAAAGCTCACAAGCAGAGCAGGTTAGCACAGACCAAACCTACAGTCAGATGCGTCCCCTACAAAGGGCCAGTATCTGTGTCTTCTTCTCTTTCTAGTAGAGAACTGCAGCATAGGACACAGAAAACTCCAGTAAAACAAGGGAATTAAGTGGTAAGAAGAGTGTTTGGGTTAAATACAGAAAATAAGTCTGCCTTAAACCAGTGTTCCTCAGTCATGGCTGTTCTGCAGACTAACCTAGGGGCTGTGAAAGAACATCGATGCCTCATGCAGCCCCCAGAGACCCTGACATGCCAGGTTGGGGCTGCACCCCGGACCCCTGGGCTCTGGTCACTCCCCAGCCCAGGCTGACGTACAGCAGAGTGCAGGGTGCCTGCCTGGACCTCTAGCAGGTGTCTACCAACTCCAAGCAGGCAAAGCCTGTCTGAAAGTCACTCAGATATGAATGCAGCTGTTAATCTGACTGCCGGAACTGTGTTCTTTCACACCGACCTGTGGGTACCCACGGCCTGGGTTCCTAAGGCACTTGCCATTAGGTGTGTGATCACTGAGTTTGCATCACCGTGTTCACCGCCACAGGCATCCAGGCACAGACAAGACACCTGTTTAAAGAGAAGTTTCAGAGGGGCTGGGAAATTACAGCTCACTGAGCCCTTGGGTCTCCAGGGCCAGCTCCTGTGGGATTCTTGGCCTGCCAGACATCAGAGGGCACGTGGCCATACAGGGCCACCCACCAGCATGGATCTCACCTACTTTGGACCAGCTCCTGCCTGGAAATTACAGATACGATGAGGCACCCTGTGGTTCACAGGCCAAAAAACCATCAGATGAAAACAAACACTTAAGATGCACACGTAGAGGTAACTTTGGGGATGGTAAAGGCATAATTATTAGCAAAATTAGGTATTAAAATATGCAAAATGCCATCTAATTAGTATGACCTGAGTGAAGCATAAGGCATTCTGTCAAAAATACTGTTTTATAGAAGGAATGGACAAATCATACCCAATTCCAGGAGAAAAGGTATCTGTTATCAGAATAACAAGGACAGGGAGGAAAGATGCTTAAATTCTGCATATTCTGCTTTACTGATAAATTAGAAAAACTCCAAATACAATTAAAAGTATGTAGAAGAATCATTAAATTTTTACCAGTTACTTTTTCACGAAGTGGTTATCAAACTGTGCAAAAGTTAACATTTTGTGTATTACATTTTACATAGGAAACCCCACCGTAGTTCATGGAATTACCTCTGCTACAAATATTTACCAGCCTAATCACAGGTGGTATTTTAACGATCAAGCCCAGAAACACCTGTGGGAAAGCACCTCGTGTAAGATCTCAGTGGTCTGAGCCCCACGGAGGACACAAGCAGTCTTCAGGTGACTCACTGACAGGAAGATAGCGAGGAAAGGGTGGAGCCGGGCATCTCACAGCCCAAGAGCAGGCTTGCTTGGAAGCAATCCTTTTCCCTTGTTTATTTCAAAGCACAAAACTTGGCAGGCTTAGCCTGAATGTATTAGACACAGGCAGTATTTCTCTCTGACTCCAAAAGAAATGGAAGAGACCGAAAAACAAGAGAAATCATTGCACGCTCAGTACAGAACAATCGAAGATGTGAAGTAAGGAACGTGCTCAACGGCTGAGTGCGGCCCCCACCCTCGGGGCCTCCGCCCCAGCACACGCAGCTCCGTGGGGAACTGAATTCCCGCACTAACTCTAAGAAGTGCTTACAGGCAAGTTGAACTTAAAAATTCACATAAATGCCGTTTCCAAAACACAAGATTCGCATGACCAGCCCACCACTTGCCTGCAATAAGAAAAGCGGGTAATGCCCCTCCCTGGAACGAGCAGGGCCCCGCCCGTCACAATGCAGCCCCACCACCTCCCCCGCAGGGAGGCCCTCTGAGCTCCTGCCTTCAACATTGGCTCCACACACCATCAGGAGTCCCTTCAATTGCCTTTTGTACTGTGGGCAGCTCTATGTTTTTAGCTCTCAGTGTAACCCAGAATGCAATGCAAATATGTTGGGCTTAGAGATCCACGTGCATGATGTGAAACTATTGATGAGTAAACGTGTTTGGCCTTCCTGCCTATAACATGCTAGCATTCATTTATAGCAATAGGCAAAACAGTACAGTTTAACCAGAATTTAAGTTTTCTACTGATTTCTAGTATAGAGTATACTACATTTCCTACCCCACAATTATCCCCTACAAGGCAACTTTTAAATTACTTTAAATAGGTATACAAAATGAAGTCTCCCCTGCAAAAAAGAGGTGGGGCTCTCATACAACTGCACAGCTCATGTACCCTGAAACACGGCAAATTCCAAATCCTCCATGAGCGCATGGGTGCTCATTAGAAGGGACAAGGGAGGTAAGGATGGAGGCAGGGAGACAGGGACGAGGGATAACAAGGGAAAGGAGGAGGTCCAGACAACCTCCAATTCACATTCCTGGATTCCCATCGCGCTTCTGTGCGTGCTTCACTGAACAGTGCGGGACCGTGTGAGGCACAGTTTCAGAGCCGTGTTAATGTTACTCTTCTGCTTCTTTGTTTTCCCTAATTTCTCCTGCCTGCCTCAGCTCTGTCTGGCTCTCCATTTTTCGGTGGCTGGGTTCAAATATTATCAATCGGTACTAAGTGCCTTTCAAATCCCTCTTGATTTATCACTTGGATTTTCCGGGTAAGGGCTGAATAGGTTCCTAGCAGCCCCTTCCTGGAGAGGTCTTGTCATGCCCCCTGGACATACACCTCACTTTTGTCTAAACCAGTGGTTCTCAGTTTTCATCACAACCACCCAGAAGCTGTGAAACCACAGGCTGCTGGGCTCCACCCCAGACTTGCTGAGCCGGGTAAGTAAGGGGTGGGACCTGAGAATCTGCATTTTAACAAATTCCCGCCTGATGCTGATGCAGCTGGTCTGGGGCCACAGTTGAGAACCCCTTGTTTAAGGGCACCCTAAAATACGACAAAGATGTTCTAGGACTACAGGAACCCCATTCCATTCCCACCCACTAAGCCTTAGGCAGGTTGCAGACCTGCCTCCCTCATTTCCTCTTCTGCCACCAGAGGAGGAGGTGTGGAGGACTCCTGGGAGGAAAGAAAGGCAAGAATAAATCCAAAACAGTTTGAAAAGCAGACAGACTCGGCGGCGGAGTTAGGAATAGGGGCACTGGAGCAGGAGGGGAAATGAGCTTCAGAGGAGAGCTCTCGGTGAGCAGCGTGGAGAGCCACAGATCCGGGGGAACCTGCGTCCCCTCGGAACTCTCTGAGAACAGGTGCGTTTCTTCCCGTCTCGGGCCCCAGCCACCAAGACTCCTACAGCATCCTCCTCCCTTCCTGTCTTCCACTTTCCCCTCCGCAGATTCCTTCCCGCAGAATACCAGTGTGAAGTCCTTGCCATCTGAACAGAAACATCTTCCCTCCACCTTGCATGATCCCCAACTACCAACTGCCCTTCCTCCTTCCCTTCAGAGATGACCCTGCAAAATCGCCCAGGACTTTGCTGCTCAGACTGTGGCCCTCAGACCAGCGCCCTCCACATCACCTGGGAGCATGCCAGACGTGCCGAATCCCAAACCCGATCCGTATCCACTAGTTATCCCAGGCCCTTCTTGTTTTGATAATGGAACTGATACTACTCCATTAATTTTCCCAGCCTAAACTATCGTCCAGAGCTATCCATCCAGATTCTGTCCACTGCACATTGAAGTCATTCTAAAAAGTAAATTTCAGGATGTCTAGGATCCAGATATTAACTCAGAATCCTCAATGGTACCTTCAGATTTCTAACAGACTCTTAAAAGTTACAAACAGTTAAATAGCAGGGCATTTAAAAACACAAACTCACAAAAAACAAATATAATCCTAAGTATAAGGACTTGATTAAAATTTTCTACAGGTTAAACTATTCCAAAAACACATGAACAAAGACGTAGGAATGCAAAGGTATTCTGAGTAGTTTTAGATGAAAAGCAAAATCGTCCCCCCGTCATTCTGTTCCAACTACACGTCGTTTACACACACCTGGCTCCTCAAGGGTAAGGGTGCAGGTACTCCCCCAATCTCAGTGGGTCTCCTTCCCTGGGATGCTGCACCTTGCTCTCTGGGATCCCCCATCCCTGTGGGGGTTTGACAGCTCTGCAGACAGATTCCCAAGGCCATTTCCTTCCAGGTATTAGCAGTCGCACAAACCACGTCCAAATGTGCACATTAGCAAAGACCCCAAGTGTCCCACACCAATTCCCAAGCCAGGCCATCCGTGCTGGTCCCAGGAATACAGGAGTGCTAGCAGACATGATCCTGCAAGCACAGGGCTTAGGTCCTGTGGGAAGACAGGATTACACAGTTATCAACTAGCTCCCAAACGCTGTGAAAAGTAGAGCCCAGTATGGGGACCCACTCCCTCCAGCCTAGGGAGGCAGTAAGCAAAAGCACAAGGGATCTTAAAACAACATCAGAAAAAAGGGCCCAGCCAGTAAAGGAGAGCGAGAACACCCGCCTAAAAGCCTGCAGCCAAGAAGAAGTGGAAGAAACTGTGTGCGTCCCAGTGCAGAAGATGGAGGGGTGGCCAGAGATAGGCAAGCACCAAATTGTGGGGAAGCCTGCAGCCCATTTTAAGGGTTGTGGATTTTCCTCAGGGTAAATGAGAAGACCTGACACTGGGCTTCCATCTAGATCTAAAAGGCAAAGTTGTCACGACAAACGGGGAGCCTAACCAGGGCCAATCGGGCAGGACAGGGGAAGGGCACAAATGGAGAGAAATGCAGAGGATATAGACCGCCAACTGGGGTATCACCCGGCACCCCAGACACCCTCCTGCAGCCCAGCTCAGGCCGAGATGGAGGATTCAGTCCAGTACTCGGGGAGATGTGGGCAGGCTGATGGTGTCCCTAGGCAGCACTGCATCGTGCAGAGGGCTCGCTGCCCTCACAGAGCGGGTCTGCGGTCCCAGGGTCTGCGGTCCCAGCACCTGCCGCACCGCCGGCCCTCCCGCCCCACCTCCCTCCCCACGGGGTCTCCTGCTATGGTAACTAAGAAGCTCCCACTTGTAGGTAATCGCCTCCTCACAATTAAAGCCACTTAATATTCTGAGGTTCTTTAACTTTAATTCCCTTGTACATTGATGGTCTCTAACATCAAAAGATTAATTCAATGTTTATGTAATGAGAACATGTCTAACACATAATTATAAATTTACTATAAATTATTTTCAAGCCTTTCATGTGAATCTGTATTAAATTAAGGGCACATTCTCTGATGTTTATGTATCTTATGCATATATGTCTTAAATCAACTATAATTTTAAGCGTATTTCCATCATTATTATATTTGACAATTTATAAGAAGTTATGTGAACAGTAAGCAGGAAATGCTTATTCACTCTCCATGTTTTTTTCAATGTCCATAAATCAGTGACTGCCTGACACATACAGCTGAGCTCCATGAATGGGGATGTGAATCAGAACATGATTTGGGGCAGGGTGAGGCCAGAGAGCTGGGGCTGGGAGGCCAGGACCCACAGACAAGCTCCCTGCTGCCTCTGGTGAGGCCTGCCAGGCTATCCACCCCCTGTCCACACCAGTCTAGCTACAAACCTTTTCCTGAATCCAGACTCACAGCGATGAGAGGCACAGTCTGGGGCAGGCACTGGAAGGCTGAGGATCCATACCTCAGGGTACAAACATCACAGAGGGACATGAGGAGCAGGGGGACACACTCATGCACCAAAGGCCAGGGAGCTCCTAACGCCACCTGGTGGGTGGGTTGCTTCCCTGGAGCCCAAACTTGGAGCCAAGTCCAACCCACACTAACCACTGCTCTGCACACCCCCGGGGGCGCTACGCATGAGCTCTGTATCCCAAGAGCATTTTCCAAAAGGGCACCTAAGTCTATGAATTAACTGGCCCAGTTTTCTCCCGCTGTCTTTCTGCGCTAGCCGGGTGCCACCCGGTAGCCTGCCTGTCACTTAGGAAGCTGCTGAGGGCACCCCTGTTAGGGGAAAGAGACTCTGACACTCCACACATACGCCTTTTGTGAGTACGTCTCTGCGCAGCATTGTCCAGAGGCCCCTGGCCTGCCCTCACCCTGTCCTGACACACATGCTCCCCCCCACCCCCGCACTTAACTCTAATCTGCTCATGGTAGTGCTATGCATTAGTCCCACACTAATAGGGCCCCACCCACCCTGTCACCAGTCCCTTCAACCCCTAATCAACCAGTCCCTTCAACGCCTAATCAAAATTTAAGAATAGCCATTAACACCTCCTGGCCACCCTAATTATTTCAGGTCTCCCTCACCCACTACCCAGACGTAGATGGCATCATTCCCAACAGCATGAGGCCATCTGCAACAGGACGTTCTAGTGTGAAGAATATAGCTCTTCTCTCTCACTTTCCCTCCCGCAGACCAAGAAGATTCTTGGGAGAAGAAGAGGCATGCTCTGGCGTGCACTGGCCTGGCCCATGGCTGCTCTACAGATCAGGGTGTGCTCAGACATAGGGAAGGAAACACATGGACTGCAACAGCTCAGCCATGTCTCACGCTGGTCACCGCTCCTCATCAAGTAATCCTGGAGTAGCTCTGACCACTGGGCAATGCCAAGGACCCACACCGTCTCACCCATCCTGGGATGAGTCAGAATCTTCACCATCCTGGCTGGCACCAATTTGTCAGTATTTACTGCCTCACAGTTGCAAAGTGGCTACCACAGTTCCAGAGAATACATCTTCATGTGGCAGGGGCCTCCACATAGGAAGCAAGTGGTTGATGTAAAGATGTTTTAATTACTCTTTCATGAGCCTCAATCATTTTACACAAAGAGGCAAAGCCTTATCAGTATCAGAAGCTCAAAAGATCACTTTTTACCTTTCACTAGCTCCTGACTGACCTTAGAACCAAATCGGCAAGAAAAGTCTAAATTGCAGGTTTCTGCAGAAACAGTGTCAGGTGGGGCTTCAGCAAGGGAAGCTGGGGGCGCTTCCATGAGGGGAGGAAGTGGGCAACAGGCAGCCAGCCAGCTGCCGCGCTGCCCATCGCGCCTCCGGGCTGTTCTGGCCCTTCTGTCCTTCCCCCCACCACTGAGGAGTGCTGAAGCCAAATGAAAATGTGGCATCATTCCACGACCACACTCTGTTTACCTCTCTCTGGCACACCCGCGCCCCAGAGAGACAGTGCCCCCGTCCCAGCAGAGCTACGAGCAGACCCTTGAGGCTAAACACCAGCTTTGATGTCACAGATGTTGGCGATGGTCAGTTTCGGACGACCAGAGTGCTTTCACACACATACCACCATTACGTCCACAGTACAAATGCAGAAAAAAATTTAAAAACTGATTATGTTTGCCATTCCCTGGGTATTGAGAGCCCATTGCCTAGGAAGGCCCTGAATCACCGCACACTGCTCTCGCCCACCCGGTCACGGGGTCTCGGGACAGCTGGGTACTGGTCGCCGAGTGTTCCTGATCGCCCCAAACTGAAGTCGGCGAGCACCTGACCCCTCCCAGCAGACGTGCGTGCGCTCCTCCTGAGCTGTCCTAATGGGACAAGCGTCCCTTCCGAGGACTCCTTTTCCTCTGCCCACCCCGAACGCCAGGGTCCACGGGGCCCCCGCCCTCCACTCTGTTCTCTGGGTGAGTCTCATCTGCCGCTGTAACTTCAACTAAGTAAGTGAGATGGAACCCTAAGTCTGCATCTGCGTTTTCAGCCTGCTCATCCCCTCTGGGTTTTAGGGCCATACTTCCAGCTTCCATCTAGGTGATCCCTGTGTGTTCAGGAATCAGCTGCACTCAGACCTGGACTCGACCTTTCATCCTAGGAGCTTACTGCAGTGTTCAAGACCTAGAGGCTCCACAGTCATTTCAATAAGCTGGGAGTGCCGACCTCAGGCATCCCAAACCCCTCCCCTCCCTTGACCACGCTCCGACGTCACTGACTGGTGTCTGAGGCGTCTACTCTGAAGTCACCCACATACAGCCAACTTCCTCCTCGTTCTGTTGTGGACCTGGTTCACCTCACCACTCTTCACGTGACTTTGGTGGCACTTTAGACACCGGCCTCCTAGCCTCCCACCACCTCCATCACCAAGCACTCTCTGTGCTCCATGCCCACTGGACAAGCTCGTGTCAAGCACATTCCGTGCCAGGCTTCCGGTGGGCTCTGAGCAACTCCAGGACCCGCCCCGCAGTGACCTCAGACTCAGCTCAGGGGATGAAGCAGCCGCCAGGCACACAGACAGACAATCTCTAGCGGGTTTCGGCGGGGGTGCCCTGTATACAGAGGGGTCCCTGAGGAGGCGTCCTCAGAGCGAGACTCTAGGAACAGAAGAGGCCAGCCACTCGGAGAGTCAAAGGGAAGGACGTCACAGAGGCCGCAGGCATGCAGCGCCTCCACGGCTGGAAGGAAGCCCAGGTGGCTGGAGCAGAGGTGATAATGGGGAGGCTGTCTAGGGCCACAGTCACAAGCAAGAATCTAACGTGAACCCTAACTGGAAACCAGGGAAAATATGATGTGCTTTACATGTTCACAGAATCACCAGCATCATGCTTCCCGCTTCCAGAAGGAGGGTCGATCCTCTGTGTCAAGGACGTGGGGCTCCCGAAGAACAGGGAACCACATGTTCATTTTGCTCACCTGAGTCCTAGTGTTACACAACTGTCCTCACGTGATTATTAACAGTCCCCTCCTTTCACTCTCACAGGGTCCTGTGGAGACTATATACTGTACAGTCATCTCACTGATAGGAAATACAGTAAAGTGGGCCTTAGGTTGACATTCAAGGCCCTTCTGAACCTGGTCCCAATTCACCTGTTCCTTTCTCTCCCATCATCTCTGCACCTTCCGGTTCCCGCAGATGCTGACAGCAATGCAGGCAGCATCCCAGATGGGCCATGTGTCCACCACTGTGCCTCTGGTCCTGCTCTGCTCAGTGACCACTGCCCTGACTCAGGCCTGAGAAGCCTGGCAGAAAGACGAATGGCTTCCTCCTCTGCACCATCAGCATCTCTCTATAGCATTTATCACACCTGAGTTAATTATTTCCAGCTCCGTTTTCCCCGTTAGAACGTCAGACATTTAATGGCAAGGACAGCACATCCTCGTATGTTTTGGGCACGCACCACCAACCGCACGCCTGGCTTGTAGCTGGTACTTGATATATGACTGCCAGGTGAATTATTTAATATGAAAGCAACATAAAATAATAAGGCTGAAGAAGATGTGTAAGTTAATTGATGCAGTAAATGTGAAACATTATTGCCTTCACGTCTGAACTATTTTAATTCTCCACCTTCCTCCCAATTGCTCACACAGCCTCCTTCATTAGAAAGTGATGGTGAACTTCTAATGAATGACTACAAGTAAAGACGTCTTTCCAGAGGAAGAAGAAGTGTAGTTTTAGGAAACAACACAATTTCCAAATAACTGTGGAGCTAAAATAAAACAGATCACTGTATTAGCAACTGGTAGTTTCATACACTCACCGCTCTTAGACAACCCTGAACAAACCCTGCTCAGGAGAAGTTTCTGACGTAATTCCAGAACTTCGGCCTCCAAGGCTTCGACCCTTGACGTGCGCTGTGACTCCTGCCCAGACACCACCCTCGCAAGGTGCTCTGTGTATTCTCTGCTGCTCCTGTCTGCTGGCTTTGAGTGGATGATGGCCAAGGCCAGAGCCAGCTTTGCAGTTCTCACACACCATGTTCGGTCATCCATCCTGGCTTTCGTTCCTATCACTTAACGAGAAAAAGTTACAGGAATTCCTTTTAACTTCTGTAGTACATATCACTTGCTCAAAATTGATTTTGCAGAGTAACACTAATTAGGTAAGTTTATAATACAACTTGACACCAAATAATGGAAAAAAATTTCTACGGAACTAAAAACAGTATTAAAAATATGCAGAAGAAAAATGCATACATGTGCATATTAAATGTATTAAAATTCAAAACAGTAGGTACAGACAAGCTGACAAATTCTTGGGGTGGAAGAAACACATATTAATTCATTTAGTTGTTTTTAACCAGGGCACACATCAGAATCTCTCCAAGGGAGATTTTAAAGTGTGTGTGTGTGTGTGTGTGTGTGTGTTCCCATCTCCCAAAAATTCTGATTCAGCCAATCTGGGGTAGGACTGAGGCTTTGGTAGTTTGAAAAAAGTCTATTCTGTAATCAGAATCAATAAATAAATTCATGAATTTAAGTCCTGCCCCCTCCAACCCGTTCTTCTAAATCTTCCCAACCTCCCAACCCTGACTTTCTTAACGGATCTTTTCTTACTATTCCAGCCTTTAACGAGACCTTCCAACCTATACTGAAAACAATCTTTAAAATATTTGCATCACTGAAACTGTGACTCTGCTGATTCTACACCTCCAGAGATTTCCAGTCACCCCACGAGCACGGTCCCTGGCCAGCAGGGCATTACAGGCTGGCGATACAAACTACATATGAGGACATGACAGACCACTGCATTCGCTGGTCAGCCACCAGCACTCCTGTGAAGAGCGCAGCCCTGCAGGCCTCCGTGAGGGGGATCTGCACAGAAAATCCACTACACACATGTTTTTCATGGGTACTTGAAAGTACAACAGTGCAGAAAATTCAGGACCCCTGGGCGCCACACCTGTCCTACTAACAATTTCAAATTCTTCACCCCACATTTCAACCTTTTTCCTTCAGCTTCTCAACCTGTCCTCCCACTGGGCTGGATCGCACCCGTGCAGGTGTGTGCAGCCCAAGCCCATTCCCTTTCGCACCTCTCTGCTCACAAGCCTCCACAGCTGAGATGTCACCACAGAAATTCTTTCCAGATCAATCCCTACCCACCAAGATGTGTGCTTACCTGATATCTACGACTTAGCCCTAAAAATATACAAGCTGACAGGTAGCATAAGGTGGTTTATGTAATCAGAGATGAACACAACAATGTGCGTACAATATATTCATCACAGGCATTTTCATAATTGAAAACCAGGACCGACAAGTGGACAGTTTAAGGTTTATCTACTATAGCACTACTGGTGATCTTATTTTTTTTTATATGTCAAATTTTCCTAAGTCCCTAATTTTAAAACTTCCTGCACTTGCTCTAGTAATTTCCAAATTACACTTTTCTAAATTGTCTAAAATATATCAAATTATAATCAGAAAGAAAATTTATGAAGAGTAGATTTCTAAAGGCAAAGGACAGCCACTGTGTTTCTCACCTTTCCCAGCTGTAGCACAGACCAAGGGCGAGATGTGGTCAGGACAGACAGACTGGGGGCACAGCGCCCCTCATTCTAGCCCCCCTGCACCCCCTTCGAGCACTGGCCATTCTCCACCAACAGCAGGCTCTGGGCTTCGGTGCTCCAGAGAGCAGAGCACAGAGACATGACGACCCTCCCAGGGAAGGCAGCCTGCTGCCACCTACAACACAGGACCAAAATGACAAAAAGAGCCAGCACCCTATTCAAAGTGTTTCTCAGAAAAGGCTCTGGCACTCAGTTACAGATGGAGAGAATCTAGGCTAAAAAAAAAAGAAAAAGGAAAACAACGTGTTTGTGCCAGTGGAGAAAGGTCCCTGGATAATGAAAACACAGCAAACTCCCTGGCCTTTCTCCTTTTTCAGAGATATTTAATTAACTGATTAAAATGAGCTGATTAATTAAATGCTCTAATTTTTAAGTCGCCACATGTGATTCGCTAACAGTCTGAAAGCCATGCTGGATGAGTATCACTCAGCAGAAGAAAGATCAAACTAGAAGTCCTCTGGGCCGTCTAGCCCGGGGTCGCCTGCCTTACCTGTGAGAAGGCTTCTCCTGGGCAGATCCCACTCAAAACATGCACACAACTGCCTACGACTAGGCAGAAGCAGGCTTTTTAAACTGTTTCTCATGTTTTGGAGTGTGTGCATGTACAAACATATGCTGTTTTTATTTCATTGTGGCAAATGAAAGGTAATACTATTTCTCCAAAAATTTCATGGAAAAAACGGTGAGCTTCCTAAATATATTACCTGTTTAACTGAGGAAAGATCAGTAGTAACTTTCAGAAAGCTTTTTAAAATTCAACTGATGCTCAAATAATTACAGTGAATAATTAAAATGAACACTTAATGTTCCCCAAGAAGGCTTTTAGTGTCTTTGAATTTTTAATAGCTGAAAATACAGAATTTCAGCAGTGTTTGTGGAACAGAGCATCAGCTCAAATGGGCTCTCCCTCTCTTTGCGCTTGGGGACTTACCACAGCAAAGTGCCCCGGCCCCCACGGGGCTGTGGGAGACCTGGGTGCGCCCCCTCCGGCCTCTGATCCTCCTGCAGGCAATGTGGAGGGAAGAGCTACTCCGAGAACAGTACTTTGGCCACTTTTATCTGCCCTATTTCTTCTACCCTCATTTTCCTGTAATGAACTTTAGTTGCTGTCAACTCACCAATTCTCTGAGCTGTCAAAATTGTGTTGAGTTAAAATCCTGAATTCGAAAGTTAGTTCATCTCCACGTTAGCTTCATCTCAGTGATGAAAATTCTTTAAGAGACCCAGATCAGTCTATGTAAGAATGATAGAAGCTTAAATTAGATAACCATCCAGGAGAATATTTTCCTAATATGTATCAAACACCAAAATATTTATCCCCCTTTGGCCCCAAAATACAAATTCTAAGATTTTATCTTCCAGAAACAACCACGGTCCCTACCTCCAAAACTTTATGCTCATTGCTCATCTTACAGGATTAGTTATAGTCACAAGACAGACAAAGAAAAAACCTGTCCCCAGCTTGCACACCTACCAACAGAGAGGCACTAATTAAATTGTGATGTATTACACAATTGAACTGAAAATGTGTTTGAAAATATTTAAAACTATGGGAAAATATCTTCCACATGATGTTAACTGCAGAGTAAAATGTAAAACAGTAAATGCAATAAAATTGGAAATTTGAAAAAAAAAACAGTCCATAGATAGAGATGGACATACTGAAAGATTCAGAGATAGAGAGAGAGAGAAAGAGATGGACGGAGAGGAAGAGCAGATAAGAAGATAGACAAGTTATTCACCAAAATACAAATACTCCACTGAGCATGAGCTGAGGAACTCTGGCTTCACTTTCTTGTTTATACTTCTCTACAGTTTCCAAGTTTTCCACAGTGAACATTACAGAACATTCTATGTGAGACAGAAGAATGTCCTAACACTAATTCTACAGGAATATTCCCTGTCTATACTTTCCAGGCAGACATTACAGGAAAAAGGAAGGTGGGTTTTGGGTGCAGCCTCTAGAGCTCCACACCCATCATTCGGTGGTCACGGTGAGAAGCTCCGTCCCCCCGGAGACTCTCCCCTCCGTTTTGAGGCTCCATCCACCAGAAAGCCCACCTGCTGGTTCACCAGTGTGGGACAGGAGGGGCCCTTTAAAAGCCTTCCCAGCAAAGAGAGTCTGCCTGACAAGAGGCTCATAAAGATACAAGGCTGTTGGATTTTCTTACTTTTGCTGTTTCTTTTCCATCAAAGTAGACCAACCACCTATCACTTTCCTCCTATTGAGAGACTTAGCTAGTCTGAGGTTTAATGTCTGTGTCTATAGGTTCTAATACTGTTGTCTCTTATGCAGTCCCCCTTTAGATTCCTTAATGATTCGTTGTCACTGGGAAGGTTTTCTCTGGCTTCCCACAAGGAATACCACAGAAATTCACACAGGAAAGTGCGTCTCACACATTTGTAAGTCAGCAAATGCACTGCAATTCAGAAATGCAGTCATGTACACAGAGCACCATCAGCAACCATCTCCCATGAAGTGAATCCACAGACGGAGGACCTGACACCCACCACTAGCACCTATGTTTAAAAGTAACTGGAAGAACTATAGGTGTTTCCTAGTTACACGGATCTCTCACACACTGATACAGACATAGTCCTTATCACAAAGTATAAGTACATTTCGTTCTTACAGTTCGATTAACAAGTTCGATAATCAACATACCTCAAATGCGTAAGCTCCACAAATTGGGAATCTTTATGAGGCTATACTCTATAAATGGAAAAAGTCATAAAGTGAGAAAGACCTTGGGATGAAGACAGAAACCAAAGAAACAACCAGAAGGGGCAACTGAGAGGGTTTGCCAGTCTGCAGCTTCTGGGGACCACGAGGCCAGCGCCCGTGCTTCAGGGAACACAGGAGACCACAGCGGGCAGGTGGGGAGGCCCAGTCCCCAGGCCAGGTAACCCACCCCATCCAAAGATCCTTTATATAAAAGACACATTGGGAAGTGAGATTTTTTTCTAGGTACTTATGCAGTGCGTGCTTAGATGCCCCTCTGCATGCACGTAAGGGACCAACTCCAAAAAGGTCAACAGCCCCACAGAAACATTTCCTTAAGGCTCACTTTAACTCTGGAAAGGCACCCTGCTTGCCACCGGTGGCGCTCACAGCCGTCCCAGGGAGAGCACTACACGCCTCAGGGCGCAGCTGCTCGGGCTTCATGCCTCTCGCAGGGCTTCATCCTACTAGTCACATATTTCTTTTACTTTCTACTTAGATGCTCACTTTAAGAAGAGAGGAGTTCTGCTCTGACTAGCCTGAGACAGCCTATTTAGAGATAGCGGCTGTCTCACAAGTACTGGGACTTGGATTCCAGACATCCCTTTGCTGTCCTTTGCACTCTTGTCCCTGTAAACTCAGCCCCTCAACCTGCCCCAAACCCACAGACGCAGTATCGCCCTGTAGGTAAGCCGCAGCTCAGGACAGACCTGCAGGCTCTCCTCCACACCTGTCTGCTTCTACCTGCTCCGGCCCAGATGCTCAACCCTGTTTTATTGTGTGAATCAACCAAAACTGGACAGTGGCAGATGGATCCACACTCACACCACAGCACCGTATACAATACAATGCTCTTCTCCACCACGAGCCGAGCCTCAGTTCCCAGGAACCATGCTCCCAGCCCTCCAGCCCCAGAAGCCATGCTCCCAGCCTTGCCCCACTCAGTACCAGCTAAGGACAGGAGAAGCTGCAGACCATTCCAGAGGGTCCACACAGCACCATCCAGGGCAGCAAGGAGCAGCAGATGGCATGTGTCCCCAGACACCGGGCAGGGCACCTCGGCAGCAGCCGGTCCCCAGCTGTCTTGGCGCTGTGGCAGCTGCCACCTGTCTCCACCCACACAGCAGGGCCCGTTCAGGATCAAAAGCGTCAGCCATCGGGGGCCTAACAGCTGCTGTCTGCCATAAGGAACTTTCCAAACTCCTTTCAGAACCTGCCTTCCACCTTAAAACTCAGATCTGACCAACGTGAGCTTGTGGCCCCAAACAAGTTCACTAGGGCCCAGAACGGGCTGCGGGACACCACCTGGGACACCACCGGGGCCAGGCCTGGAACTCAGTGCCGTGGGAGGTGCAGGCGAACAGCCGCTGCGCTGGCACCGTTTCGCTTTTTCCCTTTATAGTGATGCCACTTGTAGTGAGAATTTCTAGAACCTTTTTTTTTCATCAGCTACAGAAGAGCTCTTTTATTGAAAATAACATCAATCCATTTCATCTTAAAAATGAAACAAACAATAGGAACCAGCCTTAGCTGCATCCGTGGCTCAGTTTTACTCCAGAGTAATCAAAATCATTTGTTTAAAACCAGTAGCATTTCTCCAAGTAGTTCATGCTGTAACGTAAAAAGTTCAGGCCTTTAATTCATCATGGCCTCTGACTCTAAATCTATTTGTCCTTTCATTACTGTAAGAAACTTGTAGAGTTGGGTTTTATTCCCTCACAAAAGCTTTACTGAAATAGAGAAAATCATTAAATTTGCCAATATATTCGGCAATTTATCCCCAAAGAAAACCTTTGCCTAGATGCTCTAAGTTATCTGATTTGTGTTTGAAGAGCTACTTGTGACTATATAGGTTAAGGCGATCAACTATTTTGATGAAAATGGGTTGAAAGTAACTGAAAATGCCAACAGTGAATATAAGAAATCTTTAATGGCTCTATTAGTATCAGAAAAAAGAAACTTAATGACAAGAAAATGCTGCCAGAGATGAGGAGGAACAATTCATAATCATTTGTAAACAGGTCAGTTAACCGGGAAGGTGAACGAGCCTAGGTGTGCAGGCCCCTGACAGCAGTAACAGAATTTCCAAATGCACAAAGCAGAAACTGAGACCTTCAGGGAGAGAGACAAATCCACAGTCGCATGTGAGGACTTTACACACTGCTCTCAGTAAGGGACACTCCAACTAGATCTCGAATAACAATAATATAAAAGATCTCAAATACATTGCCATCTTGAACTGACTGACACTTACATAGCATCCTGTAAATATAGATGCAAACATATTATTTTCAAGTTCACCTGGGACATTAAACAAGACAGATCATATGCTAAGGCTCAATTCTCATTCAATTTCAAAAGACTGAAATCCTACATGATATGAAAACTAGAAATACCTAGAAAATTCCTCAAATATATGAAAAATAAATAATACATTTCTAAGTAAGATAGGGGACAAAGAAAAAATTAGAAATGTAATTAAATTATATTTCAAACTTAATGATAATAAAAACATACCAAAATTTGAGGAAGCTAAAACAGCTTGTAAAGAAAAATTTATAGCTCCAATTACTTATTTTATGAAAGATGAAAGGTTTAAATTCAATGACCTACATTTCTACCTTAGAAAATTAGAAAAATTAAATTAAAACCAGAGGAAGTAGGAGGAAGAATATAAAGATATAATCAGGATGTGACTAAATATGAAAACAGTAAAGAAAATTAAAAAGGCATTAGTTTTTATTAATCAATAAAACTGATAAATGTCTGGAAGGACTCATAAAGAAAAAAGAAATGACATTAATCAAACTAAGGTCAAGAATAACAGAAGGGTTTTCACTATCTATCCTCCAATCATTAAAAAGGTACTTTCTTACTTATGACCAATCTATGGTAGTAATTTGAGAACTTAGATGAACAGATTTCTTGAGAAAATATACTGAGCAATACTGACAAAATCCCTATGTCTATTAAAGAAATGGAATGATTATTAAAAACCTCATATAAAATTCCATACCCATATAGTTTCACTAATGATTCTATTAAATGATAAAAGAAAAAATTATGTTGTTTACACAAAATCTTTCAAAAAACATAGGAGGGAGGATAGAACTTCACAGACTATTTTTCTGAGAAACACAGAAAGAGGAAACATCACTTGTTCTAAAATGTGATGTGTATACTGGTATAACCCTGATATCAAAACTGACAAAAATATGACATTACAAAAAAAGAAAAAACTAGAAACCACCGTATGTAACAAACACAGATTCAAAAATCCTTTACACAAAACTAGCAACTCAAACCCAGCAACATGTAAGAATTACCACCACCACCACCAAAGAGCTTTTACAAGATGCAGGATTAGTTTCACATTCAAAAATCACTGTATTCAACATAGTAACAGAATAAACTGCTTAAAAAAACAACACATGATCAACTTAAAAGTTCCATAAAAAACATCTGAGGTCAAACTGATTCATTATTTAAAAAACTCTTGTAAACAAAAACAAAACAAAACAAAACAAATGATAGAAGAGAACTTACTATGACAAAGTTATAAAACCCACAGTAAACCTCATACTTGAGGACAAAACTCTGAATGCTTTATCCCTAAGACAGAAACACAGGGATATGCACCCTTGTCATTTCAGGAATAAATATAGAGAGATTGGAGAGAAAGAAGAAAGATTCTACTTACTAATATACAGCATAAATGCCTACAAAAAACCCTAAGGAATCTTAAAACAACTACTGCTAGAATTTATAAGTGAACTTAGCAAGGTCTCAGGACACAAGGTCAATATGCAAAAATCTATTATATGCCTACACAAAATCCATTTAAGTTAGGATTTTTAAAAAGCAAAATAATTAAGAATAAATTAAAAAGCAGATGTGAAAGACTTCTATCTTGAAACTATAAAACATTTTCCAGTAAAATTAGAGAACTAAATAAGTTGAGAGATATACTGTGTTTATGGATTGGAAGACAATATTATTAAGATTTTAAAAAGCTTTAAATCTCCTCAAATTGACCTATATACACAATCCTAACCTAAATTCCAACCAACTTCATTGTAGAACTTGATAAATTCTAATTTTTGTAAATTAAAAAAACTAGAATAGCCAAAATAATCTTGAAAAAGAACAAACCTGGAAACGTCAAACTGCTTAACTGGAACATTTAATGTATAGGCAAACCAATGAAGACAATAAGGTATTAGGATACAGAGAAAAACATCATGAAATAAAATAGAAGCTTAGAACTAGATACACACTTACACAGTCAATTCATTTTTGACAAAAACACCCTGGCTATTGGGGAAGTAAAGTCTTTTCAACAGAGTTCTAGAGCCATTAAATATATGGCAAAAATAAGCCCTGCCATCTATTTAGATTTACACAAAAATTAAATTTAGTTGAGTCATAGACTTAAATATAAATATAAAAATTAAAACTACAAGAAAACAGAATAAATTAGGGGACTGGAAAGATCAGGGAAGCCATAGAAAGCTCTGAGCATTAGAGAAACATTGATAAATTAAACTTCAGCAGAAGAAGGTCTGCTAAAAAAAGACATCACTAAGGAAATGGAGAGCAAAATCACAAACTGAAGGCAATGTTCACTGTATGTGTGTGAGTGCGTGGGGCCCACTGGCAGCGCCATCACCCTGCAGGAGCTCTTGGGCACCGCTGCCTGGTCGCCGGGGAGTCTCGGGCCCCAGCAGGCGGACACCCCTGGCCCAGGGGGCCACCCCCGTGCACCTGCCCAATGGACCCACATGGGGACCGCAGCCTACCGCTCCAGCGGAGTACTACTCGGCCGGGAATAGGAGCAACCTGCCCTTACTGACCTTAAACAGCACGGCGGGCCCTTCAGCCGCAGAGGGGCTGCGGGGAGCTGAGGGCTCCAGCTCGAGACGCACGCACACTGTACAGCCCACGATGTCCGGGGCACAACCCCAACTCACGCTTTTATGGAGGAAGTGGGAGGGGCCTGTTCTAAGCAGAAAGCCCATTGGGCAAAACTGGTCCCACCTGTCAAGGCTGCTCATTGGCTGAATTATAGCAGTCTCTAATGGGCTGGGCTGTTGCTGGGGAGGCAGAGATACTCTTCTCTCCTCCTACTGGGTGGTAAAGGTGGTGGGGGGGGCCACAGCTGGCCAGGAGGTGTGGGCGTGGAGCTCCCCCTGCAGGCCTCCCCACGCCACTACCAGGAGGGAGGCTTCCCTTCGTCAGTTTTCACACGCTGACCACTGTTGGGTGGATCTCAAAACATTATTCTGAGAGAACAATAAAGACTGACATGAAAAATGTACATACTCTAAGATCCCATTTAACTGAAGTTCTAGAACAAATTAACCAATGGTGGAAAAATATTAACGGGTCATCCAGGAGATGGGAAAGGGCTTTCCCCAAAGTGACCCTCATATGGGGCTGAGTCACACAGGTGCGCTGATCTGTCAGAGCCATCGCTGGCACATGTAGTATTTTCCATTAAATTTAATGTAAGTCTTACCTCGACAAAATAGTGGGTTCTTAGCTAAGATGGGGTTTAAAAGGACCATATTTACACTCCACTTAGTCAACTAGAAAGCAAAACAAAATACAAAACAATTTTCAAACAAGGGGCAGAACGCAGCATGGGATGGTAATTCCCAAGAGAAGGGAAGTAAGGTGAGCCGCACAATGCATCAGTTTGTTGCCTGAAGGTGGTTTCCAGGCCACAGTTCGAGGAGGTGGAAACCAGAGCCTGAACGTCTCAGTGGACTGAGAAGTCTGACTTCGGAGTGTGGAGGGGACAGGAGAAAAGAACTGTGCAGGGGGAGAACTACTGAGCGGGGAATATGCATGGAGAGTTGTGGAAACCTGCAGAGTGGTCCCCTCAAATATTTGGCTACTGTTGTGCGCCTGTGTGAAAGCAAACCTCTATAGTCATGGCTGCATGTTTTTCCTTCTAACAGTAAGTAACAAGGGCAAATCCTTTAAAGGAACATGAGTAAAGGTTAGACAAAAAAATAAATAACCACGTGCACTCCACTTTGATGGCATGTGGCTATGATGTCTGCAAAACACCTGAGAAGAAGCCAAGAAAAGGCAACAGATGTAAAGGCAACGCACGGGATGCGGCTCTTCACGAACATAGAGTGAGAGCAGTCCAGAAAAACCAGAATGAGTGATTGTTCCTTGTTTATCCTATTTCAGTGGTTCTCACACTTGAACCTGCCTTGGACACCTGGAGGGCTCAGTGAACAGACTCAGGGGCTCCACCACCAGATTTTTCAATTACATCAGGACTTGGTGAATAATTGCATTTCTTACCTGTTGCCAGTTAATACTGATGCTGCTGGTCTGAGGACCACACTTAGAGAATCCCTGCTGTCCTCTAGCCCTGGAAACAGTATCACTTTCAAAGGCTGGAATTACTTTCTCCAAGCTATAGTCTACCCCAAAACTGTATATGACTCTCAACCCTAGAACAAGAATAAAATGATAAAAAGCACTTGTATTTGGGGAAGTTTCACTGTTCATCTCACAATAACCTTATGAAGTCAGTATTTCTACTTTCCACTCCTCTCTACCAGATATCCTTTTCCTTTTTTAACAGATTAGGAACCTGAAATGTGCAGTTATTTTAATTCTTAATGCTACAGTCCAAGTCTGGTATCAAAGCACATGCTCTTTCCCATACAACATGCAGCCCCTACCCCACCTCCGCTGGAATCCCCATGTGCCAAGCCACCTGTGGGGGCCTTGGCTGCCAAGACCCACCTGTGAGGCCCCACAGAGTACTCTGTGGCATGAAGATAAGTCCAAATTCTACTTTGAACTTGAACAACATATGTTAGACTCAACTACTGAGAATGGCGAGAGATTTTGTCCCTTTCACAAAGCATTACTTGTAAAAAAACCTACCTTAAGCAGAGCTTTACCTCTCCCACCCCGGGAACTGCTAATAGCCAACGTTTAGTGAGATTTCCAAGTCTCTTTTAGCAACTTGCAAATATACAACACAGTAATTTTAACCACAATCGCAATATTCCTAGAATCAATTGTTTTCTTAATTTAAGATAAACCTTGTATTCTCATAGAATTTACCAAGGTAAACAGATTGAAGTAATACAAAAATTTGCCACACACTGAAACAATACACCATTAACCTTATATTTTACCGACAAAGACCAAGCCTGTGGTCAGCCTTCTAACCATTCTGCGTGGTGTCTGTTAGGTCAGTGACAGCTATTCAGTTCCACAGACATGTGAATGCACAAAACGCTTGAGGCCACACTGTGTTAGAATCTGACCACAGACGAATTAGATGTAGTCCTTGTTTTTAATATTCATTATAATGGAGGAGGGTCAGGGGGAAAAAAAAGGGAAAAATGAAGCATAATTCCATCTGATAAGAGATTTAACCAAAGTCAGAGTACACAGAATGAGGCCGGGGAGACCACCTGAACGCTCTGGATGCCACCGTCCCGGGTCTCCGGGAGGAGGATGCCCGGCGTGCCCAGCACCAGGCCAGCCGCATCCATCACTGCTTCGCAAGGCGTGCGGGTAGTACTTGGGGTGGGGGTGGGGTCCCTGATGCAGCGCTCGTGCTTTGCGGCCTCTGAAATCCAGTCGTGATTAAACTTTCATTATTAATGGTGAGCCGTGCCAACAGTCACAAGCACACCAAGGTAGAATGTGCAGTTTGTGACAGGTGATGATAAGGGTGCAGAAAGACAAGCAGCTGAGACCACGGGACATCGAGAGACAAACCAATGGTTTCATGAGGATCTCCCCGAGATGCCTCACACTTGTGAGTGGTTTTAGGAACAACAACAAGATGTCAGGAATTCTGGGCGCCCACGGCATTCTCTGCCCAGGGCACTCCAGCCCCTGAGCAGCATCGCGGGCCAGTGCTACTCGCCGAGCCGACCTCGACTGTGTGACCCGGGCTGTTCCACCATCGTGCAGCGAAGCTCAAGCTCATCCAGGAAACCTGACGAGCAGAGGAGCTTGGAAAGGCTGTGAGAACCAGCCCGCGAATACAGTCCTTGGGGGCCACCCCGCTGAAAGTGCCCCAAACCCTTCTCCTCCCTCCTGGGCCCATCTTAGCCCCAGAGGGTTTCTGTGAGCCTCCGGCACAGAGTGCAGCATGTGAACGAGCCCCTCACGGCAAGTGGAAGTCTCCCGTTACTGAACACACTGGCAAACAGAATGCTGTGAATACTAGAGCTTTATCCATGATTTCCCCTCCCTTTATAAAACACTCACTTTATAAAACAAAGTACTGAAAATTTATATATACAGTCAATATAGGTACGATAATAGGCTCTGTTTTGAGTAACTGACATTGATAACACTGGTATTGACAAAAAAATATGTTAACTGAATGTAAGTCAATTTTGACCCCTTTTTTGAAAAAGAAACAGTCATGCTTTATAATTTGACCTTTAGCCTTAGGGAGCATTTTAAATTAAATTTTATTCCTCAGTATGGAAACATCTAAAACTAGGCACATATAGTGTAAATGATAAAGAGGAAAAAAACACAGGTTACTACATTAAAATTTTAAAAGTCTGTTCATCAAAAGAAAAAGAAACACAAAAAAGTGAAACATTAACCCACAGGCTAGGCAAAGATATTTTTAACACATATAGTCAATAGGGGGTGAATATTCATAGTATCTAAAAAACACCTACAAATCAATAAAGATAAGATTAGGAAAAAAATGGGCAAAAGAGATAAGCAAGTTACAGAGAATGTAAGAATATGGTCTACAAACACATGAAAGTCATATATGCACGCAGAGATGTGTTTAAAACTGGTCACAACTTCATTGTTTATAATAAAAATATCTGTAAATATCTGTTAGCAGAAGAATAACTAAATAAATTGTTGTAATTCATGCCACCAAATACTATTAAGCAATCAAAAATGAAATAGAGTGATCAAAGTGAATGAATTTAATAGATAAAAATCAGGAATTAAAAATGCATACAATTTGACATGATTAATATATGGAGAACTACATAGATCTTAGAAAAATAACCATATGTAGAAAATGTATGGGTGATACATTCCTAATTTAACACTAAGATCACTTCTGCAGGGGGGTGCTTGCTGAGATGCCGAGGAGAAAGGGTTTCTCCTTCCTTCAGTGTCCAGTCTTTTCAGCTGGAAGCTG
This sequence comes from Smutsia gigantea, assembly GCA_032199065.1. Taxonomy (NCBI): domain Eukaryota; kingdom Metazoa; phylum Chordata; class Mammalia; order Pholidota; family Manidae; genus Smutsia; species Smutsia gigantea. The sequence continues at coordinate 106,747 of JAVSCE010013224.1, read as the reverse complement.
AGTGCCTTATCATTGCATTATTCTTTATACCTTTTTGTCTGTGTTTTAAAGATTTTATTTTCTGTTCAAATGACAGAATGGTCTTATATGTGATTCAAAAACAAGGGCCCAAAGATGAGATTTGCATAAAGAGTTCATGTAGTTAAGGTAGTTGAGCCCCACAACCTATTTATTTGCTCAAGGAAAGAAGCATTTACTGGGGGTCACCAGGAAATGTGGGGAGTTGTCTTCTAAAAGCCCTGCTTTCTCTCTGGAGGCAGAATATTACCCTTCAATTCTTCCTAAATGCCTCTCTGAAGTCTACATCTTCCACATCTACACAGAAGATACCATAAGCTACTGTCTACATCCACATGTTAGAAGGGAAAAGCTATAAACATCAACTTTTGGAAATGAACTATATAAAATCAAAAGTATGCACACATTGGAACTATTTTTTTAAAGTGTTCAAAAACCCCTTTAAAGATAAAAAAGGCTGAGATGGAAAAAGATGGGGGCATGAGAACTAAGGGAGAAACCTCCTCCCAACATCACATATAACATGAAAATACAGCAAATACAATTAATCCTGAAAGAGTGACCCAAACACTACAACAGATGGCCTATATCTGGGGGAAAGAGAAGACCTCAGGGAAAAGGATAAAGTAGCAGAGCTGTGATCCAGTGGGACCCAAGGCATCCACCCCACTACAGCTCACCAGCAGTAGAAATAGAAATGGAGCAGGGAGGGAGTGGAGGCCAAGGACTGCTGAACACCCAGCCCTAGAGATCTGCTCTGGGAACACAAACCCACGTTACACGGTACTCTGGAGATTAGTGGGGTTGGAAAGCAAAGACAGGTCGAATACTCAGAGAGACTGAGATTCCAACTGCTTGGGGAGATGAGGTACCTACAACTGGCCACTCTGGGACAGAGAAAGGTAGGCATTTTGAAATTCTTCCCAAAAGCAAGAGGGATGCTACAGGGGCAAGGATTACACAGAGCTTGCTGCTCAGGAGAAAGGACAGGTGAACAAAATAGTCCCAGCACACTCAGCCCAGCAAGCTGGGAACTTTCAGGAGCTTCAGGCGCTCCATCCCCCTGGCTGGCATCACAGCCCTGAGGACCAACACTGAGATATGCAGCCTGCCACTCCTTCCTCCCAACCAGCACCAACTCACAAACCTTCTGCTCCCACCATTGCTCCAGAGCCGGAGGGCAGCCCCACGGGCTTAATGCAGAGGCTCCTCCCTGCACACTGGGCCCACTGGCCCTGGCATTGGAGGCAGGCACTGTGGCCAGGAAGCAGGAAAAGAGCTCTTTCCTCCCTGCATTTAAAAGCAGATTAGATGAGGTACAGTAAGGGGAAAATGAAATAGAAATTAGAGAAGAGAAATATAAAGAAGCTGAGGCACAGAGAGAAAAAAGGAACTCTAGAAATGAAAGAATATTGAGAGAACTGTTCAACCAATCCAAACAGAACAATATTCACATTATATGGGTACAAGAAGAAGAGAAAGAAAACAGGATAGGAAGTCTCTTTGAGTAAATAATAGCTGAAAATTTCCCCAATCTGGGGAAGGAAATAGTCTCTCAGGCCATGGAGGTGCACAGATCTCCCCATACAAGGGACCCAAGGAAGACAACACCAAGACATATAATAACCAAAATGGCAAAGATCAAGGATAAGGAGACAGTATTAAAAGCAGCCAGAGAGAGAAAAAAGATCACATACAAAGGAAAACCCATCAGGCTATAATCAGACTTCTCAGCAGAAACCTTACAGGCCAGAATGGAGTGGCATGACATATTTAATGCAATGAAACAAAAGGCCTCAAACCAAGAATACTCTACCCAGCAAGACTATCATTTAAATTAGAAGCAGGTATTAAACACTTTCCAGACAAGCAAAAGTTGAGGGAATTTACATCCCACAAACCACGTATACAGTGTATTTTGGAGGGACTGCTATAGAAAGAAGTGCTCCTAAGGCTAAATAGCTGTCACCAGAGAAAATAAAACCACAATAAAGCAAGTAAACCAATTAATTACTAAGCAAATTTAAAATTAAGTCAACTACCCCCAAAGTCAGTCAAGGGATACTCAAAGAGTACAGAATATGACACCTAACATACAAAGAGTGGAGGAGGAAGAAAAAGGGAGAAAAACATAATCTTTAGATTGTGTTTGAAATAACATAATAAGCGAGTTGAGTAAGACACTTAGATAGTAAAGAAGCTGTCCTTGAATCTTTGTTAACCACAAATCTAAAGCCTATAATGGTAACAAGTACATATCTATTGATAATCACCCTAAATGCAAATGGACTGAATGCACCAAAGACAAAGAGTTACAGAATGGATAAAATAACAAGACCTGCCTATATGCTGCCTACAAGAGACTCACTTCAAACCCAAAGACATACACAGACTAAAAGTAAAGGGATGGAAAAAGATATTTCATGCAACTAATAGGGAGAAAAAAGCAGAAGTTGCAGTACTTGTATCATACAAAATAGATTTCAAAACAAAGAAAATCACAAGACACAAAGAAGGACATTATATAATGATAAAGGGGTCAGCCCAACAAGAGGATAACCACTATTTATAGTGACCACTATAAGTATCTATGCACCCAATATAAGAGCACCGAAATATGTGAAACAAATATAACAGAATTAAAGGGGGAAATAGAATGTAATGCATTCATTTTAGGTGACTTCAACATACCACTCACTCCGAAGGACAGATCAACCAGACAGAAAATAAGTAAGGAGACAGAGGCACTGAACAATGCATTAGAACAGATAGACTTAACAGACATCCACAGAACACTCCACCCAAAAGCAGCAGGATACACATTCTTCTCAAGTGCACATGAAACATTTTCCAGAATAGATCACATACTAGGCCACAAAACAAGTCTCAGTAAATTCAGAAGGATTGAAATTGTACCAACCAGCTTTGTAGACCACAAAGGTATGACACTAGAAATAAATTATGCAAAGAAAATAAAAAAGCCTACAAACACACGGAGGCTTAAAAACATGTTCTTAAATAATTAATGGGTGAATGACCAAATAAAAAGAGAGATCAAGCAATATACGGAGACAAATGAAAACAACAACTCAACACATCAAAATCTGTGGGATGCAATGAAGGCTGTGTGAAGAGGGAAGTATATAGCAATACAGGCTTACCTCAAGAAAGAAGAACAATCCCAAATGAACAGTAACTCAAATTAATGAAACTAGAAAAAGAAGAACAAATGAGGCCCATTGTCAGTAGAAGGAGGAAAATAATAAATATCAGAGCAGAAATAAATGAAACTGAGAAGAATAAAACAATAGAAAGAATCAACGAAAGCAGGAGCTGGTTCTTTGAGAAAATAAACAAAATAGACAAATCCCTAGCCAGATTTATCAAGAAAAAAAGAGTCTACATGCATAAACAGAATCAGAAATGCGAGAGGAAAACTCACTAGACATCACAGAAATACAAAGAATTATTAAAGAATACTATGAAAAATTATATTCTAAAAAATTGGATAACCTAGAAGAAATGGACAAATTTCTAGAAAAGTACAACCTTCTGAGACTGACCCAGGAAGAAACAGAAAATCTGAACAGACCAATTACCAGCAGTTAAACTGAACTGGTAATCAAAAATCTACCTAAGAACAAATCCCAGAACCAGATGGCTTCACCACTGAATTTTATCAAACATTTAAGAAAGACCTAATACCCATCTTCCTTAAAGTTTTCCAAAAGGTAGAAGAGGAAGGAATACTTCCAAACTCATTCTATGAAGTCAGAATCACTTTAATACCAAAACCAGACAGACACCACAAAAAAAGAAAATTATAGACCAATATCCCTGATGAACATAGATGCAAAAATACTCAACAACATATTATCAAACCGAATTCAAAAATACATCAAAAAGATCATCCATCATGATCAAGTGAGATTTACTCCAGGGATGCAAGGATGGTACAATATTCAAAAATCCATCAACATCATACACCACACAAACAAAAAGGACAAAAACCATATGATCATCTCCATAGGTGCTGAAAAAGCATTTGACAAAATTCAACATCCATTCATGATAAAAACTCTCAACAAAATGGGTATAGAGGGCAAGTACCTCAACATAATAAAGGTCATATATGACAAACCCACAGCCAACATCATATTTAACAGCAAAAAGCTGAAAGCTTTTCCTTTAAGATCGGGAACAAGACAAGGATGCCCACTCTCCCCGCTTTTATTCAACATAGTACTGGGGGTCCGGCCACGGCAATCAGACAACACAAAGAGATAAAAGGCATCCAGATTGGTAAGGAAGAAGTTAAACTGTCATTATTTGCAGATGACATGATATTGTACATAAAGAACCCTAAAGAATCCAACCCAAGACTACTAGAACTAAAACTGAATTCAGCAAAGTTGCAGGATACAAAATTAATACACAGAAATCTGTTGCATTCCTATATACAAATGAACTAGCAGAAAGAGAAATCAGGAAAACAATTTCATTTGCAATTGCATCAAAAAGAATAAAATACCTAGGAATAAACCTAACCAAAGAGGTGAAAGACCTACACCTTAAATACTACAAGAGACTCATGAGAGAAATTAAAGAAGACACCAATAAATGGAAATACATCCCGTGCTCATGGATAGGAAGAATTAATATCGTGAAACGGCCAACCTGCCTAAAGCAATCTACAGATTCAATGCAATCCCTACCAAAATACCAGCAGCATTCTTCAACTAGAACAAATAGTTCTAAAATTCATATGGAATCACAAAAGACCCTGAATAGCCAAAGCAAATCTGAGAAGGAAGAATAAAGCTGGGTGGATTATGCTCTCTGACTTCAAGCTCTACTACAAAGCCACAGTAATCAAGAAAATTTGGTACTGGCACAAGAACAGACCCACAGACCAGTGGAACAGAATAGAGAGCCCAGATATAAACCCACACATACATGGTCAATTAATATACGATAAAGGAGCCATGCATATACAATGGGGAAATGACAGCCTCTTCAACAACTGGTGTAGGCAAAACTGGACAGCTGCATGTAAGAGAATGAAACTGGATTGTCTAACTCCATATAGAAAAGTAAACTCGAAACAGATCAAAGACCTGAATGTAAGTCATGAAATCATAAAGCTCTTAGAAGAAAACATAGGCAAAAAAAATGTCTTGAATATAATAAACATGAGCAACTTTTCCCTGAACGCATCTCCTTGGGCAAGGGAAACAAAAGCAAAAATGAAACAATGGGACTACATCAGACTAAAAAGCTTCTGTACAGCAAGGGACACCATCAGTAGAACAAAAAGGCATCCTAAAGTATGGGAGATATATTTATAAACAACATTTCCAACAAGGGGTAAACATCCAAAATATATAAAGAACTCACACTCCTCAACACCCAAAAAGCAAATAACCTAATTTAAAAATGGGCAGAGGAACTGAACAGACACTTCTCTAAAGAAAAAATTCACATGGCCAACAGGGACATGAAAATATGCTCCACATCACTAATTATCAGGGAAATGCAAATTAAAACCACAATGAAATATCACATCACACCAGTTAGGATGGCCATCATCCAAAAGACAAACAACAACAAAGGTTGGTGATGATGTGGAGAAAGGGGAACCCTCCTACACTGCTGGGGAAAGGTAAATTAGTTCAACCATTGTGGAAAGCAGTATGAAGGTTCCTTAAAAAAGTAAAAATAGAAATCCCATTTGACCCAGGAATTCCACTCCTAGGAATTTATCTGAAGAAAACAAGATCTCAGGTTCAAGAAGACATATGCACCCCTATGTTTATCACAGCAATATTTACAATAGCCAAGACATGGAAACAACCTAAGTGTATGAATGGATAAAGAAGATGTGGTACATATACACAATGGAATATTATTCAGCTATAAGAAAGAAACAAATCCTACCATTTGCAACACCATGGATGGAGCTAGAGGGTATTATGCTCAGTGAAATAAGCCAGGTGGAGAAAGCCAAGTGCCAAATGATTTCCCTCATTTGTGGAGCATAACAACGAAGCAAAACTGAAGGAACAAAACAGCAGCAGATTCACAGAACCCAAAAAGGGACTAGCGGTTACCAAAGGCGAAGGGTTGGGTATGGTGGGAAGGGAGGGAGGGAGAACAGGATTAAGGGACATTATGATTAACACAGATAATGTAGGGGGGTCATGGGGAAGGCAGTGAGCATGGAGAAGACAAGTAGTGACTCTGTGGCATCTTACTACACTGATGGACAGTGACTGCCATGAGTGTGTGTGGGGGACTTGATAGTATGGATGAATGTAGTAACCACAATGTTGATCATGTGAAACCTTCATAAGATTGTATATCAATGATGCCTTAATTAAAAAAATAATAATAAAAGATAAACAAGGCTAAGATTCAGTTGGGGTGCCATTCATAAAATTCTTATCAGATCCTCAACACTAAAGGATACAATGTTGTGGTGAAAAGTTTATACAGCACTTCAGGCATATGCCAAAGTCCACCTCTTCCAGGAAGCCTTCCCTAACTATTTCAGCCCATGGAGACTTTCCCTTTTCTGACAACTGGTGCACTCATCACTTGAATCCCTGATTCTGGCCGTTAGCTATAGCCATCTTCCCCTTTCTCACTCCACCGACACCTCCAAGAGGGTCTGAATATGTACAGAGTCTCAGCTGACTGGGTGGCTGAGGGGTGAAGCCCAGACTTCAGCATGGACAGACTCCAGGCTGAATCCAGGTCTCCCCTTTGCCAGCTGCATCTCACGCCCCTCACACAATGAAAACCGTATTAGTACCATTCTCATAGGATAGTGTTAAAGAATAAAGTCGGTCCTGGCTGGGCGGCCCAGAGGGTTGTTCCGGCATGCGGGACGCACTCACAAACGGGCTGTTTTTCTCTGGTGCATGTGCTGCTCTACAGCCCCGCTGGCCCTCTGCCTCCTGTGTGTGTGTGCGTGGCGGGGGACCACAGAATCCCTAACTTTGTGCCCGCCCACCCAATTGTATTAGTATAACCTCTGCATTGACCAGTGTCTTCCTTAACACCCATTAGTAAGACTGAGCAAATGCAGTTCTGATAGAACCAGAAAAACAGTTAGTCAATTCTGTGTGCAAATGCTCACTTCCTAGACAAGGTAACTGTTTACTTAACAGAAGCTTTCAGCATGGCTGCTGTTCTTGAGTAACGTGTACACTGACCTTGCATCCATGATGTCCCTGCACACTTTGTAAAATCAGAGACATTTCCCTGCATCTATCGGATTCAGATTCTTCCACAACACTCCCCCCCTTCCCATTTAAAACGGCTGGAAATAAGCCATTCAGTTGGGCATCACTTGACATATATGTCCAGTATATATGTGCAATGCTCTGGCATTTAGCCATTATAGATTTACAGCATTCCTCTGAAAGGTCCTTTGTGATTAAAATGCATTTAGAGCAAATTAAAAATAATTTTAAATAAGTAGTGTGGGCTTTTCAGGCATTCTGACCACACACAGTCTGCAGATTTAAATTTAGAACATCTGACAGCATTATTTGAACTGGGTAGACATGCAAACATTCAACAGCAAAAAAAGCACATGTCAAACATGTCAATAATTCATAGGTCCAGAGTCAACTCTTCTGGGTAAGGAAGCATATCTTTTTATTTTTTTTCCTATGCCCCGAGACCTAATTTTGCTGAGGAAGTTCTTCTCTCTGCAGCTGCCAGTAGGCACCTCACCTGTCCAATAAGATGTACTGACCTCACTTGTTTCAGTCCATTAAGACCAGGCAGCCTGCTGGCTTAAGAAACAAGTCACTAAGCCACAAAAGGCAGGATTCCCTGGGAAATTAGGCACTCCTTGCAACTGCCAGTGATCTTAACCCCAGGGTCTCCACCAAGTAGGTGAGTGAGGGCTTCCTAACCCAACCCAAACTCTCTCTGGTCAGGTAGCACGTCTACCAGGCACTGTCTGGCTGGGAGGCAAGCCGGCTCCCAGCGGCCCTCCACCCCACCTGGGCTCCTGTCTGCAGGTCCTCATACGTCTGCTCTTCCATTCCGTTTGCCCCGATAACCCCTCACCCACTAACCCCCGAACCATGTTACCCCAGAGATGGCCACTTAGCCGGGGCTGTGACCCCGCTGAGACGAAGTCTTGTAGCTGTAATACACTGGAAATCAGATCTCAGAAATCAAATGATTGGTGAACAGCTACAGTAAGCACATGAATAGGAAATTCAACAATTTGTTGTTATTTTAAAATAAAAATACGCAAAATAAAAACACTCCTACAAGACTCACAGAACCCAAGAACGGACTAATAGTTACCAAAGGGAAAGGGACTGGGGAGGATGGGTGGGAAGGGAGGGGCAAGGGGGAAGAAGGGACATTACGATTAGCAGATGTAATGTTGGGGGGGCACAGGGAGGGCTGTACAACTCAGAGAGGACAAGTAGTGACTATGGCATCTCACTATGCTGATGGACAGTGACTGTAATGGGGTTGGGGGGGGAACCTGATGAAGGGGGTACTGTAATCACCATAATATTACTCATTTAATTGTAGATTAATGATATCAAAATAAACTTATTAAAAAAAAACACTCCTACACTTACCCACCAAACCGTGACCTCGAGTCATCAGAAACTGAAGCCAGGGAAACTACATTTTTTTCACCTCAATAGCATTTTTTAATACGAGAGTTCTATCATCCCACACTGAGACTCCAGGTCAGAACACTGTTCGGTCAGAAAATACCCTTGCAGCACAAGGAAATTAACCGACCAATTAATTCATTTATGCAATTGAAACATCACAAGAGCAATCTGTCCGATCAGCAGCTGTACTTTTCTTCTGTTAAGAAAACTGGAAAACATTCATTTTGCTTTTTGGTGGCTGGGCCATGTCAGAAACATAAACATGGTGGCAACTCACCCATTTACTTAACAAGTATTTCTGGATCACCTGCTATGCTCACACAACAGAGCAGAGATGAAAAGAGGTGAATTCTTGAGGTCATGTTGTTTACGTTCTTGTGGGGGGTGGGAGTGAGGGTCACAAAGGAATATGGACAGTGTATGTATGACAAACTGTGAAAAGCACAGCTGAGAAGACTAACGCATGTAAGATTCAGAGAGAAGTTAAGGGATTTTTGCCATTTTAAATAAGTGGCCAAGAAATGCCTTGGTTAGCAGGTGACTTCACAGCGAAGATGCACAGGGAGGTGGGGGAGCCAGTTATGCTGAGAAAGCAGGAGAGCAGGCCAGGAGGGGGGCACCCACAGGTCCCAGGCCGTGGCTGTGACCCCCGAGCCCAGGGTCACACAGCAGGCAGGGGCCCTGACACCTGAAGCCTGGAGCTGCAGCTCAGGCCAGAAGCCTCTCTGCAGTGCCGACTGCCGTCTTGCTGTGTCCAGTTTTGCAAGCTGCAACTTGCCAGAAAGGACCAACAGAGAAAGAGCATCAGGAAGGGTGACTGGAGCGCTGAGGGTCAGGAGGCACATGCAGACCCACAGAGGGAAGACTCAGAGGAGCCGGGCGAGGTGGGCAGAGAGGGCCGGTCATTCTCCGAAGGCAGGACAGAACCGATGCACGGAATGTACAGAGAGGCGAATCTCCATCGAGCAGCTGCAAAGGGTATCTAGTGGCCGACAGTGGAATGGGCTGTCCTGTGCAGCTATGAAACTCCAATCACTGCAGTTCCTTGGGCAGAGGCGGAATGGCATGTGTTTGAGATAAGGACAGATTTCTGCATGGATGGGAAGGCTGCATGCACTGACCCCTGCTTCTAAATCAAATCTGAGCCTGTGCTCGCGTGGGCATCCGGGTGGTGCAGTGTGAGGCTGGACGCTCCCGCTGTGGGGCCAGACAGCTTGGTTATTTGCTTATCCGAAAAAGCAGGCAAATATAGAAGCTGCCTCATTGGGGATGTTGTGAGACTCTAAGGAGATAATCCATGTAAAGGACTTAACTCAGTGCTTGGCACACAGTAAAAGCTCAGTAAAGTTTAGCCTGTTCAGTATGTGTATCTGGGAACATGTGTATAAAGCATACACATAAAGTGTGTGCAGATTTGTTTCTCTGTATTTACTCATTCACTCAGTGGCAAGAAGAGTTTAATGTTAAAAGCTGAAAGGTTACAGCACTGAAAACTACACCATGATGATACTAACAATAACCAGAATAAACACTTAAAACAGCGCCTTAGCCTAATGATTTCATATTATGTCTTTATTACCAGGCAATATGTAGAAAAGTTTAAGTATCTTAAAAATCTTTTAAACATCATTAGTACCAATTTAAAACTTATGAAAGAAAAAAATCAACATTTTCTTAATTGAAACAACTACTAAAAATTCAGTCTTTCAACATGAGAAGACCTCATATTCTACACCTGTATTATGTGTGTTTACATGCAAATACACACACACACATGCATGCTTTCTATTTCAAAATTTGGGAGCTACAAATAGAAATCCCACACTTACTTTTAAATTAGCAAAATGATCCCAGACATTTCATATCAGGGTCAAATAGTTTTTGTATATATGTCTGTAGAAAATGAAGGGGAGAGACCCAGAAAGTTGCTGCTGTATCTGTATTTGAATAGACTCCAAGTTTAATACAACTTCTTAGCACCAAAACTACGTTGACTGTGTGTTACAGACTCCTGGTGTCGGGAGAGGCTTATGCTGGGAGGCAAGGAGCTGGGGCACCGACACCATGAGGAAAAGAGAGCTGGAAGGCGAACTTGGCTGGGCCATGGGGACTCACACACACAGGAGGCGCCCTGAACGATGCCTGAGACACACCAGGGCTCGCTGACAGGCCGGCAGAAGGCAGAGGAGTGAGGGAAGACTGGAATATGAGTCCAGGATTCAGCGGTGAAGCGATCACTCAGGTCAGAAACACATACTGGAATTACCAGAAAGTGCAAAATGTCCAAGGTAATGTGGATAAACTGCTCCCTCAGACCACTTGAACTATTCTCTGAAGCCATTTCCTTCACCCCATACTGAACCTTAGCTTTTTATCAGTAGGGATGAAACTTTGGTAAGCCAATTAAAAATGAGATGCCAGCATCCTGCCTCATGGCTAATTCTGTGCAGCAGTCATATTTTTGGAAAATACTTGGAAGCTGAGAATTCGTCTGTCGCTGCCATGAAAGATCTGGGCACCAACAATCTGGTAGGAAACCAGGGTCTTTGAGCTGGAATGGCTGCTTCATTTCCTATCCATGGTTGTGCTGTGGCTACTTGCATGCTTGCAGCATTTAAAGTACCGAAAGTTCGGTCTCAGGGAACTGATTTTGATGAAGCGAGTTCACTGGAAATGTGATTTTTAAAATCCATTCATCATATAGATGAGATAGTGTTTAGTGATTATCAAATAAATTGATGGATCGTGGGCAGTGGATGAATTATTAATTAAAAGACAAAATCTTTGTAAGAGTGGGTACATTAGGAGCCGTATTTATAAGAGAAGTAATTCTTTTAGGAAGCAGCAACTTCCTGAGAACTAGGTGTTTGTGTATGGTTATTCAGGCGGAGAGCAACTTACACTCTGCCAGCTAACCCTCGACACCATTTTCTGTGTGTGCCAGACATTGGAGATAAGGATGCCCTCTCCGCGGGAGCTTTTCTTCCACTGGGGGGAGGCAGATAAATAAGAAAATAAATAAAATACAAACTAATGCATGAATAATAGAATGGTAGATAAAGGACACAGACATTTCAGAAGAGAAGGCAAGTAGCTTTCTCCTACACTTGCTCCAATAGATAAGAAGAAATGGATCCTAAACAATCAGCTACTGAAAAACCCATTTTGGGGAACTCAAAAAGAATCACAAGGATGTTTTTGTTTTGTTTTTTAATCTTGCAAGAGACAGATATTCATGAAAACAGAAGTAAAGCATGGGGAAAGGAGCAGTCATTAGCAGTCTCTGGAATCTGTTTCCTAACAATATACTAAAGATGAACAAAGTCACATCTCTCCAGCACTCACAATTACTTTCTAATGGGTTGTTTTCACTCTTTTATTCATCCAGATTAAACCAAAGTACACATTAAATACGAGAGGATTTATTTTCCAGAGTTCTGCCACGGTGAAAGCAATCTGATCAGAAATGAAATGGGGAATGAGCGCACTGAATAAATCAGGAGGAAGAATTAAAGAAGCTGACAGATATTCCGGAAGCCTGTTAAAAAATAAATTGCACTTTCATTATAGAAATTGATGGTATTACTTAAATGAATGGTATACTGAAGAAATTACTTCAGAACATTTCCTTAAATTCACCCGGATTTCAACCAAAAAATACTGCATTTCAATATTTTTTATTTCCAAAACTCAAGAGGTGCAGGGTGAATGCCCAGGGAAAAAAGGGAATAAAATACTCAAATTCTGTAAGTCTGCTGGTATCTGATGTTCAGATTTGAAACCTAAATAAAAAGTTCAGCAAAATACTTAGATGGTGCCCCTAAGGCAATCAAGGGTGGTCAGAGTAAAGGGAAAAGAAAACTGGAGAGTAGACACAGCCTCTTAATTGCTACAGTTCCTTTGATGGACAGCATTGAAATATAGATAAATCTAAAATTGGGGGGGAAACTTAAGCCATTGTCAAAACAGCTCTTCACATGACTTGCGATGCTGAGATCAGCAGAGAGGCAAGCCCAGAGTGGGGTCAGTCAGTTCCCCCCTCCTGCAAAACAAGAAAATAGGAGGAACTGATTCTGGGCATGCCCCTTGGCACAAGCCCTCATGGTAGGTAGGGTGACGCTCATCTCAGAGGATCAGACCACAGCAGAGTGTGCCAGGCTTGAGATGGTGGGAGAAGGCAAAGGGACGCAAGACCCTGTGGTCTGGAGGATGGGGTGAAAGTAAACGGGACTTGTTCCACGAGACCTCAGGGACAAAGGCCATGGGTGGAGGTGTGTGCTGGTCCCCTTCATGGGGCGTGTGAGGACTGTGGGGCGGTGTTAGGGGCAGTGAGCTTCCTGTGGTGCAGGGTGAGCGATGGCAGGGATGGGGCAGCGCTACCCAAACTCGGAACAGAAAAGTTACACGGGTCAGCTTCCGGGAGCATGTTCACCATTAAATCCTGGGATTATAAGAAACAGAAGCCACAGTTACTAAATCTGGGGGACTTAACAATCACTTGGTGACAGGCAGTAGGTGTCTGAAAAAGTGGTAAGAATATTATGGCTATCAGGGTCCCAGCAGAGTCAAAGGTGCCTCTACTCAGGGGACATGAGCAGTCTGACAAAGACACTGTTTCTAAAAGTGTGGTTATCTAAGGAGGCAACCCAGCGGCCTGTGCCAACAGCAGTTGGGGGGGCAAGGGAAGCCCTCACTGCCCAGGCCTAAGGGACAGAGAAGGGCACAGTCACAAAAGTGGGGGTCCTGTGGGAGAGGACCCTCCTGAGGGGCGTTGGGGCTTCTCACCCTACAGGGTCATCCTTCTGATGTGGTGGAAGCCAGGTCTGGCACAAACCTGCAGGACAGATGGCCGGGAGATCTGGAGGCCCATGAAGAGACCGGGCATAACACTACAGCAAAAACCCATAAAACAGAGCGAACCATGAAAGCCCTGGGCTGGGTGAGAGGCTGGAATGTTCTTTCCCAGGATCCCTTGTGAAGGATGCAAAATGCATCGTTACTGAGAGAGACTCACAGGCCACTGTGCTCCACTCACATTCTGCAGCTCTCTCTCATTCTTCGAGCCTCCCCTTGGGTCTCTCTGAATTAAGCACACAGCCGCAGAATATCTGCTCTATCTGAAACCACAGTAAGACAGAATACACCTTATGGCACCTGAACACTGAATACAGAACCATCCAGCCTGAGCAGGTAAGTTTCCATCAGACACCTTTGTTCCTCATTCCTTTATTCAACAGATACGTGTAATTATCTCCTACTTTTCAGGAACTGTGCTAGACACGGGGACATGAACGTCCGCACAAGCCCACCTCCTCACAGAGCTGACCCGCCCTCACCATAGTGCACTGTCCAGTGAGGGGCTCGGAGGTGGGCAAACCATGGCCCAAAGGCCAGATCCAGGTGGCTTTGCTTCTTAAATCCATGATTTATGGAAACAGCCACGTCATTCACTCTGTATCATCTTACGCCACTTCAGAGCTGCACAGCTGCTAAGGCAAGAGCGTGGCCTGCAGAGCAGGAAATATTTACTGCCTGGCCCTGTGATGAAAAGTGGCCAGCACTTGCTCCAGATGAAACCCAGTGCTTCAGGAATGTCATTGAAGGACAGATACTGTCATTCAGAAAACATGCTCGGAGCCCTAGTTACAAACAAAACCATGAGAGGCGGGCTTCCTGCAGGGCTGTACTTCTAGTGTTGTTTTTATTTGCCATCTTTCACTGTAAACCAGATAACAAAAGGCACGGTGGCCACCGTCTTCTATTAACAGTTCTCTTCAAATGGCTGTCTCAGCTCCAGTCTGGATCTATCAGTGTTTCCACATTGCAAAAGGCTCATTCTTACAAAAGGTCCTCTTTGAATCATGCCAAACAAATTTTGACAGGAGTGGCTTTGGGCTCTTTTAAATTGAGCAACAAAATTGGTTGTAAAGGCACCCAGCCACCACTCAAGTGCTAGATAACTCTAAATCATAGCAGCAAAACACCTCCACTTCACTGCAGGCAGAAACAGGAGGTGGCTTCCCTAGTCACCTGACCCAGACAACATTAAAACTGTAAATGAAAAACAAACAAAGGAGCATTCGTTGGCTGTTACCAAAAATTCCTAATAAAGTAACAACATCTGTGCTGGTTGTGGCTCCTCCAAAGGATATTAAAGGCTAAGTCCATGGCGACTTGACTGAGGATCAACTGGCCATTCCCAAAACCCTTTCCTTTCCCCAGTGGGAACCAGTGTAGCACAAAGAACATTAAATGGCCACTTAAGTCATATTTAGTCAGTACCTCGCAGCAGTGACTGGCTTGAAAAGCTTGGTTCCTGGAAGTCTTCCCACCCCACCAACCCGCTGAAGAAATAACCCAGGATGGGGGAGGCAGAGCCCCACAGTGAACAGATAGCCAGGGACGACAGGCTAACAAGGAGGCAACCTGGGCGAGATGGCTGTGGGAACAAAGTGCCTGGTTGGACAGTCCACCCGTGAAGATGCCCCTTCATCACGTCAGTCCCTCTGAGCTCCACTGAGCTCACTGTGTGTTCCAAGCAGAAATCCCTACTCACACCTGACGAGCATGGAAATTATCAGCTGACTAACAGAGAGTGGATAGGTAAGCAGGCTGGACCCTAGGCACTCGGCTAGCGTGTAAGCAAGCTGTTAGTGATAGGGTTCTCCAAAGAGCAGCCGATGTCTGCCTGACCTTATGTACCGTCGGCAACGTCCTGAGAGTACGCGCAACTGCATGCACCTCCTGTGTCTTCTCCACCACCATCTCCTCCTTGCTTTTCCAATCTCTGTTGTACTAACTGCTACCTCTCAGGATTCAGGCATGGGCAGGCTGCTCCCAGCTTTAAAAAAGACAAAGTCACTCCCGTCACCTCCCCCTGACCAGCTGTTCCTACTAAGATTGCAAGGACATGCCTGTCCAAGCTTGCAATGGCTGTTTGCAGATCCACATTCTCTCTCTGAAGCACCCCGCCCTAACACGCCCCCCCCCCCCTCCGGCAATCTCACTCCGCTATCCCCCAAGCCCCATTATCCTTCCATATGATGCCCTGTCAATTCTACAACCTAATGTATCTAAAAATGTGCCCTTTTCCTCACACTATTAATACCTCTGGTCTTTATGACCCCCTGCCTTCTGATTGATCTCTTAGCTCCTTCCAGCCCATCCTCCACAGCATTCATGTGTTTATCTAATAATGCTCCGAAGAGACCCGGCCTAACTTAACTGACTTTATTAAACTTTTCGCCTCTGACCTTCCGCTTCAGGTGTCCGTTTGGCAGAGTTTAGTGCGCCCGACACACGCATGCCCCATGAAAGAGCAGAAATGTTCCCTGTTCCTCACAATATCCACTGGGTTCCTAATACCATGATAAACATATGTAAGGTAACACCTTCTAAGCACTAAGGCCTCCAACATACTGGTTTTGGAAATCTGATTCCAATACTGGGAGTCCTACTACCATTCGTGAATAAGGAACAAGAAGAGCCAGATGCAGTCACCAGTTCGTGCCGTTCCCCCTCACTCCCAGTCCAACCTCTGGATGTGGTCATTTGTAGGCCGTTCGGCTCTGAAAGTGGCAGATGACACACGTTACAAACCACGAGGCTCCGGGCTCGACGGGCTGGCCTGACCCCCCACGAGCGGCGCGCACAGCCGAAGAGCGCACGGCAGGCAAGGCGCGCAAGCCCGCGGAGGCGCCCTGGGCGACCACGAGGGTCCTGCCACCAGAAACACGTCCTCCGAGCAGAGACCACATCGCGGGCATCTCATGAATACGAAACAATACATGTCTTTATGCACGGATCCTGACGGAATTCGGGCCCAAATTTCTGCCAGTCCCAAACCCCAAGATCTCAAAGCTCAGGCGGCTCAGTCGGGCAGTCTCGGCCACGTCCCCGGTGGACGCACCAGGGCTCCTGCGCCGCGCCCGGCCTCGCCCGCCTCCCCGGTGCCTGGTTCTCACGCCCTTGGAGGTGCCGCCTCCGGGAGGCCTCCCGCCCGGCGTCTTATGGGGCTACCCCGGCACAGGCCGCGCTCCCTCTTGTTTCTGCAGCCGCAGCACAAGCCCGGGGCCTCGGAGCGAGGCCGCGTCCCGCCTCTGCCATCCGCGTCCTGCACACAGTGCTCGGCGGCCTCGAGCGCCATGGCTCCCCGAGGAGGCCCCGGACCCGCGGAGGCCCGGCCGCCCGCGCTCCCACCGGACGTGCCCACACGCCCTGGGCCGGCGCTCCTGCGACCCCAGAAACAGCGGCACCGAGGCGACGGCCCGGCTCGGCCCGGAGACACGCAACCGGGCGCGGGAAGGCAGCGGGGGCCGCCGGGGCGGCGGGGGAGGAGCAGGTGTGCAGGCGCTGCCCACCTACCGTCAGGGTCCAGCGCAGGAGCGGGGCGCCCTCGGCCACGGCCCAAGCAGCCTGGGAGGAAGCTTGCGCGGGGGCGGGAGGCGCCCTCTGCCGGCGCCGGGGGCCCGATTAGGGTCCGTGCAGGGGACGCCGGAGCGCGCCCTAGGCTCTAAACTGGCACTGGGTGCGAAGCCTCCTGAGGACAGGGTGCCTGCGGAGCTCGATGTTCCCCACAGCGCTCGGGGGCGGCCGGGTGGCAGTGGTAGCATTTGTAGGCTAAAGCACGAAGCGCTCCTGCACGGAGGCCTGTTCGGCCTCACTAAACCGACAAGCCTCCAGTATTATCAAGACATCCCTTTGCATCCAATCAGTTACTGTACATTTATTTCAAACGTCAGGGATCATCGCTCTAACCAAATGCCCAAGAGTCAGTGATTTCATCGCTATTGTAATTTGTTTAATATATCGTTCTTCATTTATCCTGAAAAGGTAAACTGCAGGCAAGCCAAGACTGAACTGTCCTAAAGTCCAAGTTGAGGGACCCTAGGTTAATTGCTCACTGTGTTTTCTGTTGCCATTGCAGAAATGCAAGATCCAATCATAGCCCTATCACAGAGCTAATCAACAAGCAGAGAGGAGTGTTAGCCTTGAACATAAAGCTGCAGGTATTTAACCAGCAAAACGGGTTTATTCAGGAACAGCAGAGAACCGCAATGCAGAAGCTACAACGGAGCCGCTGGTCTGCCCGGGGCCCAGCGCAGGCCACGCTCTTCCGGAGGAAAGTAGGGCCCTTCTAAGCAGAAAGCCCATTGGAGGAAACTGGCCCCGTGTCGTGGCTGCTCATTGGCTGAGCTGGAGCGGTCTCTCATTGGCTGAGCTGTTGCTGGGGCCCGTAATTCTTCCCTCCTCCTACTGGGTGATAAAGTAGCCAAAATAGTTTGAGATGTGAGTCGCCCTCTTCCTTCTTGCGGGGTCTGCAATTGACCTGGAGTGGTGGGAATGAGAGCTCCCCCTGCAGGCCACCTGGTGCCATGTCCTTGAGGCTCCCCTTAACAGCGTCACAGGGAAATCCTGCGAAGTGGCTTGCGTTTCCACACGTGTGAAATGCGTTTCAGTTCCGCCGATTCAGTCACTATGCATATTGGGTTGAGCTCCTATTTATATGCCAGGCTCTGAGTGAGGCATGATTATTGCCCTTTACAAGTGCGCGGTCTGGTAATTAAATGGTTAAACCGTCAAACTATGGTGCAATCACTGAAATCCTGTGGAAAACTGCAGAGTTTGTTTTAACAAAATCGAACCCTTTCCCATCAAGCCTTACCTAGACATCTATTAATCTGAGTGGCATTTGAGCTTCTGAAGATTGTTTATAGATTTTACAAAATCTATACTGGATTTTAACTGGAAAATAACTTTCATGAAATTTATACGTTTTCATACCAGCTTTTTGTCTTACTAGTGGAAATATACAGTAGGTAATCAATATGTGTTTGTTAAAGAAATGAGTAAGTCCCAGTATCTTAAAACATTTAATTTGTGCCTTTTAGAAACTACTTTTCTAAAAATGTTGTGATCTGGCTGTGGGTGTCAGGGCCCAAACAACTTCTGTAAAGGAGTTTATAAAGAACAAAGGAAGATGGAAATGTGCAAAAATGCATCTGAGGTCTCTTACTTCTTCCTGTTCATTGTATTTAAATGCAGACGATTTGAAGGGGGCTTTAGTAGACAGGCAGAACAGAACATCTTAGAAAATCATGGCTCTTTCATGTAATGGCTTCAAAAGAGAAAATTCATCAAATGCCAATCCATGTATAGCACAGGAAATTATTAATGGTACCTATGTATGAATTTTCAGGGCCCAAACAAAAACACAAAGGAAAATTGTTTACCTCTGTGCAAAATATAAAACCTTAGATGGAGAATACCAAGTTATTATTAGCCAGTTTAATGTAAACTTAACATAAGCAAAACACATGAGTGCAAAAATGTAAGCAAAAAACAATATTAATTTTACAATGGCTACTTTATAAAGAGCAGAATACCTGAAAAATATCAAATAAGAATGTAAATTCTGTTTTTAAAAT
This sequence comes from Smutsia gigantea, assembly GCA_032199065.1. NCBI lineage: Eukaryota > Metazoa > Chordata > Mammalia > Pholidota > Manidae > Smutsia > Smutsia gigantea. Next base: position 87,642 of record JAVSCE010013224.1, on the reverse strand, counting down.
CCTATTGTTAAAAAATTATATTTGTTTAAAAACCAGTTTGTATTACTTTATAACATAAAATTATGGAAATCGTAATCAGCCATTCCATCACCCATTTACACAAAGGAAAATTATTAACTCTGTATTCAATTCAGCAGTTCAAGAAACATTTATTATGCTAGATACTAGTTATAAATAAGAAAGCCCTTGTTCCCAATGATCTTGTGGTCTAGTATTAACATCAAAATAATAATAATTAGCAAACTGATCACATTCACTATGCCAGGTAATCATGGACTAACTGATTTAAGTACTCCTCACAGAATCTTTATGGACCAAAATACTGTTTTTAATCCTAATTGACAATATTTCATTCTTAATAACAGATATATTAATCTGTGTAAAATAGTCCATATAAAATATTATGTTAAAGAAAGGAACATTAAGATTATTTGAAAACAGGAAAAGTTTATATTCAGGGAAGAAAAAGTGCAGTGTAGTGGCGAATTTACTAGTGGAAAAATATATATCTGACTACACAGATGCTATAGTAAAACATGTAAACTTCTGAGGGACTCAGAAAAGTAGATATTAAAAACAAGTAATAGAGAATAACCCACCTCTTACATTGTTTTATCTAGCAACACGTCGTTTTACCCTCAGTTGAGATGCATTTGTCTCTTTTTTTTACAAAGATACATATGGCATACAGTATAGTGATTATGAACATGGGCCTTGAACTAATTTCTAGTTTAAATCTAAACTGTCTGATTTCGGATTCTAGTTTTACCTCTTAGTAGTAAGCGGCCCAGGGTAAATTGCTTGACTACTAAAATTGCAATTTCCTAATCTGTAAAGTGGAGGTGATGACAACTGCACTCATGTTAAACTACATAATTCATGTATAATGCCTCAGACACTAACACAAACTCATAAATAAATATTAGCTATTATAATTACCTGAATTTCTACTTCTCTTGCATAGTGATTTTTTTTAGGAACTCCAAATATGGAAGTAAATAGGTTCCCATCATTTATATTGCTGTGTTTTCTCTGCTCATCAGCAAGTAAGTATAGACAATTATTACCCAAAATAAAACTCTTGATTCTCTTTATCCAAAGAGGAATCGAAACAAGGATTCATGAGTAAATTTGGAGATCCAGTGAAAGAGAACTTTTCTAGTAAACTTCTCCCAAACACTTTCCTGTGCATTGCATATCCAGATTCACATAGAAACCAGTGCTTCCAAGCACAGCTTTTCCAAGTAAGCTTTACTATAGAAAGATACAGTAGAGACTGGAAGGATATCACAACCACTCAAAATAACCTTCTTACTTCCTTGTGGCCTCAAAATATAAATTTTAAAGAGTTGTGTTAAGATTATTAAAATCCAGTTCTTATACAGAGAGGAGTCTGGATAACCAACAGCATTTTTTTAACATGACAAAACAGCCCAAGAAAAGAGAAAGAAAAGAAGCTACACAGTTATTATACGTTGAAGACAAATTTTATACATTATTTTCTGCTTCATCTTCTGTTTATTGGGCATTTATTTGGGTGCAAACCTCAGTCAAGGCTGTTTAAGGTGCAAATCTCAAAGATGAACACAGTATCATGACAATAATGTCTATTGTTTATCGATCCTGTGCCCTTTGCTTATTGATCTTTTGCTCTTCTGTAAACCTCATCTTAGAACACTTATCTCAGAGGTGTTGTGAAGCTAACTAGTATCCTACTAGTTAGCCAGCATTAACTTATATACCCTCTTCTGAATGATCTTATGTGGATTTATTCATGGTTCTAGAGGCAGTCCCTTATTGTAGTAGAAGGAATTTGCATCACAAATAGCAACAGATATTTCTTCTTTGTTTAGTTGTACAAAGCAATAAACATATGTTGCTCCTACTGAAGACGTGGAGCCAGAAACATGGAGTTTCTACTTATACTGTTGAAGGATTTGCAACATCCCAGAAAAGACACTGGATTTAGAGTCACAACATCTGGGATTTAATCTATATTCTGCCATTTATTGCACTGTGACCATGGGAAATCGCTTTGTACAATAAGGGATTTAGGGAAGATGACCTCAGAAATTCTTCTCTGCCCTGAAATTCTAACTGTATCCTGAACATATTACTAATTTCCAATTGCTTCAAATTTCTGGCATTGTCTCTTTTTCCTTCTGCATAACCTAGACATTTCCCAGTATTTTGCTAGAAAAAAGAAAAGTATTTCACCACTCCCTGTTTCAAAAACTAGGTCACATATGACCCTATTAAGAAAAAAATAAGATAAATGCATAATTCTGTTTGTGTGTAGAGTTTAAGTACATCGAATTTACTACTTACCTGTGAGTGAGTGGATATACCCCTTAGGAGAATCAGGCTGCCTTCACTGCTCTTAGAATATGTACCATGAGACTGCTGTGCTGCGGGCCTTGGAGAGATTGAAAACCCTTAATCCATTTCTCGGTGCCCAGAATACTGATTGGACAACCTGTGAGGGGGCATGCCAGACACCGCACACAATGGAGAAGTTGCCATGAAGGACTCACAGTTCCCAGGGGAGACAGACAGCTAGCAACCCTTGCAGTGTGACATGCGTTTTCGTGGGGCCAACAGTGGGTTCTGTGGGACGTGACGAAATGACACCACCCTCAGTTGGGGGAAGGAGTTAGGAGGGCCTTTTCCAAAGATGTAATGCCAAAGGTGAATTCTGATAAGACAACCAGAGTCATGCCAAGGGAAGATAAACAATGTGTTGGGAAGAAAGTCCCCAGTCCTGGGTTCCAGGCCGAATGGAGTCCAGTGCACCTGTCGGGCACTACAGGGCACCTGTGGGTGATCTTACATTGCTGTCCCTTCAAAGCACACAAACAAACCACACTTTCCAAATCACACCCCTGATACATGTCATCAAAATGAACTGAGCAGTGCCAGTAGATCAGTAATGCCTGGAAGCTCGAATTCTCACCTACTGCTTAACTCCCTGCACGAAAAGTCATCTCCAAGTGTTTATTGTGAGAAGGATCTTTGGGCCCTTGTATGCTCATCAGAAATTTAGCATTCCTATTTATTCTAATTCTTACCTGTCCTTTCAAACTGTCCTCCTTAGGCTGAAAATCAGTAGCTTTTGTTCACAAATAATAATTCCTTTTAAGAGTTAAAACCGAAAGGTCTGATATTGTGTCTGGAGACCACATATCAATGATTTCACTATTTGACTCTTTTTCTAAAAGATGCTACCCTGTTGAGGACTGCTTTTCATACTAGCTAATGCCTCACCCAGATAAACAAATTTTAAAACCGCAGCTGGAGGTGTTCGCCTTCCTGGTAAACTCATCAGAAGCTTGTTGCCTTCACCCTCCCTTGCTGGGGCTTTTAAATCCGTCCTCAAGCCAATCGTTCCCCTTTGTTTGTGTCTTCGTGGGATAGGGTGTATTAATGGAACGGAAGCAGTAACTGAGTGACAATGTATTTGGAAGAGCTGAAACTTCATTTATAAATTGCTCCTGTCCTAACGCTTCATGAGTGGCTATGTCTCTGTGGGTTATTAAAGGAAGACTCTGACATCCATAATAATCTTTCCCAGTTTTGGGTGACGTGCAGGACCAGTCTTGGCTGTTTCCCTGTTGTGTAGTTTTCCTTCAGCATCTCTGTAGACGAGAGGAATAGAAAACAGGGAAACGTTCACTTAAATATGTATACTTATGTGTCCTGGAACTAAGGAGTAAAAATATTCTGAAGATACATTTAAAATCAAATCTGTGCAAATATGGACATTTTAATGTGTTGCTACAAATAGGTTTCTGTCTTTTAAAATATCTCATTTCCATTTGAAATACTTTGATGTAGCAAAATGTAGTGACTCCTGATATAAAGTAAGAAAGTTACTCAGGTTTTAATAAAAAATAATAAGAAATAGCAGTGGAGGTTGAAGGGGCTGGTAAGAGAAAGCTGTGCTATTAAGGACTAGTGTACTCTTTTGTTGATTATATTAATTCCTGTCTGAATGTCTTTAGAATACAAGTACTAAGAAATAAGTAATAAGAAAGGCTTATGAGAACAGTAAGGGAGGTTGGAAAATTCTTGAAATCCAATTCTGCTTTACTCTTGAGGCACACATTAACTTCCATTCAGTTAACTATTCATTCCTCTAAATGAGTGATTTAAGAGTTTCACCACTGGGGATAAAAGTGCAAAATGTAGAGTCAGACAACTTCAGCTCAAATGCCAGCTTTGCCACACCCTGGCTTTGTCACCTTGGAAACGTATTTAATCTCTCCAAGTCTGTTCATATCTATGAAATGAAGACAATAATAGGTTATTGTGAAAACTAAGTGACAGTAATTCACTTGAAGCACATAGCAGACTCTGACACACAATGTCCAATATTTTAACTATTAAAGATATATAAGATATGAACATCCTTACTGTACTTCAAGCCTCCCGCAGAATGACTCTGTGACTGTCCTTCAGAGCTGTACATGAGCCTGAGGCAGGGTGAATGAAAGTGCTCCAGCAGAGAAAGCAGAGCATCTCCGTTTTCAGGCCTTTTATGAGTCTGCATTCAGCTATTCTTAAGGACAATACATTCTATTGTGACTTCTGTTTATTAGGTCCACAATCCCAGCTCAGTTTAGAAGTTTGGATTTGAAATAGTGATTTCTAAGTTAAAACAGAACAGAAGAGAAAACTAGGTACCAATGTTCTGTACTTCAAAAATTATTGCCAGAAGCATATTATAACGATGAAGAGAAAAAATGCTGTATTAAATATTCATAACACATTAAGGTTTTATATCGGCTAAATAGCTAATTAATTTACTGAATCAATCTAAAAGTACAAAGATTGTTGAATATGAAAAATGGTTGAATAACTAGTCATTTTTTAATATGAAATCTAATAAGCTATGATTCTTTCATTTGTTTTGAGCTGCAAATTAAGACAAAATACAAATAGTCAAAGACAAATGTTTCCAGTGTACTGCACTGAGAGAAGACAGAGAAAGTGTGCGCTTCAGGGCGGTGCGCTCCTCAGTGCAGGTGACTGGGAAACACCTGCTAAACTGAGCGGAAATGCACAAAACTCAGCGCAGAGCAGAGGTCATCGAAGAACAAAGTGAAGCGTGGAGACAGTGTCCTGTGCCGTATGCAGACGTTTTAAAACTGGATCTGTATCAACCCCAGTCTTGTCAAAAGCATTGAATTTCTAGTTAAACGTCTAATTTTTCAAGGAAAGCCAGCTGCACTCAGCATTTATTACTTCAGCTCTTAAACACAAAGCTGTGCTACTTTAATCATGTACTTTAACCTCTCCAGGTATCCCTACTGCTGCATCGGAAAAAGGGGACTCATGTTCTGAGCTGTTGAAAACCAAGTTCCTTCTAGTCAAGGACATTTTCCATGAATCCTCCTTTCGGTAAGCCTGTCTGAACCTAGGTTGGAAATGGAAACTCATATCAAAAAAAGCAGCATTTCTGCTGCTCGATTATTAATTGTATTAGAATTTATAATGTGCTTATAACAATGCCTGGCCATGGAGCACATGCTCTGTATGGATTTGAAAGCTAAAAATATAGTCACCATAGCCAAGTCATGGATGTATGGAAACGAGAGGGCTGAATTCTAGGGAATAACCAACCGTACATTTCCAAACCTGTAATATACTGATCACATGAGAAAACACTGTTTTTCATTACTTTTGACTTGATTCTGGAGGCAGTAAATAACAGCTTACTATGTCATATTTATTTTTACCTCCATGTATAGGTTTGGCTATTATTTTATTTAACTTTTAGCAAAGCATTAGGTTTCTGAATCCGGGTCCTGGAGGAGAGGATGACTGGGCCCCATTCGCTGATGCTGCCGTGGCTCCTTGCCCCAGACAGTCCTTACAGGACCTCTAAGGACCCGAGGCACCCTCGGAGGCTGGCGGGCGCGGGGACCACAGGGGGCCCGCCTCTGAGCTCGGGGTTCCGGAGGCCCAGTGGCCCCAGGATGCTCTTAGCTGACAAGCTCTGTCAGGCATTCCTGGTTCAGCCTATACATGGAAGTAAAAATAAACACGATATAGTAAGCTGTTAATTACTGCCTCCAGAATCAAGTCAAAATAATGAAAATCTGTGTTTTCTCATGTGATTAGTATTACAGGTTTGGAAATGTATGGTTATACCCTACAATTCAGCCCTCTTGTTACCATACATCCATGACTTGGCTACTGTGACTATATTTTTACTTTTCAAATCCATATAGAGCATGTGCTCAGGGGCCTGGCACTGTTATAAGCACATCAAAAATTCTAATACATTCAATAATCAAGCAGCAGAAATGCTGCTTTTTTTGGTATAATATGAATTTCCTTTCCTAATGTATGTTCATACTGGTTTATCAAAAGGAGGCTTAATAGGAAATGCCCTTTCTTCACACAATATTGTCTCTTCGAAATTGGAATGTGAGCAAAAGAAGGCACTTTTGTTTGAATCAATTCTATTTGGCTATCTGGCTGACTTGTTACAGTAAAAGTGTAAAGACTCACACAAAATTATTCATTATATGGTAGAAATATGGGAAAGAAAGCCAAGGATACAAGGGAAAAATAATTCAGTAAGTATTAATCTCAGAATGCATTTTCTAGCAGAACTCAGAAAAAAATGCTGAGATAATTTAATATTCCTGAATTTTCAGTAATAAATGCATTGGATCATGATTCCATCCATTTTTTTTTCTTTTCAGAACAGAATACACTATTATCCTGGCTCAGCTCCATGAAAGATAGAAGAGAATCATTTTTACTCAATGTCACAAAGGCCTGGAATATCATCAACAAGAATGCTGTATGCTTCGTAGGGCCACCGACCACTTTTGACCAGTTGCATGAAAAGAAAAACTTAAAAGTGGGAAGAGACCCATTAAAACTTTGAATTAGGTCAAAAATAATTTTCTGCTGGCAAGTGTTTCCTTGTCTCCTTATAACAGGAATTTACTGGAGTTCTCAGACCGCCGGTACACATGTCCATCGTCTATCACTAAGGACAGGCTTGGTGAAAGCCGCTCAGAGTGTTTTCATAAATGTGACACTAAATTGGAGGCTGAACACCAGGCTTCGGCTCTTTTCTCTTTTCTTCTTTTCTGGTTCTATTGCCTCACTAGTCATTTGGCTCTTTTGATCCTTCCTTTACAATCCTCCTTATTCACTGATTCAACAAATAGCTGTAAGCTTAATATACGGCACCATGTCAGATATAGCAGATGAAACGGAAAAAAGATATTCATTCCTCCAAAGAACTGGTCACTCGATACCCTCAAGCCTTCCAGACTTGGCTTTATATAACTCGGGTTGAACCGTCAGGTCCAAGGCAGAGGACAGGAAATTCCACTCCATGCTGCTTTCATTCCTCGCCCTAACCTGAAGTACGGCTCTACCCTGTATTTCCATATCCCATGTCCACACGTGGAAGTGCACTGCTTTGTGCAAATAACACCCCTACTTAGTGGGGAGAAAGTGTCCCTCCAAAGCAGCCAGTCCTCCCTACTTACAATCCCCAAACCACCAGCAAAACAGCCAACTGCAAATCAATGTATATGTCTTTGGAGTCCTGACATGTAATTAATATGTTGACCAAGTTTTTAGCCACCAATAGCACATAATTATGAACACTTTTTATCTGTGTTACCAGTCTGTGGCTTGAGTTTATTTTCCAACAATAAAAATACTGCTATTTAAAAAATAATGGTCATAGGAATTAAAGGCCAGTTACAGGAAATGAAGCCTTTAATCAAATTTTGGAAATAATTATGCTTGAATAATGAAGAATGGATATAGAGTCCTGCCCTGTCCCTTGTGGACCCCCTTCAGCTCACGTGCCTGAGCTGCCTTGAGGACCTGCCTGATTTTTCCAGAAACAAGCAGTGCTGGCAAGTGGAGTCTGCAGACACCCTCAGACCCAAAGCAAGGGCCAGAGCCATGGAGGCAAACTGGCCAAAAGCAGGGGCAGGACCGCAACTAGGAGGTGCAACAGAGTCAGGAGTCGGGACAGCTAGAAAAGGAAAGGAGCAGCCCAGCAACTATGTGGACCAGGGTCCATAATCACCAAACCTTGTTGCGGGTGGACATCCAGTGGAGAGCCCGGGCTGTCTGAAAGGTGAGGCACTCGGGTGAATGTGTTGGTCCAGGAAAAGGAAGCAAATACTGGCCCTATTTGTACCAATACTAAAGTATATAGTCTTACAGAAATTACACAATCATTTATTTCCTATCACAATTTCATGATAAAAAATTATCTTTTCTTTCAATGGTGCTACAATACCCATTTTCTAGGCATTATTTGGGATAATACATCTTATTTACGCATGCCACCAATATTCAGACTATATGCTCTGAGGTGAAAAGATACCAGGCTTCAGTGTAAACCTTCAAGCCAACAGGTCCGATGGACTGTGATAGGATCATGATAGAATTATGACTCTTTCCTGTCAGCATTTCCAGAAAGTTGTGTTGCTTAATGAATATTTAATTTGGAACTGTCTACAGATCTTTAGCACTGCATATTTTCAAAATCTTATTTTGCTAATAAAGGTATTGCAAAAAATGCACTGAGGAAAGAATTCCCCCCCGCCCCAAACCCCCCGACCAAACCTGTAGGATAAACCCCAATATCCAGCTATTTTAATCAAGAAACTTATTTGTTGAAAGTAGTGCCCATTTGTCTGGGCTGACTGATAAAAATGTCAAACAGACCTTCATGCACCGAAATTATAACAATACTTTTCTCTTGCTGTGTGTGCCCACATCTTCATTGATTCATTTCTCTGCCCATAAGTAACTCTAGCTATAAAGTTTTCTCATTAATAAGAGCAGGGAGAAACCAGTCCCTACACCCTTCTAGCCCAGGCCCACCAACAGCTCTCAGGACGAGGGTGTGTTAGCGTTAAAATACTTGCAGTAAAACAGTATGTTCTTACCAATTTTATTTTTCTGAAGCATATCAGCCTGCTCCCCCAGGCTCATGGGAGCCCCAGCAGATGGGCCGCCCCGGCCTCTGGGGTTCCCTGGCTTTCCGGTCACCTGGGCACCAGTGGGGCTCAGTCTGACCTGGACCCTCTTTGACCTCTGGGTCTGCAGCCTCTGACCCTTCTGCTCTCAAGTTCGACAGCTCATCAAATTCACTTGGTTAAGATGTGTCCTTGAGGAAGCAACAGGAACCTCAGCTCAGACTGGCTTACATAATAGAAAAAATATATATACATTTGCATTAGCAGGACATTCAAAGCGGGGTGGGGGCTTCCAGAATTGTCTGATTCAGCAGCTCGTTGATGCCCATAGAGAACCAGTCCTTGGCGTCTCTCCATCCAGCTCCCTAGCATCAGCTTCCACAGGCCTGTCAGCGGTCAGGGATGCATGGCTCGCAGTTCAAGCCCTGTGAGGGAGAAGTTGACGCCCTTCCGTTTAAGGTGCAGGAAAGTCTTTCTCAGATGCCTCGAGAAACCCCTTCTTGCATCTGCGCTCAGCCCTACACACAGATTCTCATTTAGTTTTCACAATTCTCATGAAATGTAAGTGCCGTTTCTCCTGCCATTTTGCAGACGGGGCACTGAGCGCCGGAGCGCTGACCAGCTGCTCAGGGCCACCGGCCGGGAGTGAGGCCCAGGGAGTCTCACCACCGAAACCCTGCAGGCGATGACGGAGACCTCAGGCGGCTGGAACTAAAGACGGGCACTTGCTCTGAAAATGCATGTCCGAGAATTAGATGCAGTGGAAGTCAGCCTAGCTCCATCACGGACGACATCAGGGTTTGGGGGGCCCCCCCTTAGGATTCTAAGGATACTTCCTAAAAATCATTTCTATGGGGAAGCCTACTCTTGTGTTCAAATAGACAAACAAGAGAAACAAAAGTTTAGAATGCACAACTCAGTCAAAAGGTCAAGAGAGCCTGCTTCCTGGCTGGGTGCTAGGCCAGAGATCGCATAGAATAAAGTGGGATGTCAGAGGTTTAACATCAAACATTAAGTTAAAAAAAATCCATTTCCATAAAGGCAACTAAGACTTTTGGACTTCACGAAATTGTCTGGACTGTTGCTGGTTGCATTTCAGTGGTTTATTGATTATTCGATGACAAAAATTAGTGGGGAACATTGATCAACTTCTTTGATCTACCTCAGTGGTGTTGAAATACATTTCTGGGCCCTCCTGGGGCTGCTCTTGCCTGTCGACACCCTGCTTGACCAGAAATGCAGACGATCCCGGGGGCAATCCCGCACTGGGCCCTGTGCTCGCTTCCTGGCCCTTCGTGCCCCAAACAGGGCTGGCTGTTTCCCCTCCGGCCAGGTGTTCTCTCTCTGTCTCTTCCGTGTCCTCTATTCGCTATCATGTAAAAGCTCCCTGGCCTTCCACCCATTTGGCAGTTCCCCAAAGGGACAAGGTCCACTTCGTGTCAAATGAGGCATGTTTGCATCACCTAACTCATCTCCATCTTCCTAAACGGCAGGAATAAGTGGTCGTGAAGAGAGCAAGTGGGATTCAACGGAGCAAAACCCAAAACGATAAAGAAACTGATCAGAAAACAAATGGATGGAGGGCATGCAATTGAAAGCAACTTAGGAACAAAAAGGTACAGTGGTTAAGCAATCTGAAAGGCTGACCGAGGGAGAAAATGAAACGATTAATGGGAAAAATTGTTTTTATATAGTATTTTACCCACCCTGAGTTCTGATAAGACACATAACATGAAGGAGAAATTGACAACAGCCACAATGGTAGCATGGAAATACGGGTGAAGTTTCCCCAGCAATGACTTCATGGGGAAAGGGATAAATTTCAGAAGTTTCCTGAAGGAAAAAGTAAATTTAGCAAAGTGAGATGAAAGAAAAATGATCAAAGGTTTCCCCTGATTTGCTTGCTTGAAGGTAGTAACAATAATGGGTGGGAAAGATAAGAAGGACTGAGTAGAATCCTTTTCTTTTTTCTTTCTTTCACTTACAGTCAGAACACAGCCTTGTTCATATGACAGCTGGAAGAAAAACCTACCAGGGTAGAATTAATGTGGGCCATGCATGGTTGTGAGAACAAATCACATGGTAGGAGAGCACAAGCTTCAGTTAAAAATTTCAGTTAAGATGATCAGCTATCACAAAATAAGCATCGAGAGTTGAAAATGGAAAGAATAGTAGAAATGACAAGAAACAACAGAAATTAAAGAAAAAAAGGCAAATGTAGTGGGAAAGAGCTCTAAAACTGCATCACAAAGTCAGAATATTCTAAATCAGGAGAGTTGGGTTTACTATTTATTAGATTTGTTACTAACGACCTTATAGTAGCAACACAACATCCAAGAAAACTAGCAGATTTGAAGTTTCTATCAATATAAGAGCTGTCAGTAAGATACGATAACCTCATTCTTGTTTCATAAAAATTTCCTTTGAAAAGAAAAGACATTATGTCAGTTTGTTAGTATAATAGACTGTGTTTATGTCAACCAAATCATGTATGTTATCGAACTTCTCTGCCGAAGGTGGTTCTTGACTTAGGGGCTCTTGTTCATATTAAATCCTATCGCTTTAAAGATCAGATCAATATTCTATCATTTCAGATTGGAAATAAACTACTAAATTGCTTCAAAAGTATTTTAACCAGAAGACTGGGAAGGTCTGCGGGCCTTTATGAATTTGGCCTTTTCTGGTCAACTTTATTAGATGGATGGGGAAAAAAACACCCTGAAAACCCCTCTGGCAATGATTATGGATTTGATATGTTATATTGGCTGAATATTCCAAAATTCCATGCAAGTTATTAACAGCAGCCCAGAATGTAATATCCCTGCAGCCTGCTTCCGTGACTTTCGTCACATAAAGATCTATGAGCTTCAAAGTAAAACTGACTATGTTATTGGGACTTTCTCTCCTCTAATGTTAAAACTGGGGAAGAAACGATTAGAAAACACAATTTAGTATGTAGTCTTACAGTAGGTAAAATGCGTAAGAACTGATGACCTTTAAATATTCAAATTATGATAATCAGTTACTTAATGATAACTTTAAAAATGAGTTTACACTTACACAGTTTTTCCATTGGCCCCCACCGGAGATCATTATCTTACTTGTTTCACATGTAGGAAACTAAAGTGTTGAGGGACTCGTCCTAGGTCATTTATGCATTTTCAAATTGGACAACTCACGTTGCTTGCGAAGTGACCACTCAGGGATTATAAATGACAATACTCCTCAATGCATATGAAAGCCCAGAGCTTAATTACACACAGAGTTCTCCTCAGTGTGGCTTACTCTGGTCGCAAGACAACAGAGAGCCGTTTCTATTGTAATTTTAATGGCATGCTCCTGAGGAATGCCACATGTAATGGCATTTCCCAAATTAATGGAAGGTGACAGCATTTCTTCAGTTAGTGCCTGTGGATTCCAGGCTACTCTCTTGCCATTATGAGATGGGAGAAGGGGAGAATCACAGTTCTTCTCTGATCAGAGCTAATAGTTAACATCAATTCTCGGAAAACAGTAAGACATACACATTTGCTTTGCTTCTTAAAATCATAGTCATTCTTTCCATGTTTTTGCTTTTCAATTTTAATGTTAATATACTTGTCATTCAACACATTATTATTATTGATTCAGTTATTCCACAACTAAAGATATAATCAAGTATGTGGCCACTGAAATGTCTATATATGCTCACCACAGCATGTGTAATAATGTAAAACGACCTAAATGCGTCACAGTAGAGCGTGGTTAAATAAATTATGGGAGCCTTAAACTATAGAATATTATTGTACCATTACAAATGATTTAAAAATCTTCCTGTGTTATGGAAAGGTCCTTAGAATGCACTATTGTAAATGAAAACCAGTATATTCTAAAGTGAATACAGTATGACCTAAAGCCTGGTAAGCGCTACGTGCACAGGTGAAATAGAATCACACTCCAGTGTTGGCAGTGGTTTGCTTTGAGGGGTGGGAACTGGGAACAATCACCACTTTCTTCTTTGTACTTCCATGGATTTCCAAAGGGCATGTAATGGGCGTGCATTTCATTTACAGTCAGAAACACATACCACTTTTTTGAAATAACTATTGCTCTTGATTTAAAATTTAAAAAGTAAATCAGAGGGATTATTTTTTAGCTAGTATTCATATTCAGGACCAGTCATTTCTGTGACTATATATAATTTCAGTTCCTCCTCAATGTGGAAAATGAGAGGCAATATCCAAGCAAGCCATATTATTCTTTTCTATAAGATCACTTCAAGCTTTAATGCATTTCAGTGCTTTCAAAAAACATGGGTTTTCATGAAGTCTTGGAACATGGAATGCATGATACACAAAAGGAAAATGAGATGCAGCCATATCTAGAGAAAGAGTTCATATTCTCCTGCCCCTGAATTACTTCAATAGTTTACTTTGTAAATGAGTTTTGTGTCAAAGCATACAACAGGAATTTCTTTTTTTCACCTAAAATGTAAGGGATTTCAAAGTTTTTGAAAAAAGACGATGACTAGACAAACTCATACATGAGTGTATACAAGAAACTGAGTAAAGATCGCTGCTCCTTCCCACACATTCTGCATCAGTGCGGGCACCGTGTGGCTGCCAACTGGCCAGTCCTCTATCGCTCTGCTAGTTTCTTGATGCTGCGTAGCATATGACCACATACTTGGCTTAAAACAACACATATCTATTCTCTCACAGCTCTGTAGGTTGGAAACTGAATCGAGTTGTCAGCAGGCCACACTCCATAAAGGCTTGGAGAAGAATTCTGCGATTCTCCGGGACGGTGGGGCCAGCATCTACCAGGCACTCCTTGGAGTTCGTTGGTTTGCAGCTTTGTCACTCCAATTTCTGCCCCTTTTTTTCACGTGGTATCTTGCTTGTTCCCAAATTTTCCCCTTCTAATCTCCCCACGTGACTCCAGTGGGACCTCATCTTAAACTGACCACATCTGCAAGACCCCGTTCTCCAGTAAGGTCACAGTGGCGTTAGGGGTTAGGACAGCATATTTTTTCTGGGGCCCCCTCTGCCCTCTGCCCCTTCCACCCTTTCCCTCTCCCCCTTTCCTGCCTTCTCTCCTCTGCCCCTCCCACCCCCTTTCCTCTCTCCCTTCTTCCTCTAGTCAGTGAAGTGTCAACCTCTCAGATGTATTCACACCTCCAGGCTACTCCCGCTCAGTCTCTTTGCTGAATCCTCCTTTTCTGTTCAGCCTTTAAATTTTGGTGGGCCTGGGACTTGATCCTCGTCCTCCTGTCCTGAGAATCTTTACATTTTTCCTATGGGACCTAGTCCATTTCCAGGCTCTAAATACAACCTACAAAACCTTGTATTTTGGGGTTCCTTGGGCCTGGGTGCTGGGACATCTCACTCTATACTCCTACACCCTCATTCCCTGGGCCATCTTTAATTTCAGGCTTTCAAACATTATCTGCCAGCAGAAAATTCTTATGCTTATCCATCCCCACTCTGTGTTCTGAACTCCAACCTCTTTTCCACCAGCCTACCAAGTGTTTCCTCTGGTGTCTTTCAGGCATCTCACAATGAGCATGCTCAGAACTCACTGCAAAGGGCTTTCCTCCCACCACTAAGAGGTCTCCTCCTCCTGTGTTTCCTGTCTCAGGAGTGGCCCTAACCTCCATCCAGTTGCTGGTAGTAGGAACCCATCTCAATTAGTTAAGGCTTTAACTCCTTTGCCCCTGGTTTGCTTCTAAATCTTGGTGGAGAAGAAGAAACTCCAAGGAGCCTAAAAACAGGGACCAGAGGGGCAGAGAGTGGAAAGAAGCAGGGGCGGAGGGAAAGGTGTCCTACAAAGAGATTTATCAGCTGTTCTAAGTAGTGTGACACTCCTTGTTATGAAAAGTAGGAACATTTCTCTAAAAAGAACAACCCTGAAGTCAGTGTTGGCTTTGGAAGGTGAATTTTTAATGAAGATGTCATGACAAAAAGGGTCCAGGTGTAAATGAGAGCCCGGGAGGGAAGAGATGGCATTCAGTCCTTGTCCGCTCCGTGGGGCCGCTTGGCTGTGAAAGAGGGGTTCCACAGCACATACGGGATGCAGAGGTAAGATTTTGTTAGATTTTATTCATTTGCTTGTTCCTATTCTAAAGGAAGCATATCTGGGTGTTATAGGAAGGGCCCAGCAGAGCTGTCAGAGGGTGCTGTAAAGGGGTTGGGGTACATGATGGAACAAAAACCCCGAGATGGAGATGCGGATGGAATTGAAGATCATGAAAAGTTTGACCCTGGTAGAAGGACTCCTTGCTCTCAAACAGTTGCAGATTCGCACAAATTTGTGGGTTAAGAGATGGGAAGATGAGTACATTTCTGATGTCTTCTGTTTTGGGGGAAGTGTGGAGGAAGGTCATACCCTGAAAGCGATTGATAAGGGAAGCAGCGTGTGTTGCTGGGGAGAGGAGAAGGCGGGACTCTTCTCCTGGGTGGCTGGGAGAGTGAGCGGGCAGGGACACTGGGAGCCCTGGGGCCAGGCTGCACTTGGAATCAGGAATGCCCGGGGAGACCAACATGCCTTTACGTGCTTTACGGCTCAGAATGCTCATACACTGTGTGGATGTTGTAGGGACGTTGGAGAGGGGGTCGTCAAGGAAGCCAGCTGAAGGCTGCGGGGAACATCACAAACCCCGTTAGGGCAGGAGCTTATTCTGTTTGTTGACTGCTCTCTACCCAGTGTGTACATCAGTGCCTTGCACATAGTAGGTGCTGTCGGTATTTGTTAAGTGAAGAGCTGAAGGCATGATTTCATCAGAACTACTTGATCACAGCTGTCAATGACCATCATTCAAGACAGAGAAAAAAATTCAGCTGAGGCCAAAACAATTTGCTAATTGATAGGGGGTAAATATTATATAAGGTTTTACCTTTTAGAACACTGTTTATATAAGTTCATATTTATATATATGCATGATATATTTAAATATATATATATATCATGTTTAATTTTCATCCCAGATATGGATTCAATAAACAAATCCTGTTCGCTTTGCAGAGAAAAAAACCCCAAAACCACTTTTAAACTCATAGAGAATCCTGTATTCTGCAGACCTTATTACAGACAATAAAAAAACTGGCACCTAGAAGAGATAAACAACATCTCTTACCCAAAAAAAGGCTTATTTTTTTTCTAGGTATGCTATGTATCACATTACTCTTAAATATATCTTCTAAAAATTTCTTATGTAAAGAAATCATAAGAAAGTTAAGTTTTTCATTTTCAGAGAAGGAAAAAAATGAATTAAGATTTCAATTTCTTTTGTGAGAATAAGATTTTGTTTTCATTTTCCTGCAAACACACAAAATAACTATATTTACATACCAGGTATTTCAATATTCACCTTGTATCCATTATTTTGTCAAGCACAATACTCTGAGGGAGAAATTTTGCTTAGTTCTTTTCAAGTCCCCAAATCTTAAGACTAATTCTGACAAAGGATAAATACTAGAATATCTGACTGACAATGTCCTTCAAGCTCTTTACCCCCAGCATGCCTGGAATCCTATGTTACAGGGCCCCATGCCATCATTTCACATGAGATGTACTCCAACTCTCATTTCTAATCTTTGTTCTTTTAGAGTGGAGTTTCGGTAGGTGTTTGATTTTTATGGTTTCGTTTTCAGATGGTACCAACATATGGACCAAAAAATGAAGTAACAAGTTTAGTGATTATGAAAACTGTGAATCATGTCATTCCCCATGTGGTGATTAGACATATTCTTTCCACGAATATATTGGCACAAAATAGGCAACATAGGCTGTAGACTTCAGAAAGCTGTTTAGATTGAGAGGTGTTTTATGCTAGACACACTTGTCCGATTCATTCCTGAAGGAGTAGGTGTGCCCTGGTTCTGAATTTATTATTAATAGGAGAACTAAACTGCATGCAAGGCGGAGTCCAGAGAAGGATATTGTATTTCTCAGAACTTACTGTTTTGCAAATAACAAGAGACCTAATTCAAACAAGTTAGATCCAAACCACAACCTATTTGCTGATGTTACTGAAGAAGTCCAGGGTTCCAAGGGCTCAAATGATGTGAGTTAGATTCCTCTCCTCTCTCTTACTTAGACTTCCTGCACACAGCGTCACTCTCACACTCTCTAGCAACTCGTGCTGACATTCTCATAACTCCATCCTGCCAGCAACGTGAGAGCCCCTTTTCCTTAATAATTTCAGCAGAGTCCAGTCATATATGTGTCTCTGACCCACTCGTTGTTTCCAGGAAGATGGAATATGGTGATTATTCAGTTCAAGCCACATATGCATCCCTGGAGTGGGGGCTGGAGAAGGGAGTGCAGAGAGGATGGGGCACAGGGTTAGGCCACCCCGAACAATGTGGCCCGAGAGCAGGAGAGAGGCAGATGGAAGCATCCTGGGTGGACAAAGGGGACAGGACAACGTGAAAGCCCCAGAGGGCCATTACAGCTGTGCCACGCTGCCTCACAGCTGGGTTTCACGAAGATCAGGTGATTAGAAACAGCTGGTGTGGGGTGGGAGTTGTCAGGGTGAAGCAGCTCAGAAGGGTAACAAAGTCCCCACAGGAACCACTTTCTGTTTCGTTCAGAACGCTTTTAATGTGGCATTTAACATGGGTTTCATCTTCTCCAACAATTACCAGAACTTGAGGAGTAGAAATGAAGGACTAGATGAATTATCTGAGCTTCCAGCAAATGGAGGTGCTCCAGATTATGTGGATTATGTCTTCCAGCTTCACGGTCCAGAGATTTTTTCTGTAGTTTCTTGTGCTGTTTAGATAAAACTTAAGCAGCCTTCACCTCTATGTCTCCCATAGTGTGTGGAGAAGAAAGCCTGATTTATTGGACACAAGTTATTAGACCTGTGTTACCCTTCTGCACATGTAATCTGGAAAAATCATGGGCATGCACTGGAAGGTGCTGGAAACAGAGTTAAACAGAATCACGTAGGGAGTTACATGTGTTGTTAGCTGTATAATTTGGGGATGAAGGCCATGTGTCTGTTTCTGTCAGCTGACCAAATGGAGCTTATAGACACCCCCGGCTGTAGGTGGCCTGCAGCCACAGGTCGCCTCTTTGAAATACTTTTACTCCATTTAAAAAATATGTATTCTTCTTTTTCTGAGATTGAAACCCACCACTCTCCGAGTCCATATACATGTGTGTAGCTCTCACGCATCCCCAGGGAAGTATTGCCTGAATCTGTAGAGACATTATACCAAGAAGACAAATGGGAAGGTCTAACAGGGCCAGAGCTCAGCCTTGCAGACTGTGGGATTTTCTACTAGACTGTCTTGGAAGGCTGACGACCCATAGAAGGAAAATGATATCGCATTATTTTCATTTTTCTTAATATACGATCAACACCCCATTTTATTTTGGAATATGTAAGAAGAGTAACTAGAATTATTTTATAATGAAATGTTAACATTTTCATATTACTTTGGAAACAAAACAAAATATTTGTGTCATATATGACACACATCCAAAATTTAATAAGAGGTTTTTTTATACCTCTTTTATACCTTATTCAGAGGTTAATTATTTGTTTAATCAACAAAGATCTAAGAGTCCACGAATTTTGGTGCTTAGTCGAACAGACACTAAATTTGAATATAAGATCATTTAAAAATTGAAAACTTTATTTTATATATGCATAAATAACAAGGGAGAGGCTAAGTCATTACCCTGGGTACATACTTCTAGTTGTCAGTTATTTTTTTTAAAGAAGGAGAAAGTTGCTGAGATAATAAATATTTGTTGGTATTTGGCTGAAGTGTTTCAGTCTGACTACCGCCAGCCAGCTGTGCGACGCAGGCAAGCCCCTTGCCTTCCAGGAACTACGTTTCCCAGGAGAGACTTGGAAGGTCTAACTTCCGTGGACCTCTGGGGCTCTTAAATTCTAACATCCTAAACAGGAGAGTGTCCCTTATCTTATTTAATCTGCCCCGTGACAGCAGGGCTTTCAGGAGCTCTGAGCCGAGAGCTATACATCACATTTAAAAACAAGAGCAAAGTAAGTGTGTGAAGTGAGGAAGCTCCTCCTGCACTCTGGTGATTTCTCGTCCCTCGAAGTTGCTCCCTGCGTGGGGGCTGTGGGTGCAGCAAAGGAGTCAGGGCTTCCCAGGGGAGCTCCTGCCGGGCTTTCCCTCGCCTCGTTGACGTCCAACAATCCAAGCTCCATGATTTTGGAAAACAGTTTGAGTTCTTATTCTCAGGTGCAGCTGAAAGAAGCCAGTGTCTGGAGAAAGCATGGCCTATTCTTCAGCTTTCAGAGCTGCAGTCAGAGTCTTTCACCTTTTTCTTTTTGGGTATAGTCTTGAACCAGGGACAAAATTTGGGAGACTCCCCCTTCCTAAGGTTTGTTCAAACCAAGACTGACAATCCCAGGGCCTCCCTGGGACCTAGTAGCTCTGTGTGCTCCATATGAAACGAGGAGGCCTGATTTTGCAAACATCTCCAAGGCTCACACCAGGCAAACACACAGCCCACCAATAAAGGCGAACTGTGTGGACTGTCATTGTTGCATTACTCATTTCCAAAGTGTGCATAAAATACCTGAGACAAATAGGGGAGAGGAGAGTGGCTCTCCTTTTCTCATATTCTGGGCCTAAAATAGTTCTCCCTCTAAGCCTGATCCTGCTGTGTTTTCTTTCGGAGGAAAGCTAAAGTCAAATGTTTTTATTCATAAGAACCTCACAAGACTAAAGACTTTACAGAGCAACAGGGCACACTAGCAATTTTTCTAGACTTTTCCATGTTCTGAATCAAAGCATCAGGGAGAGTTGCTATAGAGTTGGTTGATTTAAGACTGATTCTATACCTTTTATGCAATTTTCCGGCACTAAAAAAACAAGCTGAATTTCTAGGCAGGAAATACAAAATATATACATTTCATATTTTAATAATTTATAAATTCTGGAGGCTATCTAAAGCAAATTCAATATATTCAATAAATTATTTTTTGACTATTTGCCTTCTTGTTTCAGATGATGCAAGGCAAAAAGTGTGTTATTTAGCTTTCAATACCTATACTCTTTGAAAACATGAAAATTCATAATTTTGTAGAGAGTGGCCAGGGGAACAAAGATTGCAAACTGATTTTTAATAATTATGTTATTCATATTGAATTTGCCTTTCAATTATTGCTGTCATTTAAAGTTTTTTGACTGTCATATTGATATGAAAGTAATCAGAATGCTATCCATAACCTCTGTGAGATTGTCATAAACTTTAAAAATCAGATAAGATTAATGATGTAAAGTGACACGAATTTCAGGAAGTTTCCCATACATACTGTGAGATGATCAGCATAATCAGGTTAATTAACATATCCATCACTGCGCACAGTCACTGTATCTCCTGCCGTCCCTTGGTCTGCATCGACACCACCCTCGTCTGAGCCCTGATTGTCTCATGCTTTGCCCTTTATGGACACTTTCCCATCTGTCCTCCTGCCTCCACATCTACTCCTCCATTTCCTTCTGCAGATAAGTGTTGGACAGTCTCCTTCGTGCCTCCTTTCATTACATTACTTCTGACTGGAAAGCTTTCCTATGCTGCCCCTGTGAAGTCCGAGCAGCTGAGTGTGGCCTCCAGTGTCTTCTCCACATGCTCACCCTACCTCCCTCACCTTGCTGGTCTGTCCTCAGCCGTCTTACACCCTCTCTGTCCTGACATCAAACCAGTGTGTCATTGTTCACCTAGTCTGTTAACAACTCTCCCTCCTATGAAATCCTAAAAATCATGTTTGCTCTCCTTTGGGATATGATGAGACACTGCCTTATGATATCTGATATGATTAGATACTGTCTTATTATGACATATGACTCATATGGTATAATGATATACTTATCATTGGCTTTTAGATTATGATATGTGGTGTCTCCTTGCCTTGCTAAATAGTAAGCTACTTAACAGAGTGGATGTAGAATCCTATCTTGCAAGGGTCCAAGCTAATCTAATTAGCAGATTTGGAGTTATCTTTTGAGCAAGTGAAGTTAAAACAGTAGATTCAAAATTTTTAATTTCTGTAGTATGAGTAGAAAAGAGACTAAAAGAATGCATAGAAAATGTTTATTATATTTTTCTTAAGAGGAAGAATTAATTCATTCCTTTTTTGTGGGGTGTTTACTCTGTCCTAGACACTGTTCTAGTTTCTAGGCACACAAAAGCGGACAAGTTGGACTAAGTCTCTATACTCATACAGCTTACATTATAGTAACTGGAGACATACAAAAAAGAAGAGAAAGATGGGGAGGGAATAAAGACAGAAGATATGAGATAGACTAAGTACTATGACAAGAATTAAAATGGTACCATGTGCTAGGGTGTGGTGTCTTACATGCTCTGGAGGGTGCAGTCAGGAAATTCTCTCTGGACTGATGTCATTTCAGGGGAGTTGTGATAAGCCATGCAAAGATTTTCTTACAAAGCATTGCAGGCTTGAGAAGCAACAGCTACTGCAAAGAGGATACATGAATCCTGAGCTTGACATATCCCTAAATAAACAAATAAGGCCGTAAATGAAAGAAGGCCAGCACTGATGAAACCTGATGAGGATGGGGAGGCTGGCAACCTCCAGCTAGATTTTTTTGAAAGCAGGGTAAAGTTCCAATGTTTCTTTGAAACCTAAGAAAAATTCTGTAAGAGAGCTGAATTTTATTTGTTCTCTAATAGAACTTTGTAGAATTCAGAACTAAAGAAGTGAACACATACAATTTGACACATGAAATCTAGTTCAGCTTCTCCTATTTGGGAACAGGTAAGGGAAACGAGGCACAGACTTTTTATGGAAGCTCATACCCTGCACTGAGGCATTACTATGAGGCCTAGGCCCTAGGTCTTCCTACTGCCCACTGCAGCATGTACTCTGCTCTGCCTCCTTTCTTCTAAGGTGGGCACCTCTTTGTATAAGCCTTTATCACCAAACTTTGTTAATAAAGTCTATTGGAGGTCATATCCTACAAAATGAACTGAACAGAAATACTGATTTGGAGTTTGAAAGGTCAGGCCAAGGAGGCTACTTGACTGGAAAATGAGAGGCTCAGTTATAGCCATTAAGCATAATAATTGGTGACTGCTAGTCATAATGCCTTATGCTCTGGTTAACCTAATCAACAGAATCTAAAATATCAATTCATTCACTGTTACCATAGGAGTGCTTTTGGAAAAACGCTAACTTTCCTATTAATTGGAATGAATTGCATATAATGGGTTTCTCTAAATGGTCTGATGCCTGTCACTGTGAAATCTTCGCAGTCCCCAGCTTGAGGAGCATTCTGTTGTGCATAAAGGTGTGAGCAGCTGCACCTCCCCAGCGCTGTCCGTCTGTGGCATGGGGTTCAGCATGAATCAGTGCGAGCATGCTGCTCCGTCTCCCACTAGTGTTAAGCACACAATAAACTGCAAAGCAGAACTCTCACCCCAAGCTTACTTACATCTCCATTTCTTCACCTCTGACAATTCAGGCGCATCAACAAGTTCACAGCCTCCTAGGACATCAGCATAGCCCTTGGCTGCAGTGATGCTCTGCCAAGAGCCGTGGTCCCGGGTCGGCCTCGCGCAGCTAAGCACAGTAAGTCTCCCAGATCCCAGCGGCCCCGGCGACCACGGCTGTTCCAGGGAAGCTGTTTGAAGAGGCCTCTGACTCTCGGCACCGACAGCGAGGAGTCGGGGCACGGGCTGTGTTCGGTACTGAAACTGTCTTGTTTGTGATTAAAACCTACAGCTTTTTTTTCTCTTTTGGACCCTGATGTCTTATAATCAGAGAAGGATCCTCAGCAGAGGTGACAACGAAGACATCACACAAAGTCCACTAACAAGACAAAAAACAGTTGGATCGGGATTGTGTCAGTTTGTCCTGACTTCTCTGCTCTGTGTCCCAGTCACACTTAGGAAAAGACACCAGGTAATCGTAACTTCAAACAACAAGAGTTACAAGTAACAGAATACCCGAGAGGAGTGGTGCAGGCTGTAAGAACATTCGTATCTTCTACAGTAAGAAGTCTGGAAATAGGTGGTTCCAGAGTTTATTTAGGATTTCAATGACATCATCAAACATTAAAGATCTTTCCATTTTTCCAACCTACCACTCAGTATTTTCTATGCTTCTGACCATTATGTTTGGACAGAAACCCATGTTGAGCAGTTATTAATTTAAACAAACAAATAAACAAAAATCCCTGATTCCCAGAAAATTAATTGCCAACGTATTAGCTTTGTAAAAAATAACATAGGCTAAATACTTTCCTGAGCTTTTTCTAGGGAAGGAAGGAACTCTTTAAGAAGTCACACAACTTTTTAAAAATCATAAAAAATATTAATTGGGTTACACTAAAATTAAAATATTCTATTGACCAAATCATCATGATGAAAGTGAAGATATAAGCCACAAACTAAAAGATATTTATAATACAAATAGCCAACAAAAGAATAAATTCAGAATATGCATATATTTACTATAGTATCTATCAATTAATAAGAAAAAATACAAACATTCCAAAAGAAAAATGAGCAAAGAGGAGCCATGGATATACAATGGGGAAACGACAGCCTCTTCAACAGCTGCTGTTGGCAAAACTGGACAGCTACATGTAAGAGAATGAAACTGGATTACTGTCTAACCCCATACACAAAAGTAAACTCAAAATGGATCAAATACCTGAATATAAGTCAGGAAACCATAAAACTCTTAGAAGAAAACATAGGCAAACCTCTCTTGAATATAAACATGAGTGAATTCTTCATGAACATATCTCCCCAGGCAAGCGAAACAAAAGCAATAATGAACAAGTGGGACTATATCAAACTAAAAAGCTTCTGTACAGCAAAGGACACCATCAGTAGAGCAAAAAGGCATCCTACAGTATGGGAGAATATATTCATAAATGACATATTCAATAAGGGGTTGATATCCAAATTATATAAAGAGCTCTCATGCCTCAACAAACAAAAAGTAAATAATCCAATTAAAAAATGGGCGGAGGATCTGAGCAAACACTTCTCCAAAGAAGAAATTCAGATGGCCAACAGGCACATGAAAAGATGCTCCACATCACTAATTATCAGGTAAATGGAAATTAAAACCACAATGAGATATCACCTTACACTAGTTAGGATGGCCAACATCCCAAAGACAAGAAACAATAAGTGCTGGTAAGGATGCAGAGAAAGGGGAACCCTCTACACTGCTGGTGGGAATGTAAATTAGTTCAACCATTGTGGAAAGCAGTATGGAGGTTCCTCAAAAAACTCAAAATACAAATACCATTTGACCTGGGAATTCCACTCCTTGGAATTTACCCAAAGAATACAACTGCTCAGATTGAAAAAGACAAATGCACCCCTATGTTTATGGCAGCACTATTTACAATAGCCAAGAAATGGAAGCAACCTAAGTGTCCATCAGTAGATGAATGGATAAAGAAGAGGTGGTACATATACACAATGAAATATTATTCAGCCATAAGAAGAAAACAAGTCCTACCATGTGCAACAACATGGATGGAGCTAGAGGGTATTATGCTCAGTGAAATAAGCCAGGTGGAGAAAGACAAGTACCAAATGATTTGGAGTATAAGAGCAAAGCAAAAACTGAAGGAACAAAACAGCAGCAGACTCACAGAACCCAAGAATGGACTAACAGTTACCAAAGGGAAAGGGACTGGGGAGGGTGGGTGGGAAGAGAGGGAGGAGGGGAATAAGGGGCATTATGATTAGTACACATAATGTGCGGTGGGGCACAGCGAAGGCCATACAACACAGAGAAGACAAGTAGTGATTCTATAGCATTTTACTATGCTGATGGACAGTGACTGTAATGGGGTATGTGGTGGGGACTTGATAATGGGGAGAATCTAGTAACCACAGTGTTGCTCATGTGATTATATATTAATGATACCAAAATTAAAAAAAAGAAAAAGAATAATGACCAAAAGATATGATCAGGCTTTTTATAGCAGAGGCAAAAAATGTCCTTAATCACGTAAAAGAGATGTCCAACCTATCTAATAATTAGGTAGTTTAGTAATTAAAACTGGAGCTGCCATGGACCAAATTTTTTGCCCCCCATTTGGAGATGAGGCCTTTGAGAGATAAGTAAGGTTACATTAGCTTATGAAAAGTGGAGCTTTCGTGGTGGGATTCATGGCCTTACAAGAAGAGGAAGAGAGAGAGATCTCTTCCTAACAGTGTGAGGACACAGGGAGGTGGTCCCATCTGCAGGCCAGGAAGACAGCTCTGCCCAGAGCCTGGCCCGGCTGCACCCTGATCTCAGACATGCAGCCTCCAGAACTGTGGGAACATAATGTTCTGTTTTTAAGCCGCCCAGACTATGGTATTTCTTTACAGCAGCCTGAGATGAGACAACAGCATACATCACATTGGCAGCTATTAAAAAATCAGACCGTATTATGTGGGTTGGCTAAGGTGTGGATTAAAGGAACAATCGTCCACTGCAGTGGGAGTATACATTGGAACAACTACATTGGAAAGCAGCTTGCCATTCCCAGAAAATGTGAGCATGCAAATGTCCTACCTTACACTCCCAGAAACCTGTGCCAGGGAAACACTTCCAAACGCTGCACCTGGAGACAAGCGCATGAATGTTTATCAATAGCAAAACTGATGAATGCATTGTGGTACATTTATACACAAGAATGCTCTACTGGAGTAAAAATAAACAATACCGATAATCAACAGGGCTAATATAAAAAAAATATGGAGTGAAAGGAACAAGTCCAAAATATTCTCACAATATGGTTTCATATATATTAAGTTCAAACACAGGTTAGACAAAATTTTATTTTAATAAGCATTGTTGAAGCAAAATTGACATGCAATAGACTACACATATTTAAAGTGGACATAGGCTTGACACATGCATGTATCTGTGAACCCGTCACCACAATCAAGACAGTGGACACCGTCAGCACTCCCCAAAGCTCCTGCTGTCTCTCTGTAATCCCTCCTTTTCTCCTCCTTCTGTGCCGCATCCCCCACTCCCAAGTCATCACAGATCTGCTTTCTATTGCTATGGATTCATCTGCCTTTGCTAGAGTTTCAAACAAATGAAGTCATGATTATTTTTTGGTCTGCCCTCTTTCCCTCAGAATAACTATTCTGAGATTACCCACATGGTTCTTGTATCAATAGCTCATTCCTCTTTATTGCTGACCATATTCCATTGTGCGGATATACCACCACTTATTTTATTCATTCGCCCATCAGCTGACATTTTCTTTCCAGACTTGAGCTCTTACAAATAAAGCTGCTATGAACAGTCCCATATGAGCATTATTTCCTTTCCTACTTCCTTTTCTCTTCAAGAGGAAGGGCTGAATCTATGCTAGCATGTGCTTAACTAGTTAAGAAACTGCTAAACTGTTTTCCAAAAGAAAACATTTCACATTTATATTTATATCATTGCATCATCTTACATTTTTACCAAGAGAATGTGAGTATTCTAATTTCTCCACATCCTTTGACAAACCTGGACTGGTTAGCTTATTATTTATTATTTTACATTATAGACATTCTGATAGGCATGTAGTAGTATTTCATTATAATTTAATTTGCATTTGCCTAATTTGCGTGGCAACTGATGATACTGAGTATCTTTTCATATGATTATTTACCATCCTTATATCTTCTCTGGAGAAATCTCTGTTCAGATCTTTACCTAATTTTGAATTGTGCATTCTTAAATCTTATTGTTGAGTTTTAAGAGTTCTTTACATATTTCTAGGTATAAATTCTTCATCAAATATAAGCTTTATAAATATTTATTCCTAATCTGTGGGCTAGTCTTTCTCTTGACATCTTTCAAGGAGAAGTTCTTAATTTGATAAAATCCAATTTATCAATTTATTATTATTTTATGGATTATGTGTTTTAGTATTACATAGAATAAAACTTTGTCTAGCCTAAGTTCACAAAGGCTTCATTTTAGGTTTTCTCCTGGAAGTTTCATAGTTTTAAGTTTTATATTTAGGTCTGTGATCCATTTTGAATTATTATTTTTTATGTGATATTAGGTATGGATTCAAGTTCATGTTTCTTTTTGCATCAAGACATCCATTTTTCCCATCATTTTTTTTTTGTTAAAAAGACTGCCCTTTCTCCACTAAAATGCTTTCACATCTTTGCCAAAATAGTGGTCATCCCTATTTGTATGGGTTCATTTCAGGATTTCCTATTTTAAAACAATATCTTTTGAATAAATGGCTAAACTATAAAGGAAATAATGCTGAACACACATTTCAGGCTCATAATTCCCTTCAGAGAGGATAGAACGGCCAAGTATGAGATCAAGAAAAGGCTTCCAGGACACAAAATGCTCTTTTCTCTAAGTTGGGTGCTGAGGATAGGGCTGTTTGGCTTTATTATTTGTCTTTAAACTGAGTTACGCATCATGCATTATAGAAAATCTATCTCACTTCTTACATCTATTTAAAAAGTGACCCCAAATCAACTTGCCCATAGCTTCCATTGGTGGAAACTGGCTGCCATGTGTCACCCACACTGCTCACCGCCCAAAGGGTGCTGGATTTTTGCGTGTTGTCAGGTGACCGAGGCCGGTGTGCTGACACAGCCCTGTTCGCCCGCCTCAAGCCCGTTCCGAACAATCGTGCCCATGTCCGCGGGTTCGCCTCCCGCGGCTCCCACGGTCAGCGGCCCTGGGGCAGCAGGTGTAGCTCCTTCTGACCGACCCTCAGGAGGCCAGGGCCCCCAGCGCCAGGGCACCGGGCTCCACACGCCCCGCACTTCATCCCACAGGGCGCTTCACCATCTCACACCATCCGGGGAGATCGGGGAGTCAACCCAGTATCTCCAGAGATG
Source organism: Smutsia gigantea (assembly GCA_032199065.1). Taxonomy (NCBI): domain Eukaryota; kingdom Metazoa; phylum Chordata; class Mammalia; order Pholidota; family Manidae; genus Smutsia; species Smutsia gigantea. The sequence continues at coordinate 59,845 of JAVSCE010013224.1, read as the reverse complement.
CCACATTCTACTGGCATTGTTACGCTTGCTCTGCTTTGTTACTAGTTATTGTTGTTAATCTCTCATCGAACCTCATTTAAATTAAACTTTACCGTGGTGTATAGCATAGGTCAGGGCACAGTGCATGCACAGGGTCTGGTACTCTCGGGGGCCGGGGTGGTCTCTGCACTGTGATGCTGGGGCTGGGACTCCCTGGCCCCCCTCGTGGAAGAGACACCGGTGGAGACTGAGAGCAGGACGGGAAGGCCTGTTCCCGCTGGCGCCCCGGGCAGCGGCGCGGTCCCACAGCGGGACCGTGCTACAAGGGTCTGCCCGCGGCTGGACGAGTCTGGGACACCAGCACCGGCCGAGCCCTTCTCTGTAGTCTGAGCCCAGTCGTCCTCCCACCTTCTGGGTTCAGATCCCGAAATTCTTTCCTTTGCTGCCCGAGGCCTGGGGGAGGCTGTCCCCCGCACTCGCTGTCCGCTTTCCTTCACGGCCCTCTTTTGCTTTGCAGTCACCCAGCACCTTCCGTTTAACCGATCCTCTGTATCAAGATGGGGTGGCCACAAAGAGGAAGACACAGGAGGCCCACACACAACGTCTTTTTTTATAATCAGGTGCTTGCTACAGTAAGAGCGAGTCAGACTGAAGTTGGCTACACTTACATTCGTGTGCCGCAGGACAAGACTGACTCAGGAAGCCCCAGTTCCTGCCCTTGTCAGGGCTTGTCAAGGACACTTGGTAAGTCGGGTCCCATGGAGGCGGCCCAGCAGGGCGGTTCCAGCAGCCTCTGGTCAGACCAGGTGGGAAGGTCCACTGAGAATATTCTGACCCAGTTCTGAAGCTTACCTTAGGTCTAAGTGTTAGTTCTCAGGAGTGTAGGCTCACAGGTTCTTGCACCCTCTCCATGCTGTGATGAAAAGGCTGAGCTGCACTTCTTGAATACTTATTCATGCATGAGGAAATGTTTCCTAACCATCTCTGTGGTGCTCTTGGAGATAACAGCAGTGAAATAATGTGGGTACCTAACTAGAATCTTTAACTTCTATCTATACCTGGATTAGCGTACTTCAAATGATAGTTAACTGTCCCAAGTGCACAAAAAAATAATACACAGATGCACACACAGATGCAGAGCACATATGCATGTGTGTGTGTGCACCCTCTAGATAAGGAAGCATTATACTGCAAATTATAGTTAGCATAGAACCAAGCATGGCTTAAACCTTGAGGCTGCAAGAAGAGACTGCTTTCCCTGAGTACATTGCCTCTCTGCCTAAATAACACTGGGTATTATTATCAAAACCAACAACACCTGCTTCAAACTTAACTAGTTAACCAGATTCATACACATTTACATGTTAGGCTGGGAAAATTTAACTTTAGTGAGTTATGTGAGGAAGATTAACACTTTACTTGTGACTCTAGTTTTTATGTGAAGGCTCACTGAATTTCCCTTGGGATAGACCTGGTTCATTTCTGTTGTCTTACATATTGATAACAACTTGTTTCGGTCTCAACAGTGATGAGGTTTGGAGACTATAATATTTGATAATTCTAGCAAACAAAGGAATGAAATGAGTCATGGCTTATTGTCAATGTGCTGTGTTGGTTAGGCGGACACATAAAATGTTCTGTATCTCTATAGCATCTTCTAGAACTGTTTTCTACAAAGGTTGAAGGGTGGAGTATTATTTAAATCTTTTTTTCAGAACCACATTCAGTTTTCTTACCTTCCCTTTCTAACCATCTATGGGTATGTATGTGCTGCTGTGTGTATGAATTTAAAGTACTTTTTCTCTGCATATTATGAGAGTTTGCTATGTAACTAAATGAAAAATTAAAGTTTGATGAGAAAAATCTGTTCTCTGTTTTCTAACAAATGAAATATCAATGGGTTCTTAGATTATAGATGAGAGTTTTCAACCAAGAAATGCAAATTCATTAGGAGTGATTTAGTGCAGCTCACAGCATCTACACTAATTATCACAAAATAAGGAATCAGCTTTACTCAGAAATTTGAAAATCTGCTACAATGTTAGTGAAAGCACTAGTGGCTGAAACCTCTGGCTTCTAATTGAGCTGATCAAAGTCATTAAAAAGAATTTTTAAAAATGTGAAGAGCCATAGAAACACTTTAAAGTTCAAACAGAAGGAAAAAAGTTTGCATGCAGCAGGCACGGGACTACAGTAATTTGTCTTGAGTTACTAGCTGAGCAAAACCACATCCCTGAGCTTTTGACCAGATGAGTGCGTCTGATGTGTGGGAAAGACGTCACATTCTTAAGAAGGTTTTAAGAGGAATCGTTCTCCGATGTTTGCATGTAAGAGAGAAGGGGAATCTTCATGGGGCTGTATTAGCTTAGAGATGTAGCACCTTCAGTTTCTTAAATGTGCTTGAAAGAAAGCTCTTTTGGGAGCTCTAAAAACGATTTGGAAATAACTCCTAGAGATGGAGTTACATGTCTCTGGGCCCCAGTTGAAGAGCATGCCTCCAAAATCCAGACTTGTTACATTAATGGGTCTGAGAACATTAAAAAGAACACAATTTTCCATCCTGACTTTCTGTTCTTCCCTGCATAGGGCAGTCTAAGAATAATTTACAGTCCTTCTCTCTCATCACATCTATAAAAGTAACAGGCCACCATGCTTATCTCTCCTAATCAGGCCAGGATGGGGATGTATAGGCTCTTGTCCAATTTTTAGCTTTGGCCAGTCAAAGTCATTGATGACAAAAGGTTTTGATTCTCCTTATACCCCGTAGAGCTATTTACTATAAGATAACCACCTAAAAGTGAAATTTAAAGAGATTTACGTAGTCTAGCCTAAGATGAAGCTTAAAGAAGTGATTTAATTTCGTTCTGAAGTCTATTCTAGGACAGGGGTTTTAGCTCTATTAAAGGTCAAGGCAAAAGGTGTAAACAGAACAAGGTGGATGTGGGGTAGGTGTTAGAAAGTTGGGGATTTTGATTTGGGAAGAACTAGAATTTATTTGCCAGGTGTTTGCTCTTCTGAAGACACTCAAGGAACAGGTCCCAGATGGTCATTCCTGGCAAGGCTGGAGTGCTGTCGTTGCTGGGCCAGCCTCAGAAGCAGTCAAATAAGTGATGCTGCTCGTTTGAACTTGAATATGTGCAGCATCTCTCTATCTTTCTTTCTTGATTGCTTGCTTTCTGTCAATTATTTAAAGTACTTTGTAATTACAAATGAATGCTGTAAGTCTAAATTTATAAAACTTAACTGCTCAGGGAGAAGTCCTTTGAGGAATCTAATTACTCGAATGATATACTTGAAGCTTTACAATAGCCTGAGCATTTAAATTTCTATTTGTGTTAAAGTGTGAGTGAATGTGTGTGTGTATTTCAAAAATATCATGTCAAGAAAATCCTGTCTCATCTAATTAAATACCTACAAATCTAGTAACCAAAACATCCTGGATGAAGCTGGTGAGGAAGTGTGGAGGGGCCAGGAGATATGAGGAAAATAGGGAAACTATTGCTTCAAACTTGAATCCCTAACATATCTATTTAGTGAATCCCTCAGCAGGGCAGACTTTAATCTGGAAGGTGATAATGACTTGTCCCTTAACAAGTTTCAATCTTTACTGTCTGGCAGAAACTAATAAAGGAACTTATGCAAAAAAAAAAAAAAAGAACTTATGCCATTATAAGATATTTAATGTGAGCATTAAAGAGTTCAGCTCCTCAGCGCCTGACTCCATTAGGCAGTTGCTCCAGGTATTAACAGTAGGCAGATTTATTTAGTTTAGTCTGATAGGCCCATGCTTAATTTTCAATTTCATTGCTGACATTCCATCTTCAGTTAAAACTATGAAAACATTCAAAACCCTGCATCATCAAGCTTAGTTTAGTTATTAGTTAGTGTTAAAATGCCAGCAATATGCCAGCCACTATAGCCATGTACATGTTCAAAAACATTTAGCTGTTGAAGCTTCTATATTAAAAGAAAGAAGGACTTTTTTTTTTGTTTTGCTTCATTTTGTTTCAAATAGTCTTGGCAGCATCTTGCTTTAGGAGAGCCAGGGAATGATGTTATTAAAAAGCAAATTCTAAAACTTGCTACCCATATCTCTAATAAAGAAATGAAAATGGGTTAATAAAATTATTGCTTTTGTGTGCTATTAACCAATACTCCCTTGGAAGATGTTATCTTCTCACCAGTTACTTCATGTCTATGCAATAACTTCTATTTACATCTAAGTTCCTTAGTTTCTTCCGTAGTGCTCCATTTTTGTGAAGCTATTTGATGATTTATTAAAAGTGGCTCAAGCAATTGTCAGCGTATTGTCCTAATACATATGTGTGTATAGATATGTATATACATACACATATGTATTCATAGAAAAAACATTCCAATACTTGACTAGTAAATTGGTAATGCCCTTTGTTATTCTTGTCTGCATAAACATATTATGGTAAAACTTAGCAAAAAGGAAAGATACATTGAATACATGGAATTATAAAAATGTCACATAATCTATTCAAGTTAGGTGCAGATTTTTGGAGTCTCCTCTGAGCTGTAATATCAGATGATGTTATTAATTTTTGCAGCCACCTGTGCATCGTATGTAGGTGTCGCAATATCAGCACACACTTGAAGAGCTGTCCTTGTCCCATATTGTACACTTACTTCGTGGGCATATCTTACTTTGAATGATGTCATGTGTGCTGTAAGTGTTACGGGACCATTTCAGATCCCCTGGAGAAACCAGAGCTCCATGGAACATGGTTTGGGAACAGGTCTAAGTGAAACTTCAAAGGGAACTAGGCCTTGTATGGATCTACACCTACACTGATATGTTTCTATTCAATACATAATTTAACTATGGTGTTAATCTCTGAACTGTTAAAATATATGAAATCAATACATAGAGACTATCTTATTTTGAGAGAGATAATGGGACTGCTCATCTAGGGACGGGCAAAGTTAGATAACAGAAATTCTGACACTGTGATCTTTCTAAGGTCCCCAAAGGTAGTATGACCTGTCAGTTTCCACAGCCATTATAACTCACCTACAACAAACCTCAAGTCCTGCAGCTAAAAAAATCTCTGCTTAGGGAAGAACACTCTACTCGGCCCATTTTCACACTGATACGGGAACAATAAAGAAAGGAACAATAATCTTTTATCCCAAGGGCAGGAAGAGCCTATTGATAACATAAATTGTTAGCAGCTTTTTAGGGCATGATTTGATTTGTTGTTATCAGGTAAAATGTTTCCAAATCACACTGAGATATACTAAAGAATGAAAACCAAGAAAATAAAACAACAAAAATAACCTCTTTTATAAATAAGGACAGTGTTGGAAGTTTCTTTGCTTAGATTTATGTACTTAATTTAAATGCATTGACTTTACTGCAGGCTACTGTTCTTTGACGGAGGCGGGATCAACGTGTCCTTTTATATGGAGTGTTACGTTTCTAATGTTCCATCATGTAGACTGTGGTTCCCCACCCTGATCTTGTTCTTACGGGGATAAAAAAAAAATGAACCCTCCACTTCCAAATGAAAGCTAGAGAAGTTAAGTTCACGCTAAAAGGAAAGGACAAAAAACAAGTAATAATTAAAGCGTGGCGACGGCTGTCAGAAATAAAGATAGGAAAAAATAAACGTGCTGTTCCCTCGGTCTGGAATGCCTTTCTAGGTAGCTGGACGACGGAACCCCACCGGATGCGACGTGCGGGTGAGACAGGTTCCTCTGGGACACCGCCCTGGTTTCTGCTACTAGATGCAGTTTTCCTTCTCGCTCACGAATCCGGATTCTTCCGACCTATGCGACGGTGTCCGGTGAAGTCGTGGGTGCGGACTGGACGAGAGGTTCGCTGAGTACAGTTAGAGTCTCCGTTTCTAAGGCTCCGTAACAAAGTACCATAAACCGGGCGGCTTGGAACAGCAGCAGGTCCGGCCGCAGTGCGGGGCTGGAAGCTCCCGGGCCCGCCCACCCTGCCTGGAGGCCACCGTGGGGCGCCTGGGAACCCGCGGCCTGCGGCGGCCCGTCTGCGCGCTGGAGTCCCCGGGTGTCCCCCCCAGGGTGCCTGTCCCCAGGGTTTCTGTGCCCTAGGGTCTCTGTGCCGCAGGCTGTCTCCCCTTCGGGGTCTCTGTCCCCAGGGTCTCTGTCCACCCGGCTGTCTCCCCTCCGGGGTCTCTGTCCCCAGGGTCTCTGTCTCCCAGGGTGCCTGTCCCCAGGGTGTCCGCCCTTCCCGCGCTGCCTCCTGGGTCAGCACGTGAGGGGCCCAGTCACGCGGGGTCCAAGGCTCCCCTGCTCAGTGTGACCCCACCTGGGTGCCCCTGCACAGGCCCCGTCCCCAGACAAGGCCGCCCTCGAGCCCCTCCGTCTGGGGCCGGCACGCGGGGAGGAGGGCTCTGGGCCGCGGAGCCTGGGCGGAACCGGGCCTGCAGTCGGCCCACACAGCCCCTGCGCTACCGCGGGTTTGCCTCGGAGCCCCGAGGGGCGCTGGGCGCAGGCAGGGCCGGGAAGTCCCGGGAGCCTTCCGCTGGGGGCTCGGGGGCCCAGCTGTGCGCGCCGGCGGGTGGCCTCTGGCTGGGAGGGCGCAGGGCCCCTGGGGGCCGCCTCACGCCGAGAATCGCAGCCCTGCCCAGGGCTTCCATCCGCGCTGGCGGCCTTGAAAGGGGCCTGCGGGCACTTGGAGGCTCCCCTCCTGGGCTGCTGCGGGGAGTTGCGAGCCTTCGCGGAGGGGAAGCAGCTTTTAGCTATTCTCCGCTGAGAGATCTTGTGGGGAGATGCGCGGGAAGAACTTGCAGGTGCCTAGAGGATGATGAACTCAGTGACGAGCATTGTGGTCTTTTATTCGGGGAAATATAAATTTGATAAGATGTTTTGAAACCTGGTAGAGTGAGGTGTTCAGTGTAAAAAGTGTACAGTTTCTGTATTGTTGCAAAAAGGGCCTCTAATTGTTTCTTCCTCATAAGGAATGCTGCAATCTGTTCTGCTTTGCTCCTTTAGGGTAAAGAGAATCCAATGTACTGATCTTAACAGTGAGAGAAAAAGAACCATGGAGGTGCTGGGAATCGAACCCAGGGCCTCATGCATGCTAAGCATGCGCTCTACCGCTGAGCTACACCCCCTCACACGGATTTATCAGGCAGTAGTATATTGTGAAATATAAATGAATTGCTAAAAATGTCTAGGGAGAAGCAGCAGAAGTGACAAAATCAGAAGAAATATTCTGATGGATGATGAATATTTCTTAGATTCAGGAAAATCCCCATTCTCTTAGATTTCCCCATTAGCACCTGGTTCTTAACTGGGTTCCCCTACCTTAGACTTCTGAGTTTCTGGACTCCCAGCAGGTGTTCCTGCTGTTTTTCAGGGTGTGGCTCTTGAATATCTTCCTTTCACTTCATAGTGGATAGTGGAACTTCTACTATCACTTCCTCTCCTGGACACAGTCTCTAACTCCAACTAGTATTTCCAAACTTGACCTACAATTCTAACCTCGTGGGGAAAAAAGCAACCACCACAAATAAGTAAAAAACAAAAAAGAAAATAACTCCCTTTAAATCGCTTCCTGAAATATTCCCACATGCAAACCAGTCCAATCTTTGCTTCCGTGTGATCTTCAAACTGGACATCATTTTATGAGCTGTTCTTACGTCTGCACAACTTCTCTGTCTTCCTGGACAGGTGTGCAAATGGCCAAAGTCACAAAAGCAAATATTCTAAAAAGAAGCCTCTGAATAGGGTATGTTGTTAGAATTTTGGGGCCAAATCAAAGTCAGTGACTAAAAATGTTTTAAGCTGAAAGATTTCTAAAGTTCGTTTGTGACTTGATGATTGGACTACCTTCTAAACTTAAAACATTAAAATTTGTTAGTTTGCTGTGTGGCCTGCTGGGGTGTTAGCTCTGCCAGACTCACCTCCTCTCTGGACACTCGATTTTCTTTGAAGTCCAGCTCTGCTTCCCAAGCAGGCCACCATCTCCCACAGCTTCAGGCTTTTACATAAAGTTCGGTAATTTCCTACCCCAAATTACATTATAAACAAACTCCTCTTCAACCTTCAGCTCAGGTATTATTTCTTCTATGAAGCATTTGTCTGCTCCAATTTTCTCTCAGACACAATAAGGTGAGACCCCCTTTCTGTTCTTGGGTATAACATACTCATGATATCATGCCATCTTATTTTTATAACTACTTTATTACTGAGATACAACTTACATAAAATAAAATGGATAGATCTTCCACGCAGAGTTTAATGAGCTGACAACAAATGTATATACCTGCTTAACCACCACTTATATCATGACTTAGAAAATATGTCTTAGCCCAAAAAGTTCTTGATTTCTGGTTTCCGTCACTACACCATGATTTTGCCTGTTCTAAAACTTCATATAAATGACCTCATAGAACTGGTTTCTTCAGTGTTTTACAAATTCTTACCTGTTGTGTCCATTACTCTTTTTACTACTGAGGAATATGCTGTTTCCTGCATACACCATAGTTACTTATCCATTCACCTCTCATGAGTATTTGGGTTGCATTCATAGTTTCTGGATACTATGTATAATGCCAGTATGAACATTCTTGTACAAGACTCTTTGTGAACACACGTTTTCATTGGCATTGAGTAAATGACTTGTGGTGGAATTGCTGCCGAAGGGCAGGTGTATGTCTAATTTTATGAAGAAGGCCCAACAGTTTTCCAAGCTGTTTTACACTCCTGCGAGCAGTGCACAAGGGGCCTGCTTCCTTCATATCTTTGTCAACACTTAGGATTGTCATTTGTCTACATACTTTAGCACTGCACATGTCTAAAGCATAAATGTTTTGTGTGATGCACATTAAAACATTATAAAACATTAACATAGTTATATATGTATATTATAAACATGTTTATACATATACTATAAATACATTAATAACATATAGTATTATATTATATATATATCATATATATATTAAACACTGTGGTATATCCATTCACCCTTTGTTACAAGTATCGATTGTTTCCAGTTGTTGACCCTCCTAGATGAAATTGGAGTGAGCACGCATGTACAATTCTTTCTATGGCTGCTTGCTTTACAGTCTTTCATGTAAATATGTAGGAGTAGAATGGCCGACTCATGTGGTATTTTATACCTTACCTAAACTTCTCTACTTTCTTTGTTAATGGCTGCTACCTTCTCTTCCTTTCACAGGAAATAGCCCAAACCGAAATGCAAGAGCCTTCACGGGCTTTCTACAGCATGCGGTATTTTACTTTGTCTTGCTTTCTTTTTCTCTTTCCTTCAGACAGGAACAGGGATATAGTACAAGGCAGGGTTTATACTGGCAAAGGAAAAGGTTAATTTTGTGTAAGAGGAATTCATGGGCATGTGGCTGTGATCGGTCACTGTTGTCTCCTGCTGATATCTGAGCCTGAAAAAGAAACTGGATGACATATAGGACACCATGTGAGACACATTTTCTGTGTCTGTCAGGATAGTGAACTATAAGACAGATGACACTGGGGCAAGTTCAGTGCAGTCCTCAGTGAGCTGCTTCCAAAGCGAAAGAATTAAAAGAAAATCAGACAAATCAAAAGAATAAAAGAAGCTCCTTCTTCTAGAAAAACATGTCAAGGAGAACACACCTCTTAATACATTCCTCTAACCAGCTACTGATAAAGAACAACCTGTGTGCCACCAGACACGTAACACAGAATACAGCCTGCCCTGTAAACCCCTGAGCCTTCCAAACCAGGTTTCAGAACCCCTGAGCCTTCCAAACCAGAGACCCTCACTTGCTGCCCCTCTAAAGATAGCAGACAAGAGCAAAAGTTCATGCTCTCTTTTTGAAGAAACAGCTGCTCTTTTACGAAAGGGGGAAGGAATTGTTAAAATAAATTCATTGCACAAGGATGTATGAAAACACAATTGAATTAAATGTTTATAGTTTAACATTTCCCCCTCTCTTGTGAAAGATAGTTTTTAGAGAGCAGGGCAGAGAAAAGGAAACTAATATTTTGTTTTTTCTCATGAACAATCCAGTATTTTCGTTCAAAGTATTTTAACTGGTGTTTGTGGAGTCTGGTTGGGCATCTCAATGGCTAGAACCCCTGACCTCAAGCAAATGCCCGAATGGGCAGAATTCAAGCTGGCTTGTTTTAGGCACCACAAGAAGTGTACCTATGGGGTGCCAGGTGTGCATTAGTGGGGAAGAGCTCAAATCCAGTTAGAACAAACTGCACCCATCATGCAGCATTCCGGACGCAACTTAAGGTGATATTAGGCTTAGTTCATGGGAGGACAAGAGGAAGGTTCCAGCTGCAAAGGCAGAAGCATAGGGGGCATGCTCAGTGGTGAGGGTGCTCGGAGACCAGCAAGCTCAGCCGGCCCTGCACAGAAGCAGGAGTGTGTGCGATGTGAAACTCCACTGGAGGCTTTCATTTGTACAGTCACTCACCTCAAAACTGCTGGTAGCATGATGTCCCACCCCTAACAGATCCACCTCTTCAGCACATCTACGAAATATGAAATTAAGTGAGGATTTGACTGAGGAGGTGAAGAAAAGGGCTCCCATCACATGAGTCAGAATTATTAAAATTACAAAGTAATTAATCAAATTCCCCTACAGACAGTTCTGGGGTTCCCACCCTCGTTCATCTCTGACATTCCCCACCTCATCTCTCCCATCTGGGCATCGCCTGCCTGCTTCTGGGTTGGTCTTCCTACAAGGCGGACAGTGGCTGCCGGCCCTTTGCAGTTCCCTTTGGCTTTATCTCCTCCAGCTAAGCTAGTCTGATTCAGTCCCCACTAGGCTCAGGCTGGAAGACCCTCCCAGACAGAAGAGCAAAGCACAGCCACGGATGGGTCAACTCTATTTTATGTGGTGACTTGCTTATTTGAATACCCTGCCCTGCAGAAGATGGGCCAGTTTTTCCCGATCTGCTCACCCTGTGATTGTGGCCACAGGCATGTGGGAGCCTGCAGGAGTGCGTGCCTGAATGCATATCTGAATGCATCCAGGGATTTGATGTGAAATTAGAAGAATTGTATTACACAGTGCAGTGGTCTTTATGAAAACAACAGGCTGTGTTTTGTTCTGCATTGGAGAAGGTGTTTATGTCTCAGCTGGAGCGCCATTAGGGATTCAGAGGGCTGGCGGCCTTGGGCATGACCAGCACAGGCCACTGTGCCATGAGCTAACATTTGCTGAGAATATCCATCCATTTCAAAGCATGGCTTTCTTCGCTTTCAGCAATTTGTTCCAGACCACAGCATAAAATGTCACATTATTGATGCGGCATTATCAAGATTCGTCATGATTGACCTGATGTCACACAGTTTTGTAACCCAACCGGTTGCTGTCAATCAAAGGCACCCCCAGAAACAATCTGCGCTGTGCCATCCGGTGCACTCTCCACTCTGAAGACGAGCTGTAGTTATCTAAATACCATCAAAGTTTAAATGTGAATTTTTTGCTGTATTAAAGCGTTTGCTTAATCCTCGACAGCTTCAACATTTTGATAGTCTTTGAGGTAAATAAAAATGTTCAGGACTTTTTGTGAAGGGAGGAGTTTTGACTGGCATTGGTGACATCCCAGGAGGTCAAGGGCTTGGAGGGCACCCGTGCCTCTTCTCTGGAGAAAGGGTCACCGGTGCCCCTTGCTGAGGAAGATGCAGGAGAGACGGGGAGAGGCCACAGGCAGAGGTCCTTTGGCTGAGCCACAGAAGAAAGAAAGGAGAGAGACCCGCAACAGAGGAAGGGAACCAAGGGCTGCAGTGCTGGGAAGCGAGCGGGTCTGAGAGCTCCGGGCAGTGGCCCGGGCCTGGGGGCGCCCCCTCTGGCCTGGCCTGGCCGCCTTCTGCCTGGGCGTCACAAATTCTCTGGGTTCTTACATGCCATTTCTGCCGCCGCTTTGTTCAAAGCTACCTGTATGTGTACAGGTCTTTGAAGCCCGCTTCCCGGGTTTTAGGAGTAAAAAGATCAGTGGGTGTGGCTTGGGGTGAAGGTGTTAGAAGATGGAGTGTCTACTGCAAATTCTCACCCTTACTCCACGGACAAGGGGTTGACTCCGTTTCTCAGAACACTGTTGTAGGAAAAAGTCTGTTTCCGTGAAGTTCCCCTGGAATGACTTACATCGTGTCTCTGCTGCTGCTCATCCCCTTAGCCACTCCCTGACTTCCCTTCCTCCTAAGCAACCCACCTGCCTCCTGAGGAAAGCCGTCCCAGGGCAGTCCTGGGTGACCTCTGCTCTCTCTCTTTCTGAAATCTTGCCGACCTTGTGACTTCAATAACTACTCCTAAGCAGATGTCCAAAAGCTTTGCTCAAGCCTGGGACATTCTCTTTCATGCAGAAATGAATGTTCACGATTTCAATTTTCCAGTTCTCATTCTGTAGCATACACTCTGAAAAGGAAGTGGTATAGTAATGGTTATATAATGACCAATACAAATAATAAGTCTCTGTTTTAACTGCTTGGTCCATAGTTACTTTAGAATCTTTCTCGTCTTCTTTCCAGGTTGCCTATTACCCTGGGCAGACATCATTATTACACTCACAGGCCTCTTCCAAACCTCACATTGTGTTCTAAAAGCTGGCTATAGAAAACATTCATGAAGATGTTACATACTCCGTGGCCTTAAGCAGAATTGTTTCCCACAACGAATGCTTTTTAGCACTTCTGTCAACATTTTAAAAGTATGTTTAGTAAATGTGACCTTTTGACTTAATTTTCCAGTTTTTCTTTTTACATAATGTGGATAAAATGAAAATTCCTGTGGCAAGGATTCTCACCTGGCCCTAGCTGGCTAGCTCACTACACACGTGTGGGCAATACATCATTATTGACTCTATATAAAGAGTTCTGCCCAGTGCTCTGGGCGTGACACGGTGGCACGAATGCAAGGCTGCGGGAGAGCTGGGCAGAGGCCCAGAGGATGGCTGTGTGGGATGACTGTGTGGACAGAGGGGCCGAGAGGCAGAGACTGGCTTGCTGCGTGCAGACTCGCTCTGAGTGAATGGGATTTTAGTGACTGACCTGCCACCGTGGAAATAAAGGTGGGTATAACCTTTCACGGGAAGAACATTCTACTGTCATTTCTTTGGTCACACTGAATCCACAGTGAACTTGCCCGGGGCTGAAACCCATTGGCAAGACACATGGAAAGCTTTATCAAACGCTTTACAATGCCTCACTATCTCATCAAAGATCAGTGTGATGAATCTGATAAAAATTAGAGTACTATGCATAACATAGCATGAATAACAATAGAGTATCTTGCCGGCCTCCCCTCATTTCACAGATAGAAAACAACACGAAACACAGAACTGGAACCTCAGCGGTTGAGTAGGTTCGTCCACAGTCGCACAGCCAGTGAGGACGGCTGGAGGACCAGAACCCCAGACCCCGAAGCCCCAAGCGTCCGGGTGGCCGATCACACCTCACTTGGTTTTTCCGCGCGTTTTCCTGGAGGCTTCGTCCGTAGCTGTGGCCCCATCTCCTCATCTGATTCTACTGTTCTCAGCCACGCCCCAGAGTTCTTTGAAGGAGAAAGTGTGGCTTAGAAAAGTAAACAACAGGGAGCCTGAGAAAGTTCGCCCTCAGACTTAACTGTTCTATCTGACCCGTCCGTCCGGAGTGCCGCCTGCGCCACCTGTGAGTACGGCTGCATTTGAGCCCATGGTGTCACCTTTACAAACAGGTTTCTTAGCATACTTGAAAAAGGTTACTTACATACATGTCTTCCCTATAGTGACTACCCGGCTTTATTTACATTTGCAGAATGTGTTGCTTCATAAATTTGAAAACCACTCTTACCCTCTTTCCGTCAGCATGTGATCTAGGCCATGCAACAGCTAAGGGACTCGCACAGCGGAGCTCTCTGTGGTTCTTATATGCGCACATGCTTCAAACGCCTTTTTTTTTTAATGGCTGCTTTTTATTTCTCCAAGTGCTTTGTGGCTTTAAAGTCATTGCAGTCATTTTTCTTAAGATTTTATATTTACTCTTTCCCTATTTGTTCTCATTAATCGAAGTTCCTCATCATACATTCACTGGTCTGCTTTCCTCTGAGGTGCTTCCTTTAAAAGATCCCAACACAGTTCCACACACACATCTTCTACTGAAATTGGCCTCACAGATTTTAAACAAGCCACACCAGTTTGCTTAGGGTGTTTTCCGCCTTTCTTCTACATTTGAAGCACTTTTTTTATGGTCTGACCTTGAAATCATTGCAGATGTCAGTCCTTAACCCAGGTGCTGCCCATTTCTTTTCTTTTAGGCTCTTAAAGACACTTACTGGAATTCATGAATGACTGGACTGTGTCCTTTCCCTGGAAAGGGACAGCAGCGTCTGGGTCTCCTACCACCCTGCATGCTTTCACGGTAGGAGGTCCTCTTCTGTGCGTGCTAAGAATGTTCTATTATCGTGAAAGACCGAGGGGCTCACGGCAGCGAACTAGCATTGCAAATCTGCATTCTCTTGAAACCGTCGTCCAAAGCATTTGCCTTAATTTTCAAATTATGCTAAACGTTCTCAACGCTTGAGGTTGCTTAATGTCCTGTGGCTTACCTTAGGATGGCACCCACTCGATTACATTACAGCCTGTTCCTAGCTCCAGGACTCCGTCCCTTAGGTTCTCACAGTCCAGACACGACCTATTCTGACTGAGAAGTGGTCAGGGCTGAAGCTTGTGAAACAACTTAATACCTCATACCAATTTGGGTTCAGAATATTCTGGTACATGGTTACAGATGTGTCCCCTTTACCTGAGGCTGTTTGTATCTGAATTCATTGTTAGCAGTGGACAATTAATGGGCGAGCAACCTCCAGTTGTATACAATTAGACCAGAGGTTACTGCTTGATAAGGAGGATGGGGACTAGTTGAAAAAGAAATCTTTTCTTAATTGGGAAAAATATATATCCTAGGGAAGATGGTGAACCAAAAGAGAATTATCCTTTCCATGGTAATTTTGTGGATAGCTTTTTATTTCTTCACTGTTTATTTAGTCTCTTTCTGTGCCAAAGGGAGAAGAAATGAGTTTTTTTTTCCAAGCCTTTTTTTTTTGGTATCATTAATCTACAATTACATGTGCAACATTATGGTTACTAGACTCCCCACATTATCAAGTCCCCCACATACCCCATTACAGTCACTGTCCATCAGCGTAGTGAGATGCTATAGAGTCACTACTTGTCTTCTCTGTGTTACACTGCCTTCCCCGTAACCCCCCACCCCACATGTGTGCTAATCGTAATACCCCTTTTTCCCTCTTGTCGCTCCCTTTCCCACCCATCCTCTCCAGCCCCTTTCCCTTTGGTAATTGTTAGTCCATTCTTGGGTTCTGTGAGTCTGCTGCTGTTTTGTTCCTTCAGTTTTTTTCTTTGTTCTTATACTCCACGGATGAGTGAAATCATTTGATACTTGTCTTTCTCCACCTGGCTTATTTCACTGAGGATAATACCCTCTAGCTCCATCCGTGTTGTTGCAAATGGTAGGATTTGTTTTCTTCTTATGGCTGAATAATATTCCATTGTGTATATGTTACCACATCTTCTTTATCCATTCATCTACTGATGGACACTTAGGCTGCTTCCATTTCTTGGCTCTTGTAAATTGTGTTGCAATAAACATAGGGGTGCATATGTCTGTTTCAAACTGGGCTGCTGCATTCTTAGGGTAAATTCCTAGAAGTGGAATTCCTGGGTCAAATGGTATTTCTATTTTGAGTTTTTTGGGGAACCTCCATACTGCTTTCCACAATGGTTGAACTAATTTGCATTCCCACCAGCAGTGTAGGAGGGTTCACCTTTCTCCACATCCTCACCAGCATTTGTTGTTGTTTGTGTTTTGGATGTTGGCCATCCTCACTGGTGTGAGGTGATATCTCATTGTGGTTTCAATTTGCATTTCTCTGATGATTAGCGATGTGGAGTATCTTTTCATGTGCCTGTTGGCCATCTGAATTTCTTCTTTGGAGAAGTGTCTGTTCAGATCCTTTGCCCATTTTTTAATTGGATTATTTGCTTTTTGTTTGTTGAGGTGTGTGAGCTCTTTATATATTTTGGATGTCAACCCCTTATCGGATACGTCATTTATGAATATATTCTCCCATACTGTAGGATGTCTTTTTGTTCTACTGATGGTGTCCTTTGCTGTACAGAAGCTTTTCAGCTTGATATAGTCCCACTTGTTCACTTTTGCTTTTTTTTCCCTTGTCCAGGGTGATATGTTCATGAAGAAGTCGCTCATGTTTATGTCCGAGATTTTTGCCTATGTTTTCTTCTAAGAGTTTTACGGTTTCATGACTTACATTCAGGTCTTTGATCCATTTTGAGTTTACTTTTGTGTATGGGGTTAATACAATGATCAGTTTCATTCTCTTACCTGTAGCTGTCCCGTTTTGCCAACACCAGCTGTTGAAGAGGCTGTCCTTTCCCCATTGTATATCCATGGCTCCTTTATCATATATTGACCGTATATGTTTGGGTTAATATCTGGACTCTCTATTCTGTTCCACTAGTCTGTGGGTCTTTTCTTGTTCCAGTACCAAACTGTCTTGATTACTGTGGCTTTGTAGTAGAGCTTGAAGCTGGGAAGCGAGATTCCCCCCTGCTTTATTCTTCCTTCTCAGGATTGCTTTGGCTATTTAGGGTCTTTTGTGGTTCCATATGAATTTTAGAACTATTTGTTCCAATTCATTGAAGAATGCTGTTGGCATTTTGATAGGGATTGCACTGAATCTGTAGATTGCTTTAGGTAGTACAGCCATTTTGACAATATTTATTCTTCCTAGCCAAGAGCATGGGATGAATTTCCACTTGTTAGTGTAGAATTTCTCTTTAATTTCTCTTATGAATGTCTTGTAGTTTTCAGGGTATAGGTGTTTCACTTCCTTGGTTAGGTTTATTCCTAGGTATTTTATTCTTTTTTATGCAATTGTGAATGGAAGAAGAATGAGTTTTAAGGGCTGTTATGGAATACAAGACAGAGGATGCTGCAGCCGGCCAGTGGGTCCGTCCTGGTGCAGAGCCCCCACCACGCTCCAGACGGAGCTGCTTCTCCCTGACTTGGCCTCCCAGGCAAGAGGTAAGGCAGGCTTCTGATGCTGAGTGAAACAGGATAAAAGGTAAACTTCTGGGAACAGATTTTGAATTCACTTTGTAACATGTGGATTAAGTATGAAGGAATATTCTAATCAGGATATAGATATATGTGTGGGATTATACTTTTAAAAATCTGATCATTCAAGAATTATGTATTAGAAAGGGGTGAGTTATATTAAACCATTAATATAATTTTTAATATAATTTTTTGAACATAGAAAGTTGGCTTCTAAAGGATTTTTCACATGAGTCACTGTTTAGTGTGTTTGATGATTCTGATTTGAGAATGGCAGATGAAAATTATCTGCTTTTCTGAGTAGTATTTGCATTGTTTTGAGGAAACACAATATCATCACCTGCAGACTGTGTGCCTCCGTGGCCAGATCAGGGCGACTTTGTCCCTGAGCAGTGAAGAAATTGTGGAAATGTAAAGCCAGAATGATGAAGGGTGCAGTCATGGAGATTTTTGCACACTTAAGCTCTTGATTCTGATTAAGCAGCAAGAAATTGGACAATAGACACTAGGCCTCCATTTTCCTGATTTACTTTAGAAACGGACAAAACTCTTACCACTGACATGCCAGGGTTTGAGCTGATTTCGGCTGTGGGTAGTTATCTGATCGGGGTTTCCCAGTCACATTACCCCTGGAATGGTGCACCGCGAAGGGGTGTGAGGAGGTCACGCTGGAGGCCACGTGCACAGGGCCTCTTGGCCGGGGGACCCGTCTCCTGAGCGTCACAGTTGTGTGTCAGGGGACCTTCTCAAGCACCTGCGAATCACAAAGCCCTTACCTGCACTGTGCCACACGCCCAGGCAAAGCTAGGCTTATTTTGATGAGCTTTTCCACTATTTTTTCTGCTCAGAGCAGGACTGGACAACCTGAAGAATAATCAGAGAGCAAATATCTTTGATGTGAAATCATGACAAAGTTTTTAATTGGCAATTTTGCATCCCTGGATTGAAAGGGTATGATATCCAGTTGTTCTCACACTTACTTTAATCCTAGTTTGAGGGGCCTCTGGGGAGATCCTTTGAATTACTTGCCTGTTTGACCAGAGCACCATGAACAAGCTCACAGAGAATCTAGGTCTGATGCCTTATTTCACTGAGTGTAAATGTCGCAGGGGAATGCGGGCCTCGCTGATGACCTGGGGAAACTACTCTGGAGCCACTTTTATTGGCCTTCGACTTCCAAAAATGTCGCACAAAAACACAGGAAAGAATGAATACTAGAAGCAATTTCTTTGAAAACAGGTAGCTTCTCTAGCGATGGCCTTGTACTAATTTGAGGGGAAGATACTTTCATATTCATATTTCAAATGGGAAGGAATGACTGCTAGAGGGAACATGGCATCCTGGCGCAGACGAATGGCTCAGACTGACCTCTGGCAGGGGGTGGGGAGTGTATGACTAACTCCAAGCAAGGGGAAATACACAGATATGCCTGTCTTGTTAGCTTAAATAACCAGATGTCACAATTTCTGGTGCCTGATGAATACACTGGATTTATCTGGCTGCTGGTTAATCTTGGCGGGTTGTGAAGAGAAGTCAGGACAAGGAGGAAAATGAGAACAGAGAGCTTTGCTTTTTAAGTTGTCCTTAATTTTGACCTAATCAATAATTCTAATAATAAATAGTACCGGAATCAACTATTTCAGGCTGCAATCAGATATGCCATGTACTTGAACAACTAGCTTGGACAGCATGGGAGTTCTGCTCTGCTAATGCAAGTAGTAACTCAACTACCAAAGAAAAGGTGGGCCATCTTGCACTCAGCAAGCCTTCTTAGTAAACAAAGAGTCTATCAACTTTATTGTCCATGTTCAACAAGAATATTGTTGAGTGGCTCTGTTAGTTACATAAAAAACAAAGCAAGTAAATCTTGTGGCCTCTGGGGAATTCTATAAACATCACATGAATTCATAATTGTCTGATTTTACATAAAGAACTCTTGCCTTTGGGATTAGGAGAAAAATGCTTTTGTCATATACCAAGAGGAAAACTTATTAAAGTTAATCAATCCAGTAGGAACAGGAGGGTAAACTTACCCTTTGTTTACCAATTTTACATGTTCATCACACCTTTTAAGTGTCTCTGCACAGTGCAGTAGAACAGGGATAGTTTCATGTCAGAGAACTGGCTTAGAGTCTCAGCTTTGTCCCTTGAATATGGCTTCAATCAGGACGCCTGGATGAAACCATTCTCTGCACCCCCCACCCCCACCTCAGTAGCTTGAAATTACAGGAAAAGTATTACAAACATGTATGAGCATGCAGGAAGATAAAATGTAAGTGGACATCTTGAGAAAAGTAAATGGGATTGGATAGATAAACAAGTTAATAAATAACTCCTCAAAGAAATGCATGATGCAGGGAGCAGGGCATCTCTGAGTTTGCAGCAAATTCAGGGGGAATAGAAGTAATGGGCAGGAGAAAGCCAGGGGCAAATACTAAGAGATTAAATATAAGCAGGCTTGACTCTCGCATGCTGCACCTTCACTCCCTCTTGCCAAGCAACAGGCAGCAGAAACGTCAGGCCCATGCTTAATCAGAGAAGGTGGGAGCTAGAACTTGAAATGCAGAACGGTGGCCAAGGCCATGGACAACCTTTGTTAGGCAAATAGAATGAGCAAAACCAGAAAAGAAGGTAATTGCATATTTTTCCTTGCACGCATCTCAGACCACTGCTGTCCTCAAAGAAAAACAGCTCTGGCATTCATAGTTTACACCCACAGATAGGCAAACAGGAATTCTAAAATACAAAGATGAGAAGAAACCAAGACTTACCAAGCTTTGAGAAAAATCACTGAATAAGGCAGGCAGTAAACTGAGCAATGAAACTACAGTCTGGGCAGTACTGTAAAGCAAGCAAAAGGAAAACCCTAAAATAAGTGGTATTAGATGCTTAGAAAGATTATACCCACTCACAAAAGATTGGGAAACAGGTGACAGGAAAACTGACCTTCAAGATATGAAAATTAAAGAGATGAACACCATGAAGAATGGGCTTTGATGAAAAAGGAATAAGTTAGTTGAAAGAGCAAGTGGACTATCCCAGATTAAAAAAAATAAAATTTGATTGAAAAAAGATAAATTTAATGTAATAGAATGTATCAAAATATCTAATAGGAGTCCCTCGGGTAATTAAGGGGGTTGTGTGTGTTTGGTAGTGATGGTGGGTTATTGCAATTAAAAGAAAATAGAAAACAACATTTAGGGCTAAAGTAATCTTAAAACCTTTGTTTAAAAATATTCCAGCAGATGAATAAAATAAATTTCAAAATAACATACGCAGATCCATCATAATATGTATTTCACAGTTTGGAGCACAATGATACAAAGAATATAAAATGAAAAGAGAAAAAAAGTTAACTGAAAAGCTAGAATCATATTATTGTTTTAGCAACATTATATGGTCAAAGACAATGAAGTAATAGCTTCAGTATTCTGAGAGAAAATGAATTGGAATGTAGACCCCAAATTACAATATTTATTTTTAAGTAAGTACTAAGACGTTTACTATCTTTTCTGAAGGACTGAAAAAAATAAGTTTCAGCAAAATGAAAAAAAGAATCAGAGTATATAGATACCCATTCATTTTAGCCATTCCTAGAAAATAGCTTCAATATGCATAGTAAATGTAGGATTCATCATTAGAATAAGAAAATTTATATGAAAAATGTCTTATATTTGTTCTATATTTTATGTCCTATTAAAGGAAAAGTAATCTAGCAAATAAGATGTGATCAATTCAAGAAGTCAAGGAAGAAAACTGCAAGGAATGGAAAACAAAAAACTTAAGAGAGAAGAAATAAGGATAAAAAACTCAATAGTCAAATTATATATCAATGTTTCTATTCTATTAAATGTCTCAAATTTCAGATTGTTGAACTGAAAAATGCAACTAAAAAGTGCTAACAGAGTATTAACAATAAAAAGAAGCTCATTCAGCACTTAAAAAATAACGAAATATCCAAACAGATTTAAAAATATTACTGTACCATCTAAGACAAATGGACTTCAAGGCAAAGGTATTAAATGAAACAAAAGTAGATATTTTACATTGATAAAAGTCAAATGCATAAAGAAGATATAACATTTGTGAATCTTGATGCAGCTAACCACATAACTTGGAAATGTACATACTGGAAACTTTAAGAAATACAGAAAATTTTGATAAGATTCTCAAAATTTTCAGTGTACTTCTCTTAAAAACAATTGGCACAATTAAACTTGGTCTAAATGATAAATATGTATAAAATTTTCAATACATGAAGAGCATACAGTATTTTTAAAAGCCCTTGAAGTAGTCATCAACTTAGGTTATCCATTAGGTCACAAAGAAGAATCTCATAGTACAATATGCTTCTTTATAATCTAATCTTCTTTGTAGGAAGAAATCAGAATGAAAATTTAAAACAGTATTTTGAATTAAATGAAAATACAATATGGTATATCAAAACTTGTAGGATGGAGCTAAAGTATGGATCAGAAGGGTATTTATGGCCTTCAACTCAGATTTTAGAGAAAAAAATCTTTAAATCAATGGTTAATAATCCATTTCTAAAGGGTAGAAAAATAACAGGTCATTGTATCTAGATAATGTAAAAAGAAGAGAATAATTAAGATATAGCTGAATTAGAAAATAAACTATCAGACTGATCAAGAAAAATAAGAGAAGGCACAGGTTACCGAATAAGAAATGCAGAGATACAGATATTCAAAGAATGAAGAGAACTCTATGAACAATTTTATTCTGATAAATTTGAAAATTTAGGAAGAAAAATAACTTTGAAAAATATAAGATATCTTACCAAACTGGGTACAATAATAAATAGCAAATATCAATTATTTGTTAACTACTCAAGAATAAAATCTATAATTAAAAAACATGATAGAGCAAAATCCAGTCTCAGATGGCTTCACTGATAATAAAATATACAGATTTTTAGAAGAGGTAATATTAGTATTACACAAAATTTTTCATAGGATAGAAATAGAGAAAACACTTTCACTTTTTAAAAGTAGGCTAAGAAATCCTCATTATTATAACCTGACATTATTATAAATAAAGGAAATTACAGACCAATATCTCTCATGAATATAGATTAATCCTAAACATATTTATTAACATATAAAAAGAATAACAAATATTACTACCAAGTAGAATTTTCTCCAGAAGTACAATTTATTTTAACTTGTAAAGTTAATCAATGTGATTCATGAAATTAACAAAAAGAAAATAAAATGATTTCAAGTTTTAAATAAAATCACTTGCCAAATTTCAATATCTATTCATGATACAAACTCTTTCTAGATTAAGAATAGAACTTCCTCATTCTGATAAAGGTTATCTACAAAAATCTTCAGAATACATCATATTAAATGGTGAACTACTGAAATCTTTCTTCCTGATATGACAAGAGAATGATAAGTAGAAGATATTGGTAGTACATTTACTTGATGGATATATATCTATAATATTCACAAATCTATATATCTAATATCCAGTAAATTCTACAAATCAATAAGAAAAAAATGAAAATGGACAAAACACTTGAACAGGAATTTCACAAATTTCTAAAAACAAAGGCTTGTAAATAACCAATAAGTGTGTAAAATACATCTGGCTCTATTAATCAGCAGGCGAATATAGCTTAATTCATAGTAGGATACTTCCTCGTAGGATGACTTAAAAAACAAGAACAAAAAAGAAACAGTATTAAGTGCTGGTGAGAATGTGAAAAATTGAAACTATACATGGGTGGTGGCAGGGAAATTGATTCAAGTTTGAAAAACTCTTTGGCTATATACAGATTCGCAGTGACATATAATCCACTTGTACGTAAAAAGCCAATGGAAATGTATATATATGTGTCCCAAAAACATATATAAGCATTTACAGCACTATTACTTATAATGGATAAAAACTGATAATAGTTCAAATACTTCAGTAAAGGAACAAAATATCACTGTATGTCGCATGGATGAATCTTGGAAATATAATATTACACTAAAAGAGTCAGATACAAAAGAGTAGAGATTTTATGATTCTGTTTATATAAACCTCAAAAATAAGCAAAACTAGTCAATGGAGGCAAAAGTCTGGATGGTGGTGAACTGTGAAGAGCATGGTGGGCATAATGATTGGGAAGGGTTACGTGGGAGCCTTCAGATTGGGGCAGTACTATTCTACTTCTTGATCAGGGAGGTGGTTATATGGATGTGTTCACTTAGTAAAAGTTCATTAAGTTGAACATTTATGATTTGTGCACTTTCTGTAACATCCTATACTTAAAAAGCTACTGAAAATAAGATTTTCCTAGTCATCAAAAATAACATACTTAATACAGTATAAAAAGATTTCACTCCCAATAGACTCAAAACAATAAAATAACATATGAAGAAAGCTGATGTTTACATGCAAGACATCTGGAAAAATCAAAATATATTAAAGCATGTAAAATAAAACAGGAATAAAATAAGTAACCAATGAATCTACAATTTCTTAGATGAGAAGACACAGTTGTTAACATACTAATACACTCACATAAACCCAATTCCCCCAAACATAATTTCCATGGAACTGTCATATTAATTTTCCAGTTCATGCTTGTGAAGAGCATTTTTTTTTGGAAAATGAGAATAGCTATTGACTGGCTTTACGGCCCATCAAAGTATATAATACACTTAAAGTATCAAATACTGTATTTGCACATCAATTATTGAACAAATTAATGGAAAGGAATAATTTCTTAAAGAGAAAGCTTTGAGGAAATTCATAAAACAATAGTGTCCTTTTAAATCTGTGTATGTATCCAACATATGTTGTTGAGACCATTGATTAATAGTCTTTTGTGTGACATTAGGTTAATCTATGCCTCGCATTATGTACCAAAATAAATCCAAATTAATTAAAGTGCTATAGGTAGAAACTAAAGAAAATGTGTAGAATAAGAGATACAAATTTAAAACTTACAAAGATATCTAAGATTTGACCTTCATTTAAATAGAATCTTATCCTCCTCCTGATGCCGGGGTTCTCGTTCCCGAAGACCAGGAAGGAGCTTTGCAAACACCCAAGGCAGGAGAGCAAGGTACAGGCTTTTATTTAGAGATAAAGTGAGAGGACAGAGCTCCCGGCTGATGCCAGGAGGGGACAACAGAGCCCGGGGTGCTGCATTGTCTAGGGGGTTTATAGGCAGATGAGAATTTTTTGAGAACATGAAAAAAAGGCTTAGGGGTGTGGAACTGCTACGTGGTGTCTGAACACCCCGAATTAACACAAGGAATTCCCTGCCCCATCTCTCTCTGGGATACCTGTGTCTTGGTCTAGGAGCATATCAAAAGGTGGGCTGAGGTATTGTCTGTTTGCTAAAGAGTAAGTTAAGAATCCTGCTTCCCAAACTTCCTGGGTGTTAAAATGCAATCTTATCTTTAAGGTGGAATCTTTCCTGCCTTTTACTATGTTGTTTACAGCTGGGTCTGCATGCTAAATTAGTTGCCCAGTTTGCAAAATCACCCCATCAGATCTGAAAGAGGAAAGACAGCACATAGGCCTGGGCCTTTTAGCATGCTAAAGTCAATCTTACCCATGATTACAAATGATTAGCATAATAAAAACATGTGCTACTCTTCCTTGTCTGGGGAACATTAACTGATCTCACTGAAGAATGACCCTAGAGCTTAATGTTTAACACAGAGTTTTGGTAGGGGGTTTCCTTGCATGTAGTTACATTGCTCTGACTGTAAATATCCTGCCTTGCTTTTTCCGGAGGCCCTCCCCCTATTCTGTCTAAGCCCATGGTCCCTGTCTCATTCCCCCCTCTACAGATGGAAACCCTAGCTGCTGCTAGGGGAAGGGGGCAGCGACCACTCTGGCTGCTTCATGCTGAGAGGGGGCGCAGTAAGGGGTGCAGCTAGGTCCCCATCAGTGGTTGGTCAGGAGGGCCTCGGAAGATGGGCACTTCCATCCTGGGTTCTATTGCTATCATCATTTGCAGTTTTGTGGCTTCTAGGTGAGATAGAATAAATCATGTTATTAGGTTAAGTAGCAACATCTGGAGCTGGATTTACCATTCTGGAAGAACAGACTTGACAAGGACATTGATGAATGCATGGCTGAATATGAGGATTAGAAATAGCAAAACTCTAATTGAGAATCATGGCCAGATATCTTGGGGAAACTAGAATTCTGGATCTAGTTTATGTCCCAATGACTAATATTAGGACTCAGTATAGATAAGGCTGCATTATTGAAACAATACTTTTCTCTAAAATCACCCTCATTTTCATTAGAAGTAACCAGATTAAGAAAATAATTAACACTTGGCTTGATTATTTGCATAAGTGTGGCAAGAAGAGTAATTGATTACATAGGCTCTTTTAAATGTGCTTTGCTGGAGGTTTTTATAAGGAACTTCAGATTGGACTTTTAAAGGCCTCTCAAGGCCAGAAAGCCAAGCCAGACTTGCCATCAGGTTTTGCCTGCAGTACCTGTAGATTTGGGTGAATTCCTCTCTTCTTGAGGTCCCCAAGACATTCTGAGGTTCCTGCCCTGCCAGGACGTGACCTTCCTTACTCACCTGGTAAGGCTGCTGGGAACCCTGTAAGCAAGGTACCAGGCCAGTTCCTCCAAGGGGCTTTGTTGGCCCAGTAAAGTCAACCTTAGTTCCTTAAAGCTGTCTGTTCATATGAGTTTATGCACATGTCTCTCAGGTATAACATTCCAGTCAAAGCCTTGGTAATATAACCAGTGTTTTTAATTGGTCTTCTTACAAGGAAAGCAGATTCTTATTGAACTTATGCAAATAAACATACTGCCATGAAATATAAAAGTAGTCAGTGAGTTTTTAAATTCTGGAGGGATCAGGTGGAGAGAAAGATAAAGATAAATGTTTCAATTCTGCTTACAAAGGTATTGTCATTTACTAAACTGTTTTCAGCTTAAGAGAAAAAGCTTAAAACACTTTATTAGCAACATTTGAAACAAAAAGCCACAAAATCATCTTCTTTAGTTTACTTAATCCTATGTAATACGTGTTCTGCTGAAATCTACTTCTTTACTAGTTTAGGAGTAATAAAACATTGACTATAAATGACAAAAGACTTGCAAATGACAGTGGATAAAGATCTGATGAGTTTACTATAAGACAGTTGACATAAGAAAATTTGGATATTTCTGTAACACAAAACATTTAATAACAAAGTTTAGCCATCATTCCCTTTGATAGTGCTTTCCAGGTGGCTGGAAATGAAATGCAAGTACAATTCTAACACCAGTCATTTAAAGCCAGGCTGTATTGCAGAAGATAAATTTCTTTCATTTCAGGGAGTCTAGTTTAAAAACATCCCAATTTTTGAGGGTAATGATGAACCCAATAAGTAGAGTAGATTTCCACTAAAATAACTTAGAAACTAGCAGTCTACAGGACTTTTGACTATTTTCCTTCCTTGTGGCAAAATATATTTAGCTGCATAACCTTATTATATTGTACACTTCTCTCAGGGACCAAGCCTCTCTAATCAGAGACTTCCTATTGAGGCCAGGTTTGTGTGAAGAAGATAAGGCACTTTTTTTTCAGGGTCTGGGGATCGAATTGCTCCCAGTTCCTCAGAATGCATGCCAGAGGCGTGTCTGGCTTTAAACTTGAAGAGCTGCTCCCATCTGGAAGAGAGAGAGAGAGAGAGAAAGACGGGTGTCCAGCACCTGCTCAGCCTATCTCTCTGTGACGGCATCCCCTCGTCTTGGAGCCTGGGTGACAGTGGTCAGTCACCCCGTCTGCCGGCCTACTGGACTTAACCACTCCTCAGCAGCCGTGGCCTGCACCTCGCCTTGATTCCCCTCTTGCCCTCCCACTCAGCACGAGTCGCCTCGGAGCTCTGGATTTAGTGGGACCTCACCAGTGTGCTCCTACTTTATGCCATTGGGGAATTTTAATCTGGATCCTAGTTTCTCTGCACAAGCTTTAGTCATTCCTTGAGAGCTCCCTGCCTGTCTGATAAGTGCAGGGACTGTGTGACCTCTCACTGCCTGAGCCTTGGTCAGAGTCACAAGCCCGTTTTGCTTCCCTGGGGCCACAGAAAAGGAAATGCCAGCCCCAGGATGACTGCCTCCAAGGAAGGGAGATCAATAGAATAGAGCCATGGCTAGAATTTAAATGGGGCCATTTACATGTATAGTTACAGAGGGGGAGTCTATGATCAAGCACTAGTTTCTGCCACTGCCTGGAAATCATTTAGCCAGTCACCCACTACAACAAATCTGATCTGAGACAAGAGGTTGGGGGTGGGGGGGGGGGGGGCATCTGCGACTCTCGCACAGGCAGCAGCCTAGCCGGAGGTTCACTCAGCGCCATCAGATCAATCAGCCAGAGCTGAGATCCAAGGACCACTGTCTACTAGTCCGGCCTGCCCTCGGAGTCCGCGGATTAGGAGAGGAAAGTAGGAAATCAGCTCAGCCACTCCCCGACATTCCCGTCCGTCTGGAGGCGGGGTATCAAGGAGCGGCAGACACCGGGAAACCTTTCACCCGAGACTTGAGACTGGTAACCAACGTCAATAGTCCTTTAAGTGGCTAACGGGTGCCCAGACACATTTTCATGAGATAAAAAGTGCAGTATTAAGTCAGGAGTAAGAGCAAAGCATGGATCTCCTACCTTGCGGTGGTGAGCATCGGGTTCCGTGAAATTGATGAAGTTAGAAGAGAGTTAAGGAAGCCCCCTGCCTCACTCAGAGACCAGGGCGGCCTGGGGAAGCAGGCTGGAAGTCAGAGACAGAGAAAGAGAGACACTCCCTCTGGATACCCAGTCGGGGTGTTGGGGTCTGAGTCCAGACACGTGGGCCTTTGAGAAGCCGCTGAGGTGTAGCCTCAGCCTAGACCCTCGCAGTTGCCCACAGCTTTCCTCAGTCCCTCGCATCCAAGGAGATGCCTCTGAAAGGGAACCCTGGCCTCCACTCAGGTGACGTTCCCAGCTCCCAAGGGAGATGGGGGATCCACTGAGGAAGACGCAGGGGAACCTGTCACTTGAGACTGTGAGATTACCAGCCGGGCTAGTCCCATTTAAGTGGCTGATGAGCGCCTGATGTGTGCCATAGACGGCTTCCTTCTATAAGGACAGTGAAGGAAAAGGCAGGCTTGGATGCCAATACTCACCTCCGATGTTATCCCAGATGAGCCCCCAAAGATGATGTCGGGGTTCTTGTTCACGAAGCCAAAGAATGAGCTTCACAAACACCCAAGGTAGGAGAGCAAGGTACAGGCTTTTATTTAGAGATAAAGTGAAAGGACAGAGCTCCCAGCTCACGCCAGGAGGGGACAAGAGAGCCCAGGGTGGTGTGTTGTCTAGGGGATTTTATAGGCAGATGAGGATTTTTTGAGAACATGAAAAAAAGGCTTAGGGGTGTAGACCTGCTAAGTAGTGTCTGAACACCCAGAATTAGCTTAACACAAAGAATTTCCAGCCTGATCTCTCTCCGGGATACTGGTGTCTTGGTCTAGGAGCATATCAAAAGGCAGCCTGCCCAGCCCCCAAGGTGGGCTGAGGTATTGTCTATTTGCTAAAGAGTAAGTTAAGAATCTTGCTTCTTAAACTTCCTGGGTGTTAAAATGCAATCTTGTCTTTAAAAAAGGTAGAATCTTTCTTGCCTTTTACTATGTTGTTTACAGCTGGGTCTGCATGCTAAATGAATTGCCCAGTTTTCAAAACCACCCCATCAGATCTGAAAGAGGAAAGACAGGGCATAGGCCTGGGCCTTTAGCATGCTAAAGTGAATCTTACAAATGATTAGCATAATAAAAACATGGGCTACTCTTCTTTGTCTGGGGAACATTAACTGATCTCACTGAAGCTTAATGTTTAACACAGAGTTTTGGTAGGGGGTTTCCCTGCATGAAGTTACATTGCTCTGACTGCAAATATCCTGCCTTGCTTTTTCCGGAGGCCCTTCCCCTATTCTGTCTAAGCCCATGGTCCCTGTCTCCCTCACAATCTTAGCCTTTCCACGTTTATGAATTTCTTTTAGTTCCTCAAACATTCTCTGTAACATCGGTATTTCGTCTTTGTTTTCTCTCCTGACTTCCTACAATTCCTGACTCCTGCCTCCTCCACTAAACCTCCATGTGTAAATGGCTTCCTTTGGTTGGTTTCTTCTGGCTCCCAGAAGAGAAGAAAACATCCTTTCTAGCAATTACTTTAAAACAACAAGTTTAACTCTCTCCCTGTTTCATTTCATGCTCTCTTTGGGTTCTGTTTTGTTTTTGCCAGGGACTTTGTATTTTCCATACTTTGTTTTTCTTTGTGTATTTCTGTTTTCTCACTTATTGATAGCATACATGCTTTTGTTTAACTGTTCAGTATTCATCAGTGCCATGCTTATGTAAAATACACCAGGTTATTTTTAGTCAAGTCCTTACATCCTGCAGAGCATTTCCCAATGTAACATTTTTCTGAATTTGTCAGAAATTCCCTGTTCAAAATTGCCTCAAAAGAGAGGCAAATGAAAATAATTCTGCCTGCTTAATTATAAGCTTGTGTCAGAGGGCTGACTTTATTTGTAAGCATGTGGTGAAAATTTTGTATTAATCTTTATGAGTTTGTGTTTTCTTTCTCAAATTTAATGCTCTATTTTCTCAGAGCAAGAACTTGTGGCTCATATTTTTGTGACTTCCATTTTTGTGCTTCTCATTTTCTATAGAACTCTGTTTCCTTATCGTAAAGATAAGGGGTTTGGGTTCCATAATATTTATAGTGTTTTACATAGATAAAATTACAGAATCACTTGGAAGTAAGAGAAAAACTATATTCCACAACAGGGACCTTAAACCTAACAGAGAATAAAGATTATATGGGCATATATGTTTGATTCCATCATGTGAATTATGTTATAGCCTAAAGAATTTATTAGCTTTTCTTGATAGATTGTGAAAAAATATAAATATGTATAAGAAATACAGGAATTGCCCCATAACAGCAGGAAGATGTCAGGAATGTTAAACCTGCCTGTGATACAGGCCAGGGTCTACCTCTTGAAGGCGTTTCATCAAGGATGCACCTTAAGTTTGCTCTCTAACCACAAATTAGGGAAAAATAAAAGAGGGGACCTAAGTACTTGCAGAGTTAAAGCAGGCTGACTCTCTAATGCACCGAAAATAAAGCTTAAACATCATTATAATTGCATAATTTCCTCATGGCTATGTTGTGCAAATGAAATTATCTCAGCACTTCACTTATGATAATGTTTAATGAATTAACATCATCTTTGATAAAAATGGTGGTTTCATAAAAATGATGTTGATTAGCAAGTAAGTCACAAAATTATGAAGAATATTTTTGTAAGTGAACAAAATGAACAGAAATGGCCCTGTAAGGCAGTGTAAGAATTATGATTTATTTACTCAGGCTTCCGTATGTGTAGGTGTCATTTCTTCCCATTCTGCAGCCAGAATCGTCTAGATCTGGGATTCACCACCAGAGAGCACCGCCATTTCCGCCGCCTGCAACGGCACGTGGCTGCACGCCACCCCTGCCCTCTGGGCTTTCCAGCAGGCGAGGCCTGCACGCGCAGCCGGGAGAGCGCGGCCCCCCGGCCCCCCCAGGGAGCACCAGCCCCCCCTGAGCCCAGATTCTGCGTCACTTTAGCAGGGCTGTTTGACCACGCCTCCCGGGAACTCCACCCCGTGCGTGGTCCCCACTGACTGCTCTGGCGCCATGTGAGCCCGAGACCTGCAGGCTCCGTCGGCCGCCTTTGCCGTCTCTGGAAGCTGCGGCCGCACAGGTCATGTCTCGGCTACAAAGAGGCCTCCTGCGCAGAGGGGGCGGCAGCTCCTGCCGAGCCCGCGAGGTTTGTTCTGAGATCCCTCCTTCTCTGTGACTTGCAGCCGCCGGGGCTCAGATGCGTGCTGGCCGCTGCTCTCTGCGGGGTGGGAGGCCCTGGTCTGCAGGCGCTGTGGTTTCCACGGGGCGAGGACTCAGCGCAGGCAAGCTGCCCGTGTGACCCGGTGAGACGAGGCGCCGGGAAGGGGTGTGCCCGACCGGCGTGCACGGCCCTGAGCTGCTGGTTCCCAGCGCATCACGTTCTCCTTTCCCTCATCCCGCCTCGCCGGCACAGGACAGGCCGTTCCTCGCTGATGGGAGTCCGGCTCCTGCCTTCTGCTCCTGGATCTCTTCCTCCATCTCTTCTCCTCATACTTCCCTGATCTTAGAATTTTTGGGGTCAGAGAAACGTGAAGTGGCACCACCCACGATCTCCCAGCTTGGAAGCACCGTGAGGACCTCCCGCATTGCAGGCTGAATGCTGGCCCACCCCAAGCTCAGCTCCACACGCTTGGGGCTCACTGTAACGTGCACTGGAATGTACCACCTTGGGGTCCCCACGACCTTTAAACAGGTGGCCCCCAGCGCAGTCCTTTCCTCCGGTGACTCTGAAAGATGCGGGGCAGTCATGGAGTCATGAGCAAAGCCATTCAAGCAGCGATCTCTCACCATTGTGTTCCTCGTCCAGGCTTTCTCTGCTCCCTCTGTAAGTTTACCAGACCTTACACAGGGGCAGAAGGAGAAAGAGGGATCTGGGGGTCAGATCTATAGTTAATTTATTTGCTTACTTCATTCTTTTCCCTTAATCCAGAGACGCCAGCTCTCCAGCTCATCCGAACAAAACGTAAAGAGCTAATCTTGAATACTTTATTCTCTGTGACCTTAGCCCACAGCAGATTCGTAAAGTCGTGATCAGAACTTGATTTTTTAGTTTCATATTAAAAATGTGTTTATTGCTCATTTCATGTTTTGTTTTGGTTTGTCTGTTTTTCCTTTGGATTTTCTGGTGACAATTTCTCAGTTCAGACATCCAGAAACAGTCAGTGATGCAAAAGGTGTGGGAAGGGGTTTTCATATCTAGTTCTCAGAAGCTAAGACTGTAAACATTGAGTCAGAGGTGTAGTGCGTAGTTTCATTACATGGTTTCACTTCTTTTTGTGCTGAAATCTCTGCAGTTCGGTCTAAACTGTTTTTATGTTTTATATACTTGCCTGAACAATTTTTCTCCTCCCCCCATGTATCCCATCTATGCCTGGTTCCATCCTTGTAAATGGGCTGCTGCATCCTGTTTACTCCGTGTTGCTCGGTGAGCATTTAAGGTCTTTTACTGACTGTCGCTGTCTGAACACCCTTTCAGCATGTCTCCGGGCTCATCTCTCCCCTTGCCTGACCCTGACAACCCATGGTGTTCTGGTTGCACTGTCGCATGCTTCCGCTCAGGACCCTGAGGCTTGAAGGACCAGTACAATATATAGGGAAACGGCTAAATTAATCATTGGGATGGCGGTTTGAGGGTCCAGCACAGGGGGTGCTGATGGGAGGATCCTAGCCAGAAGATTCCTAGGATCCTTTTTCTGCCCAAATTCTAATCCTGGTTCCCTATTCTTGCCACAGTCCTTTGGATCATGTCAACAGAGTCACTGTCTTTGTACATCAGCTAGAGGTGGTTCCTCTTGTGCGGGACCAGGGTCTCGGATGACCAGCCCCCCAGGTATGTATTTACTACAGTGATACCATGAAACTGCATGGATCCTCACCCGTTTGTGCTGTGATGGACTCATCATCCAGTCACAACACTGGTACAGTGGTTTAATTTTTGCTGTGAATTCTTAAATTATTCATTCCTTTAAAAAATCTCGATTACATTCTTTAGGAATTGGCTAATTTTCTAAATTGAATGTTAGCATATACTTGTAATAGCAAATCAGGATTAGAATCTGTGTTTCCGAGTGAGCTTTTCAGCATCCATTACGGTTAAGAATTGACTCACGGCTCCCCCACCCTGGGCTGTGGGAGACTGCTTGCATGAAGGGCCCCAGTGCTTCACCCTTCCTGTTTCCATGTCCATTGACATGTGGCTGTGTAATGCTTTCCTGCCCTGATTCTGGGCATGGGCCTGGGACTTGCTGGCCAATGGGATATGGGAAATATGATGCATGGTGTTCTCTTGCTCCTCTGCCATTGCCGGGAGGGTGTGGACAGGCTGCAGGCTGGAGGGTGGGACACGCTCAGGCATCCTTTTCACCTCAGCCGAGCCGTTCGAGATCAGTCAGCTCATAACTGAGAAAGACATGAGTGAATCTAGTTGACATGTCGATGACCAGCCTAAGCAAGTCCAAAGTTGATCACTGAATTGCAGGCTTTCTGGCTCAGTTACTGCTTACCTTTAAACTCTCTAATTTTGGGGTGTTTGTTATACAGCATTACGGGAGCATTAGAACAAGACACATGAAGGATATAAAGGGCCATATCATTAGGGGCGGGTGGTGGGAAGAGGGTTTCCTTGAAGAAGGCTGTGCTGTGTGTCCCAAGCCATTCCGCTCAAAGTGGAGGTCTTTAATTTGACAGCTATCCTCTCAATTTTACAGGCACAAGTGGACTGGAATCTTCCACTTGGGAATTTATATAATAGGGGCTGTGACTGTCATTCTGAGGTGTCAGGGCAAAGGCGTATGGCATGGGAATGAGGCACACTTCGCTGATGGCAGAGGGGTGCGTGCTTCTATGATGGGCTAGACGTAGACCCTCTTGGGGCACTTTGCACTCTCTCCAAGAGGGCCATGTGGAAAGGTGATGGGAGCCACATGGGGCAACCGGTGCTTCACCCCTCAAAGCAGGGACAGCAACGGGAGTAGCGGTCTGAGGAAGCAGATTGTGCCTTGTCCCAGGAAGCACCAGTGGGTTCTCGGTGGTGGATCCCTGCAGAATTCCCAACAAAACTCAGGAGAAAAAACTATGTGTAAACATCTGCCAGACCACAGCTCCTTCGGTACAGTACATTCAAGGCAGAGCTTCCCTGCTTTCCTGTCTGCCCTTCCCCCTCAGCTTAACCTGGCAGTGGGGGCTGGATGGGGAGGCAAAGGGATGGAAAGGTGCAGGAACAGAAGGCTGTACCCCCTCCAAGTGGGTGCAGTTTACCTGCAGGTGGCCTGACCTGGAGAGGGTGGGGTGGGGCAGGAGGGGTCTTACCTGCGGATGAAGATTGAAGCATCAGTGACTAGTCTAATTTCTAAATGGGGATAAGTTTTCCTACTTAAAGACCATAACTCTTTGTATTAACTAGGAAAGATAAAAACTCATGAGAGTGCCAGAGTTTTCATCCAAGGGTAAAAACTTTCCCATCCTTGTGTGAATACATTTTTCAAAGATGGTAGAAGACAAAAATTAGGATGCTTTCTGGTCCTTGGGTCACAAAACATGCTCAGTCTTCCAGTTACTCACACAATAAGGACACCATCATTTCTGAGAAATTAATATGTAAAAAAGTATTCTAAAGCTCTACTAAACATCTATTAGTTTCAAATTTAGAAGGAATGTTAGTGTCTTACAATGCTTAGGTCCTTTATTATTCACCCACCCACTATATATTTTGAGTTTCTGCTATGTACCCAGCATTATATTAAATTATAAGAATAGACTGGATAATAAGATATGTATTGTCTCTGCTTAACCACAGCTTATGGTCTATGGAGGAGATCGGCATTAAGAAGACAGTCACCCAAATAACACTTATGGTGGCAGAAAGGCAGGAGGCACTTAATGGATCTGCTTGATTCTTAAGCCTATAAAGTAGATCTCTGCCAACACAGGGTTAACTGCTTACATAGGAGATAAATATAGAGACAGATTGTTAAATTAAAAGATTATGATATTTTAAGGGCTACAAAGTGACAGGGCTATAAAGCACAGATAAGATCCTATGACTAATTCTGGGTTCTCAGAGAAGTCAGTGGTAGGGCTGATGTTTCAGCCAGACCTGGAGAGATACTGGGATTTGGGCTGAAATAATGCATCAGTCAGGAGAAGCAGTCTGGACAGAGCAAAGGGTGGCCTGGGGAAAAGCCTTCACTACGTGCAGAAACATGTGACAGTTTAGTTTGAAAAAGCCTGACACCCTCCTTCCTCTGCATAAGAAATGGAAAGTTTAGGCATCACTGGTGTTTGCTTTCTATGGTTCTATTTGCTTAGCATTTTAATGTAATTCATTTATTTGGTTTTTCAAGCTAACATTATAGCAAATGTATGCTGGAGTAGAAAAAAAAATCGTTATTACTGGCCATCCAATAGCCGTGTATATGGAATATTTTTAGCTTAATTCTCTCGCAAGTGAAAGCCACCTTAACAGTATGCATGTAAGCATGTTCAGTGAATAAGGCATGATGACTGTATATGGGATGTTCTTTTCATTGGACCCGAAGGTGAGAATGAGACAAACCAGTGAAAATGTTTTGCTTATAAAATTATGGTATCTGCAGACTCTAATAATGCTGACACATTTTTAAATCAGTAGTTTTATATCTATAAGAAACCATAAATATCATTCACTGTTCACTTGCTTACTCACCCATCCATGCACCCATCGACGCCTCCGCCGACCGGACACCCAGCTCCGTGCAAAGCCCTGGGTGCGCGGCAGTGACAGGCCCGGAACTGTGCTGGCGTCCGGATGCTCGCAGAGTAACGGGGGGCAGAGAAACAGTCCTGCTGTTTCTGGTCAAGGCTGTGCGCTGCGATGGCTGCTCTGGGGCGGGGGAACCGTCCGAGAGAGAGCGTCGTAAAAGCAGCTGCTTCCCTGGGGAAAGGGTGGAGGAGCTGAGGCCCTAACAAGGCGGCGGGAGACCCTGCTCTCGCCCCGCCATGGCCTGTCCACGGCGTTGCTTGGGAAAGTAGAAAATGGGGGCAAACACGGGCCGCAGGTGGTGAGTTCCCCTCGTCTCTGGAGCGGGTTCCACTCTCCCTGCTCATGAGGCCGGGACACAGTTGCTTCATCTGTTTTCACCAGTTTCCTAGTTGAGGTGGGAAAATAAAGTTCAGGGCCTGTCGCCCCTCGTCTGGTGCTGCCATGACCCGGGACCGAACAGCAGGCAGACAGCAGAACCCGACTTCCCTCCCTGTTCTGCCTCCTCACGCTCCTCGGTCGGGCGAGCGGTCCCAGGACTGGGGCGGCGGGAGGCTGAGCTCCCACCTGGACGCTCCGGGGGCCGCAGCCCCACCGCACCCGGCCCGCTCTGGGTCTCTGCTCCGGGGGCCGCAGCCCCACCGCACCCGGCCCGCTCTGGGTCTCTGCTCCGGGGGCCGCAGCCCCACCGCACCCCGGCCCGCTCTGGGTCTCTGCTCCGGGGGCCGCAGCCCCACCGCACCCGGCCCGCTCTGGGTCTCTGCTCCGGGGGCCGCAGCCCCACCGCACCCGGCCCGCTCTGGGTCTCTGCTCCGGGGGCCGCAGCCCCACCGCACCCCGGCCCGCTCTGGGTCTCTGCTCCGGGGGCCGCAGCCCCACCGCACCCGGCCCGCTCTGGGTCTCTGCTCCGGGGGCCGCAGCCCCACCGCACCCGGCCCGCTCTGGGTCTCTGCTCCGGGGGCCGCAGCCCCACCGCACCCCGGCCCGCTCTGGGTCTCTGCGCCAGCCGCACCCTCATTTTGTTTGGGGCTGCTTTCCCTTTCCGGGTGCCTCTGGTGCATGACAAGAGACTTCGCACAAGATTGCTTGCAGAGCCGCTGACCCTGCCTGTACTCACAGATTGAACCTGTAAGGAAACTGCGGATTCGGGGCTCGCAAGCGTTCACACCCCCTTGGACTCTCTTGAGAAACACGCATTAAACACCAGGCAGGAAGGACTGTTTTGACTTCTGGCTCCCCAAGGGGCCCATGTTTCCACGGGTCAGATGTTGCCCAGGCAACGGACGGAGAAAGAAGACCTCATTCTGACAGATTCGTCATCTTCTGCACAAGGTACTCATGCCTCCACAGGAGACCAGAAGCCCCTGGAGCAGGCCTCCTCTCAGCGGTGTAGACCCGAGCTGGGCTGATCGCAGGAGGCCACCTCAGTTTGTCAGGGTCCATTACGTGGGCGCAGCGAAAACAGGCAGTTTCTGGGGCTGGACACAGTGTGCTGCCGCCGAGCGTGTCTGTACTTAAAGGAGACAAAGTTTTGGCCCAGGCAGCGAGCCTGCGACCGGAATCCTGGCTGTGGTTCGTCTTGTTTGTCTCGAGAACCCAGTAAAGTGCTCACTGTCTGCATCTGATCTCGGACATGGAGGCACAGTAAAGGGACCCTGGGGACGAGCAGTTCAATCTGTTTGACCCTGTTCAACCGAGTTACTTTGATCAAATCATTGGAACCTGACTCATAGCTTGGAAATGGGTGAAAATATACTGTATCTCTTTTTTTACACATAAGAACTCAGAAAGTGAAGGGTTAAAACCAGTGGGAAAAATCCAGGTTTCTTTTATTCTACTTCACTCAGTTTATTCTTTTTTTTAATTTTTCCTAATTCAAGAAATCCTCTTCTGTAACAGCGCCTGCCCTTCTCCTTGTCCGCCTCACGAAATTTGCATGGTGAAAAATACCTTATCTGTGAGACATCCCTGAAACTATGTAGCAATGCCTGGCATAGCAGAGCGGATCTACCTTTTATTTGTAGAAACTGTTATTCAAAAGTAGCACGAATTCATCTAAGATTAAAAACCACATACAATTTATGAAAACATGAAGAAATCCCACAAATAGTAGCAATTTATAACTGATATCAATTTTCTCCATCAAATAGCACAGTTACTATAGGACAGTTTCTGTCTCCTACTGTATTTTTCTGGCAGTACTGACTCTGATTAACCAAGAGGCTGGAGAAGTTTGTCTTTAGCAGTCTCACCCATTTTCTTTTCATCGTCCCTTTCCCCACTCTACTACAAGTCTTCCTGTTGCCTCCTTGATTACTAGAGCCTCTCCACTTCGGACCCACTTCTAAACCTGTTATTCCAGGAGGTGGTGGGATTTCACTTACTTATCTGCTGCTATTCAGAAGAGTATAAAGCTGTTTATTTTCAGCAGTCTGAGTTGAGCTGTGTGTAATGCTGGGAAAATCTCTTAGCCATGAAGGATTCAGCTATCTCCCATGGTAAATGATGGCATCTCTCATCCCTTTGTCATGTGGCAATTGTGAGAATACTATGAGTAATTAATCTGACAGTTCTGAAACGAAATGAAGGGAAATTCATTTAAAATGGAGTTGAGAGACCAGAAGGGGGTGCTTTCCTGCCCTACCACTGTTGCCACTGGCAGACTCCAAAAGGAAGGGACCTACGTGCATCCCTACAGAAAGGAGCCTGCAGTACTGCTCCAGAAGGAGGGAGGAAGGATTTCTCTTTGCCCAGCAACAAGCTCAACCAGTAAGAAAATGCCACAACCCAGCCAATGAGAAACTGCCCTGAACACTTCTCTTCTCCAATGGGCTTTAGTCCAAAGCAGCCCCTCCCTACTTCCTCCTTTTCCCTTTAAGGTAACATCCTCTCCTTTGCGCTCCTGTCATGCATGTAGCTTTTGCTATATCTTGTTTGTACCAAACTGCAATTCCTCTGCTATCCCTGAGCAAACCCATCTTGTTGGTAAAGTAACTGGCCATTTTCTTTGAAGGTCAGCACAGGGAATTATAAACTCTTAGGCAGGGTTTCTCCATCTTGTTACTGTTAGCATTTGGGGCTGGATAAGTCTTTGCTGTGGGTGGGCTGCCTGTGCTATACAGGATGTTTGACAGTGAGGGGTGGCAGAATGAGCCCCCAGAACATGGCTACAGGAGTCAGGACATGCTCCCAAAATAAGTTGCTTTGGTATGTTGACTGTTCTGAGCTGTATGCGCTTGCAAAACAGCAGATGCAGGGAGAGGCTTTCTCTGAACTCCCTTTTCTGCCTAAGACAGATCCTCCCAGAGGCACTCAGCTGCGGCAAGTCCTCTCCCCAGAACTGTCATCAGCCAGGGCAGAGTCCCTAAGACTGGAAGCTGATGCCACACCCACACAAACTTTGTCACAACTACCCTAGCTCCCATCTAGTCTTCTAGAAGCCATTCATCTTTCCTAAACATCATTTACGTTCCCCTAAGAGGCCTATATCCCCTCTCCCCTTTCTCTATCAGGATGGTGTTTAATCATGAATTCTAAAGCCAGTTCTCTGAGTTCCTCATTTTTTCCTGGGTGTCTCCCATGTATACTTGAGGTACACATGTTAATTAACTTCTGTTTGTTTTTCTTGTTTATCTTCCTTTTATTACGGGGGTCTCATCTGGGCACCCAGAAGGCAGAGGAAGCATGGTTTATCTTCTCACACAGCAGCGTGCCTCGCCTCTACCTGCTGGAAGGCCATTAGCAGTACTTGTCTCCTTTCCATGTGACAAACAAAAATGTCTCTAGCTGTTGCCAAATGTCCCCTTGGGGACAAAACCGTCCCAGCTGGAAACCATTGCTCTAGGGGGAATCTGTTCCCACCACCTGTCCAGAAGCCCTGCCTAGCTCCAGAGAATAGAAACTGACATCCTGGTTATACTTTACCTTCTTCCAACCCTCCTCAGAGATGGAGCAGAGGCACAGAGCATGCTCAGTCCCTGCCTTCTCTGAGCCTTTTCTTAGTGGGGTATGGAGAACTGCAGAGAATCCAGCAGAGCTCTTCAGGCAAACCCTTGCAGTAGATTTGACCAAACTCTAACATGACTTCTGACAGCCTAAGGTTGAGTCCCTGGGACAACCTGCCGGCAACACTTGGAGTTTTTACCTGGACAACCGCCGGGCTGTGGAAAGAACTGACTGTTCTAACACCTGAGGTAGACGCCGGTGTCCTTTACTTGGAGCATTTACTCAAAAGGCCTTATAATTGTGACTCCTTTTTCTGTCCTTGAGAGATACATGTGTATTTCCTGTAATTCTGAGTTTATTCCCTGTAATGCTTCTCAAGGATCTGAAAGCCATTTATTTGGAATGCATCCAGGACAGGGTCTCTGTCTCCCAGTGTCTTAGAGAGAATAAAATCCTAACGTCTATAATTTCAGATAAAAGACAGCTGGCCTAACTGGTATGTAGGCTGACGAGCCCTTAGTAATTTTTCATTTTCCTGACTCTGCTCAAACTCACACGGCTTCCCCTCCCTACTCGCTCATTCACCTTTTAAAATGCCAGTTGCCTCTAACCAAATCCTGGTTCCATTCAGTTCAGGTAAAGCTGGACCCTCTTCCCAATTGCAGTAACATTTTACTAATTAAAATCTGCCCTCACGACTTTAGCTGTCACTAGGCTGTGTCTGTCTTGGACACTAAACTGCCCAAGAGGGCAGGGTACTCCTCCCTACTCTTCACTGCTCTAACTTCCAGAGCAGCTGGGGAGCAGGTCGGTAGAATCCTGGGGTGAAGCGTTCACAAGTGCATTTGCCTTCTGGTCAAAGCTGCGTTCTCAGTCCGATTTTACAGGCTCCATTCTTCATCCGCATGAACCTACTTACTTGGTTTCAGATTCAGGAAAGTGACATATTTATCCCATACCAGCCCTAACAAAAACCGTAAAACCTTACACAAATGATGCAATCACTGATGATATTCTACCTAAACTTTTCCTGGTGCTGACAGGGCCCAGGCCTCAATGCATGACATCTCTAAGACATTTTCCTGTTCAAGGGATCATGCTGAGCTTGCAGTAGTTTAACCCAAAAAGCTACTTTCTCTGGTAGGGGATTAGGCCATCTAACAGCCTAATGGGAAGGAAGACCTAGGAGGGTTGGGGACCTTCAGGAAGCTATTAAAAGTCTCCTCAACCCTCCCACACTGCTGTACTTACTTTGAGTCTGATCTTGTGTCTAGGTAAGAAATGTTGTTTCCAAGGAACTCCTGATTTGCTTTTGAACAGTAGTAAAATTTTTATCAAGCTAAAACTCTTGCAAAAATATCTAGGTAATAAGTACTGTTATTTGAGGGCACAGTTGCCATTATTCTGAGTTTTATTTTTCTTTTACAGTACACACATACACACCCACCCACCAAGGTTTTATTAAAATAGGATTATCTGAACATCAAACACTATATCTAAACATATGTAATTATGAAGGCTCTGTATACTGATACAATTGTCCATGAATTTGCAGGCACCATAGCTGCCATCTAAAACAGAAAAAAATTGCCTCAAAGGTGCCACCAACTGTTGTGATTGAAAATTACAATTTAGGGCCTTCCTCACATATCAACGTGACCCATTTAGTATTATCACGTTTTTCACTGCTCTCAACTACTGTTCTAGGAAACTAATTTCAACCATTTGCTCTTGCTTTTTGTAAATATCAAGGCTTAACAGAATGAAATCTATGTTTCATTTTATGATGTTTCTCCCTCAATAAGGGCCAAAAATAGGATAATGCTCACTTAAGAGTTCCAAGTTTTAAAATACTTATTTAAGAAATACTTGACAACATTTCTGAAGGAATCTAGGAAGGAAAATAAGAAAAGAAACAGATATATGAGTGGCCAAGATACTGAGTTAAATAGAAAAGCAGACATTATACTTGTAGACTGAAAATAACTAGGATTCATCAATAAAATGCTTCTGTAAAATGTGGATTTTGATCTGCAATTTAGAGGCAAGAAAAGATGCATACATATTCTGTGCCAGCCATGAATGAGCTTGAAGGAAGTGTTCAGGCGTATATGTCTGAGCCAGAAGCCAACAAGTAGCCCGGGATGATGAGAGCTGCAGAAATGAGAAAATGACTTCAGCTAAAGGAAAGAATTTTATGGGCTCAGAATGCTATGGCTGGGAAGGAAGGATTAAAGACAACTGGACGTGAATCATTTCCAT
The DNA here is from genome assembly GCA_032199065.1 of Smutsia gigantea. Classification (NCBI taxonomy): domain Eukaryota; kingdom Metazoa; phylum Chordata; class Mammalia; order Pholidota; family Manidae; genus Smutsia; species Smutsia gigantea. Next base: position 18,148 of record JAVSCE010013224.1, on the reverse strand, counting down.
CTCCACATAGGACTTTTCAGTGGATATCAAGAGCCATTTTGATAGATCCAAGGTTATAAACTAATGCTAAGAGAAATCACTGTCCTTCTCTCAAACAATGTCGAAAAAATAATTTCCTGCTATGTTAACTACAGCACTTAACTGGTGACCAATTAAAATTTAAAACTAATCTCTGTAGAAGCAAAAATATCTTTCCTAATTGAAGAATCAGACTGTATCACACCAAACCCCTGTTTAAATGTCTAATGTTGTCTTGTCGGCTAAGTCCACGGAAAGACTGGGAATCCACCTAAGGCAGGGATATGTTTTAGACAGTTGACTCCGTAAATCACTGCCATGAAGAAAGTGCATTTTCATTTTAACACAAATGTTTTATTTCTCCACACATATTCGTACCTTGATAAGCTCATTTAGTAGAAAGTATTTAAATACATACTTCTTCACAGCCACTTTTGAGTGTTTGAAATAAAAATCTGTAAGTAACAAATCCAAAACTATTAAATTCTACTTACTCTGTATGAAACACATCAACTGTTGAATGCAGTTCATTCTCAAAGGATTCTGGGATTAATTCTTCAATATTTTTTTATTATTTTTTATTTTGTATACCTGAAGCTAACATAATAGTTATATTTCAATAAAAATACATTAAAAATGGGATCAGGAAATTGAAAAGAAGTTTTAATGGTCTTAAAATAATAGAATAATAAAAAAATAATACATAATATTTATAAAATGCTATTTCCAAGCTTAACTGAATGCTTATTGTTTTAATAAAAATGTGGACTGCAGACACTGATGTAAATGAATCAGAATTTCATTTTCCCAATACTTTGTGTTACTCAGATTTTCCCAATAAACTGTTATTGGTTTAATAAATATTGAGAAGAAAAGAAAACCCAAAAAACAAAGAACACCAAACACACACACACACCTATTTTTTACACATTTATAAGATCATTTTATTGGGACAGTTGCTTATTTCTTTACTTAATTTTGGTTATGGCCATGTCTTCCTCTTATTTTTAAAATGTGGAGTTTCATATTATAGTCTCTTTCTACTCTCCATTGTAAGGCACTGAACAAGTTGAAAACTTAAAAATAACAAGTTGAGTTAAATTTAAACGAGTTGACTCTTGATAAAATTCATGCTATGGAAATTATTAAACATTGCAACCCAACTTTTCTCTATTAAAAATATTCCAGTGAAATATGAAAACTATTTTAAATGTTTGCTTCACTGATACAAATAAAATGGAACATTGTGGAATTCATCTAATGCTATAAAAATCAAACTATTTACCATTATGTGTATTTTTAACTATGGCTAGTAGCTAGATAATCTAATATGTTTAAAAAAAAAACGATAGTTTATTTAGATCCCTGAATATTAAAATTTGCTTGTGGACTGAGGAGGTTCTAAGACAGACGTTACTCAGAATCCCACTGAAGACAAATCATCTTGTAGACTTAATCTGGCAGCTTTTATGTTTGAGGAAAGAGACAGGCAGTTCCTCTGAATTTTTTTCTTCAACCTCAGTCTTTGTGTGGAAGGTTAAGACAAGGACTAGAGATTATGGAAGGGTTCTACTTCATGTTTGGTACAGGAGGGGGAATGATACAAAACGAAATGCTAAAAAGAAGGAAAACTTTATTGGCTAGATTTTGAGATAGGACAACTTTTTAACGATTTAACAAAAATAGAAAGCAGCTTGGATGTGGAGACAATAAATCCATCTGTTAGCCAGAGGGGAAAATCCCCAAGGAGGGAATATATTCTTTAGAAGTATACAAACAACATAAAAAATAATTAGTGATTTTTTTTCGGAGTTGGAGAGGATATATTAGATTATAGTTTTGTTGTACAAAGAACCATATAAAAATTTTGAATGAGGTTACTATTTCTGACTTTTATCAGAAAAGGATAGTTGTAACTTAGTAGTTCTTTATTAGACAAATAATATGTATAATATAAATAGTATATCTGTCTAAAATTCATGATTGTCTAAAACTAATTTTACCAAGTAATTTTAACATTTTCAAAGATTTTGGAGAAATTACTTTTAGGCATTAGGAAAATTAACATGATGTACTCTGAAAATGGTGCATATTTTTTCTTGATTTTGTGAAGTATAGCAAAAGCCCTAATCATTGTTGGGTTGTGTAATTTATTGGTGCTTCTTGAAATGTACCAGATGAAGATGTTAGTTTAAAAAAGGGAAAAAATCTTTATAGCACTGTAATTATGCTACTAAGCTTTTTGCTAAGTGTAATAGTCTAGCTCAGAGGCATGAGAAGAAGTGAAATTAAGTAGACGCGAGTGCAATCTAGATTCAAGAAGTCCTTATTTTCAGCATTTTTCACTTAAATTGCAAAATCCAGGGAGCCATAACAACTGGGAGCTTTCCCTTTCTAAACTAAATTCAAAGAAAAATCAAAATATTAGATCTAGCATAGCCTCTACTACCCGAGTCTCAAATATTCAAGCTGCACATAGAAAAGGAAATAAAAAAGAAACCAGGGGGAAGGTGACAGGCATCTCAGTTCACCGGCTCTTCTTTCTCACTGAGAGGCTCCTTGACTTCTTTGTGAGGAGCTATTCTGTGTCTCAGCCTTATCCCAAATCTGAGTTCATCCAAAGCTATTCGCTCTTGGTTGAAGTTCTCCACTGCTGACTTCCGAATGCCTGAAATGTCCACTGTCTACAGCGCTTCAGTCCTTTTCTCTTCAGATAAAAATCCCCCACAGATGGAGAGGAGCTGTAATATGTTCCAGTAGTGGAGATGGAGTAGGAGATGCAGAAGTGAGTTGTAAAGTTACACTGGCTTTCTGTTCTGCACAGGTTGCCGGGTTACTGTGCAGATCTGTGGGGTCCAGCTCTTCCCTCAGGTACCCGACAGATGTCTCTGCTCTGTTTGGGTGTCAACATTGTAAATAATTAAACACTGAGCAATGTCCAAAAATATATCTGTTGCCTATGGAGAAAAAGTTAAAGTTGGTATGCATCAGAATAAAAAAAGTATAGTCACGGCATTTTTCTCTGCCGTTCATGTCTTTTGATATTGAAAGAAGTTCAATCTTTTGGTATTGAAAGAATTAAAAACCTACTGCTAAGGTCACCCTTGGTTGTTGATTCAAGCTCATTCTATTTCAGTGGCTGGGTTTTTATCATATTTGGTTTTGTTTTATGACTGAGTCACAGATACCACTGTAGCCATTCTTGCTTCATGCAGTTCCTCTTAGTTAAAACATGTCCCATTCCTTCTGCAGTAAAACTTCCAAAGTATATTTTCATCCCCACTTCTTCTCTGAGGCTCCACTGACTCCACCTTCTGGGCTATATTTGGCTTTGGGTCGCCTCTGTGCACGTTCTTCATTTGTGGGCTTTGCTGACCACACTCTCTTGCCAGTGGCTCTCGGCATCTACAAAATAATTGGAACTGGTTACTGGTTAAGGCGTAGAAGTTCAAGAGCAGATGGCTGCCCCTTCACTCACAAGCACAGCACCTAGGGATCATTACTGTCCCGTGAAGACCAAAGATCTAAGAGGAGAATGTGCTCAGATATGCTGCACAAGGAGCCTATGTTTATACCTTTAGAAAATGGAACCACAGACTTTCCATAGATTTAGTTTTAGGTGGAGTTTATGTAAATATATGAACTTTTAAAAAGAAGTCAACATCAGTATGTTTTAAGATGTCACCCGACACTGACGTGGCTGCACCTCCTTCCATACCTGTTTCCATCGTTTTGCTCTCATTTAAAACCTCATTCAGCATGTTCTCATTAAATTTGAGGTTATCACTTTTTTCCTTTTGGTTAAGAAACAGTTAAAAAAAAACATCAGGGCACTCTAAAATCTCACTCTTTACACAAACTTTGTGTGTGTGTGTGTGTGTGTGTGTTTTAGGGCTTGTTTGATTAATTACTAAATGATTACGGTATCTTTCCTGAGAGAGCACACTTCCTGCTCCACCAGAAATTCTGGGACCTGTGGCATACATTTATTTGTAGAGAAACAAGTTGTGTTTATTTTGGGAACCTGTGTGCATATATTCATTTTTCTAAGGTAGAGTTTGGTTGATAAATTGACCTTTGGACGTGGGGAGGAGAGAATTGAAATCTATTACCTACTCTTTCCAAGTGAACAAACTTCTAAAATAAAAAAGGCTTTAATAAGTTGCCTAACTCCTCTGGGCTTTGTTTCTCCTGCTCTGTTTAATGGGGAGGATTAGAAACCTTGTCATTTTCTTCTTATAGTAAGGTCTCAATTTTGAATGTTTATCTTGGGAATCCTGGTGAGGCAGACAGGCTGCAGGCATTGTCAGGCACCAGGACAAAAACAGAAAGCAGGACTTGATGCTCACTGTCCATAAACCCAGAGGAAAAGGAGACAAGGAGAAGGGCCCTCTCCTTAGCACAGAGCTCCTGGGCACGCGGAGGGCTTGCCCTGAAGGTGGAGGTACTGACGCTTCTATGCTCTGCATCAGACCACTGGCTGATGTTTAATACAGAGGAGCCACTTTTCTTTGAATCAGCCAAAAGGAAACTTGCGCCAGTGTAAACAGGAGAGGAGGCTCATCTCTGCCTTATTTCCCCATTGTGGGATCCTCCTCTGCACCCATACCCATCGTTTCAGACAGAATCGCATGCAGAGGTCTCACTTATATTTCCAGCTCAGACGTCTCCTCTTAGCCTCCATCCATAGCATCGGCCCAGCTACTTAGTACCTGATATCCTCCTGAATGTTTCAAAGGCATGTCAACCTCAGTGTATCAAAATCAACTTCGTCTATTGCCCTAGATCTTCTGCTGATGTCTGTCACTCAGCAAACGGCACCACCATGCATCGAGTCTCACGAGTCAGAAACCCAAGCCTGCCCTCTCTTTCAACTCAATACCCAAAGCTTTCATCAGCTTCTGTCATTTTTATCCAATAAATATGCTATGAGCCCATATCCCTACTTCCATCTCATCCTTAGCACCCTAGTCCAAGCTACTGTCCTCTGTGAACTTGAAAATTGCCTGTAATATTGTTAACTCTCTTGGCACCCAGTGTTGTCTATCTTCAGTCCTTCACCTGGAGAGCTGCCCGCGTCATCTACTCTGGAGGGAAAAATCTGATCGTAGTACCACCCACATTTAAGAACAGTTTTAAAGTATGTTCATATCCTATATTCTGCCTCTCAGTTCCCGTCTTTTGGGTTATTTGGGCTTATCCATAACTGACGCCTCTGGCTGGACACCAGGGTCAAGGGCACATCTGGTTGATGATGAAGATGGGCCGGCACCCTTTACTGGCTGCAGCTGATAACAGAGGGCTCCTGAACGGTGTTTGCCACATTGGGGACGGATATGACGTCATACTGATGGGAGGAGCCCTGGACTGATGAATTTACAGGGAATTGATGGTGACTGGGTGTTCACCAGTGGGTGCAATGGACTTAAGATAGAAATGAAGGCAGAATACTGAAAATGACAGAAATAGCATGCTTCTTTATACTCCGTGTGTGGCCTGAAGTTCATGCCCTCTCTGCCCCTGGTGCTGCCCCCTGTGCTCAGGCAGAAGAGGAAACGCCTGAGCACGGCTGCTGACCTGGGCCTGGCCTCCCGCCGCCTCGCCATCCACCGTCCCCCTCGTTCTCACTGCTCCAAACACACTGGACTTTAGTCACCATGGCCGGCTTTCACCACTGCAGGACCCACACACGCCGGCAGTCTCTGCCCTCAGGCCACCCTTGTTTTTTGGCAGATGTTGGCTACAGGATACCTCCTATCTTCCTCAGGCAGACGGAAGTCCCTTATGGTGTCCTAGCCAAGCATGGCTCCTAGGCACCTCGTGCCTCTCCTTGCCAGCTGACGTTTTCACTTGCTGAGTCTCTGGGCAGCACCTGCCTCCCTCACGGACTCTGAGCTCCACGGGCACGAGGGCCACGTGCGCACTGGTCTGTGCAGGGAGCACCTCCGTCTGACTGTCGGTGAACGGAGCCCCAGGAACCCCTGAAGAGGAGACCATTTTCGTGAGGACTTGGCGGGCACTCTCGTGCTGGCCGGGAGTCATGCTGGGCCGCGCTGCACCAAGCACGCGAACCGAGCTCAGGCAGCCCTGGGACGTGGGGGGGCCTTGCTCTTCAGCGGGACTGTTATTTATGCTGTTTTCCAGGAGAAACTCCTCACTGTCCTAATACCCTGGCTCTGGGATTTTGCATCTGAACTGCTCCAAGACGCCTACATGGCTCGGATCTGGGCGACGCGGTGATGCCCTCTGGGCCCGGCCACAGCCGTGCCTCTGTGGGCTGGGCTGGGTGGGCAGCGGGCGCCCCGCACTCCGCTGCCTGGTTCTGACCTCGTCACCCACTTCCATCACCGCGCTGCTGGCACTCTGTGCCTGACATCCGTGAATCTGAGGAGAAAACGGGAGTAGTCTGGGATGCGCTATGACTCTTGCCAGACCAGGTATTCAGCCTGTGTTTCCACAGGTGGCCTTCCAGGCTCGTGAAGATGTGAAATCAGACTGCTGAATATGGAGTGATTGGAAGTGTGTTCAAATCCTCAACAAAACCAGCCAGGCTAAGGGAACTGACTATGTAAGATAGAATAAAATGACTTATCAATATGTCACTGGTTAGCCAAGTTGCTGGTGGCCTTTGTTATGAAATATTTCAAAATACTAAGCATAAACTCAGAGACACAACATGAGTAATAGATGAATGATGGGCACCTTGCAGAGAGGAACAGAAATGAGGGTGGGAAACGGGCCCAGTGATGAAGCTAACACGTGCCTAATTAGTAACGGCCTCTAATTAGCAAGATATTGTGATACTTAGGAGTTTTTGTTTGAATTTCTAAAAATACCCTGTAATTGGGAGAGAGATCTCTGAAGACAAGCCCAGCAGAGCAGGATGTGAGACAGCTCAGTGGTATAATTTATTTTAATAAGGATGGCACTGAACGGCAGCCTTGGTCTGGAATCCCTCCCCCCAAGATAAGACCTGAGGCTTCAGGAGGTTTATTTAAAAGAAAATGTACTATTGTCTTCAGTTTCAAACAACAGCCTGGGGGAACACAGCCCCAAAGAGTGAAGCAGAGAGGCTGGCAGAGGGTTAGTTTGGCCTCATTTATCACTGATGAGGCTGGAGGCAAAGCGCAGCGTTTCTGAGGGGCCTCTCCTAACCCCGGTCGGCACTTTCTTCTCCTCCTCTTCAGCCAGTCAGCTTCCGAGGCCCTGGTGCTGAGGACATGACTAAGGCCCTGGGGACACAAAGCCAGTGTGACAGGTGGTATTGCAACAGTAGAATTCAGTTTGTCTCAGGATAGTCTATTGGCCTGGAGGTCATCTATGACTCTTGCTGCCTGTTTTCCCTACTGCCCCAAGTGCCAGGCTCTGCATGAGGCCACTACCCCAGCTCGCTGTCCCCGAGCACCAGCGGCCGAGTGTTAGCCTGATGATGCTGGGGAGAGGCAGCCTCTGGCAGTGGCCAGTCTAGGAAAGTTCCAGAGGCTTTCTCATCCCCTTGGGGCCTTCTAAGCCAGGTCACCTTTAGATTATAAGCCTGCGATTGTCTCCCAGAGTGTGTGGTCCTGGGCTGGACACATGGTTACTGTCCATATACATGATGGCTTCCACTGCCACACAGCGCTGGGGTATTTGTATGAGCTAACGACAGTTATGACATTACATGTACCAAATTCTCCAGAGTGCAAGCTGCAGACGGAATTTTGAGAAGTTTGCTGGAGGTCTTGAGGAGTCCTGAGGCCACCGGGGAGAAAACTCGGGGCTTTCCCACAGTCTTGGCCCTCAGCACCAGCGCGGCGCTGCACCTGCTCATTAGGACCATCCACAGGCTGCGGCTGCGTCTCGGCTCCTCCTGTCCGCCTCGTCCGTGTTCCTCCCCATCCCCCAGACACATCATATGTCCCTTTTGTTTCATGTGTTATTCAAGCACAGGCATGTGATTTAGGCCTCCTGCAATGTACCCACTGTAGAAAATGCTGAAAAATATCTCTGTGTGCAGAGTTTTCTTGGCCAGCTTTACAGAGTTGTGCAGACCACATACAACAGAAAGGATGACCTTCAGACACCTGACCCCTGCACACGTGAATACCTGTTTTTCCTCAATTTATTTAAACCATCACTTACATCGTTCTGTTGAAATAAGGCCTTTTCTGTAGCTCCTAGACCAAGTGCCTTGGGGCTTTTATATGGGATAGTTAGGTTCATTCCCGGACAGCAGTACCCAAGAAATATTGGTGCACTTTGTACTGAAATAGTCTATGTTGAAGGACTGGTGCCAATCAATCAGATGGGAAGGCAGATCGGGCTGCTGGTGAGGAGGGAGCTCAGTGGACTGGACCGTGATAATCCCAGGGTCCCAAGGGCCACCCTGGGGGGGTATCTGGTGGGCAGTTGATATGAGGCTGGCACATGGAGAGTCGGCGTCCCTGATGTAAGGGTTGCCATGTGATAGCTGTATGGAGTGCATGAAACCGTCCGGGGCTGGGAGACGAGGTGGCTACCCAGCTCTGTCCAGGGGCTTGCGAGCTGGTGGTGGAAACGGCTTCTAGAGGCTGTATGATCACTGCGATTGAGCAGGTGTGCAAGAGAACTTCTCCAGCCACATACAGGGTTTGAGCTGTTTTCCTTAGGAAAGCAATAATTACTTACATCTGTGAAAAATGTAAGCTCATATCTGGATTCAACGCATAGGTGCAAGGCCCTGAGGACCTCAGAAAGAAAAATACTGAGGCTAGAGAGGGACATTAAATTCAGGATCAAGAGCTTGGCCAGGGAAATTCTGTGAAGAGTTTTAGCAATGCAGTTGACAAGATTTCTCATGATGACAGGAAAAATTGAGAACTATGACTTATATTACAGCTGCTTTGATTCTTCGTAGAATCACTGCTGCACCAAGGCGGTGAGGCCACGCGGTCTTCAGGAGCTGCCACAGGCTCTGCCGTCCTACTGGATGATTTATATCCACGACCCAAATGAAGAACTTAAAGGACATTGGACATGCTCGCTGTGGACATCAGGCTTGGTTGCAGAGAGTATGGTGGATGGCAAATTAAAAATCAAAATCTCAAAATCTTAAAAGGCAAGAAGGAGGGTCAAATTAAGTAAACCAAACCCTACTCCCTTTTCACATTAACTGGAGTGTTTTTGTTGCTCATCACCAGTTAGTATCACAAGGAGACCTGTATTTTTGTTTGTATTATGTATTATTTTACTGCAAGACTTTCAGTCCAATAAAGTTCTGATTCGTCCATCAATCATACTAGTCCTGGACAGCTTACCCCCAAACCCCTAGTTATAGGAGAGAAATGAACTCTCTTTTTCAAGCTGCTGTAGGTGGCTTTTATTACACACATGCTCAATATGATTCCTAATTGAGAGAGAAGGTTTAGGTCATTGCCTCTTCCCAGCAATCCAAAGAGATAGGCTTTATTAGAAATCTCCTTTCTAAGCTAAGAAAATTAAAATTTAGAAGTTAAGTAATTTGCTTAACGTCATATAGAAATTAAGTGGAAAGACCTGTATTGGACCCCAGCTCTGCCTAATTTCAGAGCTCATGCCTGCTCTTCACCACTGTGGCAGGGTCCTCACAGTGATAAACAGCCTGTTCTGTGACAGGCAGCCTGTGTGACCTGCTTCCCCTGCTCTGAGGTGAAGCTATGAAGAGTGCCTAGTTCATTCAGTCATTTCATGCATGTCAATCGTGTCCTGGGCACCAAGCTAGGCAAAGGGGACACGGTAACAAACTGAATATTTTTTCCTGCCTCCATAGAGTTTACATTCCCTGGAAAGTGGCAAGTGGCCAGTAAGCTATAAGGGACATCAGGCAATGAGAAGTGTAAGAGAGAGAGCCGGAGCTGGGAGGCCGAGGTCTGAGCAGCTCAGGGGTGATTGCTACCTTAAATGTGTGGTCAGCAAGCTCCTCTCCAAGGAGGAGACATTTGAGCAAAGGCCTGACAGGGATAAAGGAGTGAGCTGGGCAGATATTGAGGACAGAGAGCATAGGAAGGACAAAGCCGGGAGGCACCCATGGCTGGTTTGTCTGGGCAGAGGGCAGTGTGGGTGCAGAACTGCAGGAGGGGAGAGCAGGAAACACGGGGAGAGGTGGGGGATGAGGGGGAGGCGGGGGAGGCCCAGAGGTAAGGACAGATTGTGCCAGTCTTGTAGACCATTTTCACAACTTAATTTGATGAAGTGAGAACACTGGAGTGTTTCAAAAACAGGAAAACATGGTCACATATCTAAAAGAAAAAGAGGCTCCTCTGATGAGACAAGCTGTAGGGGTGGCAGAGACAGAGAAAAGCCCTTGGTTAGAGGCCCTTAAATGACCTAGTTGAGAGAAGACAGCACCTGGGACCAGGGTGGGGGTCACAGAACTGAGAAGTGGTCAGATTCTGCAGGTATTTTCAAGGTACCAGCAACAGGACACATGAACTGTCTGCTGAGGGGAGTGGGAGGAAGAGGAGTCCGTGGTGGAGCCGAGATGCTGTGCTGGTACGCTGCCTTTACCTAAGATGGAGAGGGCTAATGTCTGTAGGCGTCAGGAAGCCGGCTTCGGACTTGATGAGACTGAGGCGCTCAGCGGGCGCTTAAAGGAGCACAAGAGAGGCCGGTAGGGGTCCGGAGTTCCCGCACAGGGCTGCCCTGCGGGTATGGCTTTGGGAGGGCTTGGCACGTGGTGATGTTTAGGGGTGGGGGGCCAGGTGGTGGGACCACCCAGAGAGGGAGAGCAGGTGGCAAAGAGAGGGTGTGCGGGGCCCGAGCCGCACAGGCCCTGCCGTGCAGAGTCAGCAACTGCGGGAGCAGCAGCTGAAGATGCTGAGAAAGAGGCCCCTCCTCCGCCGGAGCCTCAGAGGCCACTTCCCAGCCAAAGGAGCGAGCACTTCTGGGAGGAAGGCCCCGGGCGCCCAGTGCAGCTGGTCTGCAGGGAGGGAAGATCCAGGTGCTGGGTGCAGCTGGTGGGTCAAGTTCGATGACTGCTGAGAATGGGCGATGCTGAGTTTGGGCAACCAGGAGGCATCGGTGACCAGAGGTTTTGGTGGAGTGGTGGTGAAAATCTTTGTAAAATGTGTCAGAAAAGGAAGAAGAGACAGAGAGGGCCCAGGGATTGAAATCAACTGTCTTTCCAATGGGTTTCAGCCCCGGACAAGCTCACTATGGATTCAGTGTGACCAAAGAAATGACAGTAGAACATTCTTGGGGTGAAAGGGTTCATACCCAACTTTATTCCCACGGTGGCAGGTCAGTCACTAGAATCCCGTCCACTCAGCACGGGCTGCATGCAGCCAGCCAGTCTCTGCCTCTAGGCCTTTCCGCCCCTGCAGCCGTCTCGGTCTCTGTCCTCAGCCCTGCCCTCCTGCAACCTTGCAGCCATATCACCCTGTCACGCAGAGCACTGGGCAGGGCTCTTTATATAGCGTCAAAGACATTGCCCACAGGTGTGTAGTGAGCTAGCCTACAAGGGACAGGTGAGATCCTGATCACAGGAACCTTCACTTTATCCACATCAACAAATGCAAGTAATTCTGGTAATTTGATGAGCACCAGCTGAGAAAAGAAGGTGGGGATATGAGGTCAGAAGAGTTTTTCTTTGTTTTTAAATAAGAGAAACGGTGGAGTGTGTGTATGCTGCTGACAATGACTTGGAAGTGGAGAAAACTGAAGATTCAATTCTGAGGATAACTGTGAGGTGTATATAAGGAGCTTAACACAACACACAGAATATCCCACAGACACTGATATTACTCCCCACCACCATGTTCCCCCAAAGTGTGATGGCAAGATCCTTTATGCTGTTGTGTTTCAACTGCCTTTATAGATTCCAGTACTTATTCTAGACAAATTATTTTTTATTCAATGTCTAAGAAATGCTTCATCTATTACTTCCTTTGCATTTCTTCATTTAGTCCAATTCCTTCCACAAAATAGAGTAATTTCACCTCCCCCAATCATTTCATAGTATATTCCATGGCTATACATCTGCTGGGGAATTATTTCAGATTAATAAATCATATCGTTTTGATTAGCAGATGGCCTCCCTGAGTGCAGGTCAGCTGCAAGCCCAGGACACTCAGGTAGATGTGCTGTATCCCAGATTCCTGTCATGCTGCAAGAAAACTGTGTTAATGATTATAACAAATGTACTTCCTTGTTAGGAAAGTTCCTGGAAAGAATTTCTCAGTGTAAATCCAGAAGATGAAATGTGCTGTGGATCCTAATCCCAGGCATGGGTACTAAGGATGCAGGAAGTTGGGCAATTCTCGAAGTAACAAACCCTAGTGCAGAGCCGGCGCCTGGGACTCTTGCCGATCTCGTCCACTGCTGCATGACAGTTCCCTCTGGCCCAGCACCTTGGAAGGACAGTGACCACAGATCACGCCACGTGGTTTCCACGGGAGGAACCCAGAAGCGGCTCCGAGGGCTGGTGCCAGGTGGGGGGCCCTCTGAAGGCTGGATGGGGCCTGAGGATTTAGTCCCAAACTGACTCACATGCCAGAGGCCCCAGGTCCTGCAGGGCTGCGTGAGCACCCTCACTGGGTGGCAGGGACAGCCTACCAGCAGGCTGTCAGAGAGAGGATGGTGTGTTTGTGAGGCAGCCTCCGGAGTCACACTCTGCCATCTCTGCTGGGTGAACACATCAGCCTGTTCAGTGAGGGACAGCGACGCTCACCTGCCCGCAGGCTGCTGCCTCAGAGGGCTGCGGGACCACAGAGAGTTGGGCCCCAGAGGGCCTCAGCCGCACCTGAGGGCTCTCTCCACGTGCACATCATCTGCCCCTTTCTTATCGTCACAGTCAATGCCCAGAAATCCGTGCAGCCCGAAGGCAGGCAGCTTCTTGAATATTCAAGCAATTTGCATATAGATGGTGGACACACCAAGCAAGGTGGTTGTACTGTGCGCCTTGTTTCTTATAAAGAAATAAATACAGAGCGCTGCCCGTGAGTTTGTCTCTGCAGATTATTGGTTGTGTCGGCTGTAGGCCAAGCAGTTCTGTGTACAACAGGAAGGTGGATGATGAGGAACGTGCCAGCTCCGTGGTGGCATTATGAGAATGAGGTGCGTGTGTATCTGAGAAAGCAGGCTGAGATGTAAGGCCCTGAATGGTACCAAATTGCAGTGCTTCCTGGTAAGGCTGCTCTGCACCCCGTCCCCTTAGCCCAAGCCTGGTTTTAGCTGCATGAGTAACAAGGCAAGCTGTTACTACTGCTACGAATAATGAATTTTTAAAAAAGAAAAGTAAGAGAAACCCACCACCCTTGAGCCTGGTTGTCGGGGGTCCAGCCTGTGTAAATAAGGATGGAAGCTGGTGGGCTAACACTGCGCCCTGCGTCCAGGTGGACAGCTCTGGGAGGTCTTCCGTGGACTTCGCCTGGGTCGCCCCACGGTGACACCCGTAGCACGCCCCTCTCCTAGGCGCCTGGGTCTTCCCAGCTTTCCACACCTGCTCGCTGAGAGCAAGGGGCCACCCTTCTCGGCCCTGAAGTGGAGAAGGCGGTGTGGTGCGGCTGTGTGCCGATGGGCCCTGCTGCCGGAGCAGAAATGCTGACCGTGGTAAAGCAGGGAGGGTGGGAGAGGAGCGGGGAGCCCCGGGGACGCACAGCAATGGGCTGCAGGGTCAGCAGTAAACCTCACAAAATGTCAGAATGCTTTTCAACAATACCGTGTGCGTGATTCTAAGCCCAGCCCGTGACGTCACGTATGACCCTCCGTGTTCGTCAGGCCACTGACGAGCCTTTTCAAGGCCAGTGGGGTTGTAAGCTGGGTCTGTCACATTGGTGGCTGGAGCATTTAAATGTGGGTGGGCAGCGGATTCTCACCACCAAGCATGCTCAAGGCTCTTTGCGTGACGCCACACAGAGTGGCTTGGCAGGGAGGGACAAATTCTGGGGTGCCAGCGAGGTCCCAAATATTCTTTTAATGTTTTTAACAGAATCCCCGATGTAAATATGCCCAAGTCAGTGCTTTCATACCCAACCATGTAACTGACTTTTGGAATATTTTTTTCCCATTACTATACCAAATATGTAATCAATGTTAAATTTGTAGTTAGATCACTAAGGACTCAGCTTCATTACTAATAAAGATAACCTTTCGCTTAATGAATTATTGGAAAAGGACATAAAATGTATTTTAATAGAGGTATAGTTATCCATAATAGTCATTTTCATGCTGACTGTGTGGGATGGGTGAGAAGGTGGTCTTGGTTAAAGCCTGCTGAGGTCCGCGGAGGGAGGAGTTTCTTACAGGTTACTGGGAAACAATTCGGAGGAACGAAACTGGGGAGTGTTATTCTGAATGCTTGTTAAAATAGCGATGAACTTACAACTCCAAAATTAAGCTGGTATTGGGCTGTCACTGGGATGCAGAGAGAGCTATGAAAGAAGCTTTTTACCTGAGAATCCAAGCTGTGATTATTTTCTGAGGTTATCCAGTCATTCTTTCAAAGCTGTTGAATGTTCTTTGTGGCGGCCACAGACAGAGGCCGACCCCCACACCCTATAAATGGTTGCCCACCTGGGGCTAGAGTTTCTAGTTGGAAGGCATAGGGATACACTCTAGGCACAGATTAGAATGAAATTCTTTCAGGTCTAAAGGACAAAACAGTCCTGTGTGTGTCCTCTCCTCTAACACTACACTCACAGCATTAACTTCACTTCTGGTCACACCATGTATGGGGTTTTCCCACACCAAGCAATTGTGTGACCTACAAATTTTGCTCAGTTCTGACGCTGTCCACCTGGGGATAGCATCAGAGGTCTCGGGTTAAAGTCTCGGCCCTAGGCTGTCCCCACCCCTGCTAGAGAAGCTACTTAACAATCCCAAGTCCAGGCTATTACCTGTTCTGACTGCAAGGCTAGGAACTGGAGGCTCCCATGACCTCACTGGGTTTGATTAATCCGCTAGGGTGGCTCACAGAACCCAGACAAACATGTTACTCACTAGACTGCCAGTTTATTACACAAGGATATAAACTCAGGAATGGCCAGGTGGAAGAGACACACAGGCCAAGGTGCGGGGAACAGCGTGGGGCTCCCACGGTCTCTTGGCAGCCATGCTCCCAGCTCCACATGCTCACCACCACGGAAACCCTCCCAACCCCCTCCTTTCTGGATTTTTATGGAGGTTTCCCTGTGTAGGCATGATTGATCATCATTAGCCATGGATTGCTTCAACCTCCGGACCCTCTCTCTCTTCCGGGGAGGGATGGGGGGGAGCTGAGGTTCCAATCGCTCTTAATGTGCACTTGGGACCGAGGGTTTTCTGAGGGCCGCCTCCTCAGCCCGCTCAACAGGCAGGTGCGGCTGAAGGGCCTGTTACACATAACAAAAGATGCCTTTACTGCCTGGATCACTTGGGAAATTCCAAGGGTTTTAAAAGCTCTGTGCTAGAATAGCCAGATGTCTGTCTCTTATTATGAATCCCAATATCACAACGGGTCAGGGTCCCCTGCCCAGGGGTCCCTGGGTGCGGTCCGAGCAGGTGTCCCCCTCCACTGTGGGTCCTGGGAGCTGAGCACCTGGAGCCAGACAGGACCTCCCACCTGGCCCTCTGCAGTCCCTTCTCCAAAGCGGCTGACCCTCACCCTCACCAGCACCACCCTCCCCTGGGCCCTCTGCCACGGACGTGGATGTCAGGACACAGAGCCGGGAAGCTCCTGGACAAGAGCCAGGCGCAGCTCACTTGCCCTCCCCTCCCAGGACTGATGCCTGTGCTCCTGGACATTGCCGTGGATGGCTGAGGAGGCCTGGACTTTCTACTTCAGAAACGTTTCCAGTTTTCCACTAGAGGATCCCAGGTGTCAGGATCCTAGTGTGAATACGGGGTGACAGCTGTCAGCAACCTGGGAGGTGGGCACCACCCCTCTCAGATATCAGCTGTTCCACTGTCCTCCAGTGCAAAGCGTTTTTCCTCTTTCATACATGTGTAGACAGGCTGGGCTCTGATGCAGATTCTTGGTTTATCTGTCTCCTGTTACCTGCCAGTGTAGATACATTGGCTAATTTGTAAGTCTTCTGTTTTTCTTTTAAATTGCATGCTTCAACACAGAGCCTTAGGCAGAGGGACTTGAGAGACAATATAAGCTGATTTTTAAAGCATGGGAAGAAAACTTTCATCAGAAGTGTAGTAGTGTTGCAATTACTTGTTTTGGGACCTGCTAGCATAAAAACAGAGCATTTATCTTACCTATGGAACAAGGTGACTTCTGTTGAAAATCCTTCTGTCCAATTCCTGTAATAATAAATAGGGGAACTGTCATATTCATATGCTGCCCATTAAAACATACTTTATCTTTTCAAAGACTTTCATTCTTTTATTTCTTCCTGCTCTTTTTTCTTAAGTAAACTGGGAACACCTGCTTCCATATCAATTCAAATATACTTATTGAGCACCTAACACAGGTGCCCACCATTCACCCTCTCCCGCAGCCAGCATACCCTGAGGACCCCAGGTTCCAGAGGCACACAGTCTCCTGAGGAATTCAGGTATCAACCAACACATCAGAAGGAAAATTCTAAAGGAGGGGCATGAAACCCACCCAGGGCGCGCTGGGGAAGGAGAGAATAAGGTGGAGGTGCTGGGCTGCCATTCAGAAACTCCTGAGAGACAGGCTGCTGTCAGTGGAAAGACAAGGGTGGTGTTCTTTACGCAGGATTGGAGTGTTGGAGGGGCATTGTGTATTTTCCTCGGTCCTTGTCCCCACCGCAACAAAGTACTAAAGGGCAGAGACACAGTAGTGAAGCAGAGTGAAAGTTTTATTTAAAGTTACTTAGAGAAAAAGTGCAGGTGACCTCAGAGAGAGGAGGCCCCTGAAAGTTTGGGGGCTCCCCCTTTTAAGGATTTTTCAGGAATGACAAAGGGCTGGGGGTTCAGATTTGTTAAGTGGCCTCTGAATATTTAAAATTAACTTAACACAAGAAATTTACTGCTCTGGTCCCCTCCCAGGACAGCAGCTTCCTAGTTTGGGAGCAAATCAATTAAGACTGCCTGCCCAGCCCCCCAAGGTGGGCTGAGTTACTGTTTGCTAAAGAGTAAGTTAAGAATCTTACTTCTTAACTTCTTGGGTTTTTTTAAATGCAATTTTAGCTTTAAGATGGAACCTTCCTGTCTTTATTATGCTGTTTATAGGTGGGCCTTTTAGCAGACTAGAGTAAATCTTACAATGGCATGATCTGATACAATGAAGACATGGGTTATGCTGAGATACTTCTCTTTATCTAGGGAATATTCAAATATTCAAGGCCAAGTTGCTCCTGACCTTTTGAGCTTTAACTGATTGACTCATTAACTCTGAGTCTTTTTGGCTTTCTAGTTTTAACTGGTTAACTCTGAGTCCTTTCTAGTGGGCTTTACTGACCTTATTCTCTTTCCACCCCACTCATATCTGTTTTCCTGCCCAACAGGAGGGCTTTGAAGGGCCTTGCAGGTGGAAGGCAGGGTGTAAACAAAGCCCAGGGGAAGGCAATTTTGACGAATGGCACGTGCGTTAACAAAGCTGGGCTTTTCCTGGACCCAGAGGAATGAGGGGAAACAGTGGGTTAGAAGGTCAGGTGAACAGGTGAGGGCCGGGAGCTTCAGCGCGGGGCCAAGGAGGGCTGCCCGCATTCTGTGTGTGATGATGAATCTTTTGTTTATTTTTGTTTTTCGTAACTATAAATATCTGATGAAAGTCCTGTTGAGAATGTTACTCTGATTCTGGTATTTTACCAAGTAAGGCCACTGGATATTTAAGGGGTCTTCTTTCATGCCACAAAAGCAATCCAGATTCCTATGCTTATAGAAGTGATTTTAGTAACTGCTAATCTGGAGAACGGTAACTTGAATATTCAAATTCTTGTTTGCGAGGCACCCCACGCTACATTTCTCACTCTCTTACACACACACACACACACACGCATGCACGCACGTACGTACGGTGGGCAGGATAACAGAAAGGCCCCAAGATACTCCCACTCTGACGTTAGAACCTACGACTGCTATCGTACAGAGCAAAAGAGAGCTAACAGGGTACCTAAAAGATAGAAAGGTCTGGAGAAAGATGAGAGAGAGATTTATTTTCAGGTAAATTTAGTCACATTCAGTTTTTCCCATGCACTTCAGTTTGTTCTCCTGTCCCTTGCAAGCTGCCAGCCCTGAT